>OZ005680.1:26013530-26458530 GCA_963930675.1 Gnaphalium uliginosum | reverse complement strand
TATATATATATATATATATATATATATATATATATATATATATATATAATGCCAATTTTTAAGAACATCGAATATATATTTTAAATTTCAGTATGAAATATATATGATACCGTAAATAGTATATATATATAGTATATATTGGTATATATCTACTATAAACAAAAACAAATACATAACATGAAATATATATTTTAAACTTTAGAAAATAATATATTCATGGAAAAACAATAACCAGAACTAAATAAATCAGAAACTAAATAATTAAATCAATCAAATATATATAAATTAAATTAGTTATGGTCAGAAAACATCATAATAAAATAGACCATACCTTATTTTTAGTGTTTTAAGCAAGGTTTGTATTATACATCATTCAAAATGCTAAAAATCTTTCTCTATATTAAGTACATTAATCATGATTGCAATCTATGAATATTTTTTTTTTCAGTAATACTTTTGAAAAGAAAAAAAAAACCTTGAAATGATATGAATAATTTATACATACCATCATGCACAGAAAATTATACAATAAATAAAATATACCATAAAGAATCTTTTGAGCTACAAAAAAATTTAAACTTCTGTATAACATCATTAAAAATTAATCATAATGGCCAGTAAACACTTCTCTTCTTTAATTTATGTTTTTCGATTGATCTTTAAATTTAAATGTATCACGAGTGTGTATGATTCAAAGAATCGTTTAGACTTAATCCACAAATATGCAAATTATATTTTATCATATATAAATATATCTAGTATCGTCATCATAGTATAAGTATATATGTTGAATTATTTTCAACTTTATACATGCAAGATTTTTTATCATCATTATTAATTACTGCTATTATTTGGCATATATAATAAAAATAAACATGTACATGTATATATATGTACCTATGTATCTATAGCTAGGATTAAAAAATATCATAGAAGTTGTAAAAATGAGTTAAAAATTATATAGAAGTATCAGTTATGAAGCAATATGCATATGATCCTATCCTACTATATATATATATATAATATTAAATATTAATTCATTCATTCATTGAAGCAGTTTCCCATAACAAAGAAGAAATAATAAATAAAAATATATTTATGCAAGCTAAGGTATCTAGTTTTTACCTTCTCTTGATGGCCGGATTTCGCGGTGACGAGATCTGTAAGGTGCTGGTAGTAGAAGCTTCTAGTAACCCACGTTTTGATGCAGAAGAAGAATTTGAAGAACATGTTATCATTTCATTATTTGTTGTAAGAGTTGACTTTGCAGCATTGGGTGATATTTGCAACATCTTTGAAAACATGTTATTATGGTTTTGATTATTGTTTTGATCAAACCCTAATGGTATTGATCTTGTTGTTGTTGATGTAGATTTTTGTTGATCATTATTATCTAAACTTGATGTTGTTGTTGCTCCAAAAAAACATGGAGTTGATGATGTTCCTTCATGATTAATAAGTGGATCTGATAAAAGACTTGTAAAGCAGGGTTGACCAAAACCTTCATCATGATCATCAATTCTTGTTGACTTTTGGATCATTTGATCAGATTGATCAAAGTATTGCCAATCTGAAACCCCCGGAGGATCGCCCGAACTAACGCTTCCTGGCCGGAAAATATCCGCTAAATCGCCATGAAAATTATTTTCCATTATGAATAAACTTCAAGCTAGAACTAATCAAGAAAGTCAACAAGTCTTGGTTTGACCGTTTGACTGGTTACTTTTTTGTGTTTTTTTGTACCAAGATTGAAGATGAACTAGATGGGGTTGTTTGTTTTTGGATTATATTATGTGGGTTTTAGTTAGTTTTTGATGGGTGATGAAAATGACAAAAAAAAAAAATTAGGGTTTGGAGGAAAGAGATGAAAGAGAGAAAGTCGCTGACTTTTGATTTAGAAATTAGAGAGATACATATGATATGATGACAGTTCTATTCCATACGCAAAGAGAAGGAAAAAAGGGTTAGTATATTAGATTGATGATTAGTTGATGGGAATTTTTTATTTGACTGAGATATGTGATGGTGTTATTATATAGTTTGTTAATATACATCCAAGATTATGTTATATTTATTTATTGCTTCTTTATTCGTCTTTTCGTGTTGATAAAGAGTTCGTTTCTAATATTTGGGAAAAAGTTAAAACGACGAAATCCGCCTTTGGTAAAATATAGATTGGCGGAATGATTGCTTTTTATACGAGTGAATACAACCAATCTCACATATTTTTTATACGAGTGAATACAATCAATTTCACATATTACAACTGTGTACATATATATATATATATGTACACCTATATGTTGTCATCAAGGAGGCTAGCTTGAATCATAACCTGTTCATATATGCATGATTCCTCGTATGCCGCTAAGCAAAATGTCATATGGTAATGAAATGGTTGTTTGATCGTTCCAAAGAGAAATGAATGTTAAAGAAAATCAATTTTCTCCGTAAGTAAACATGAAAAAACTATTAGTAAAAAACTCTATTTGTTTATAAAATTGGTGAAAATCAAAATAAAAATTCATTTCTCCATGTTTCTTATTTTTATAGCCTAAATCATTTCCCTATGCCAAACATAACGTTACAAAAATTGGCAAACATTGTACAAATAAGTATATTTAATATTTTTATTATAGTATTTCACTATAAAAAGGGATAAGAAGAAATTGAAGATATAGACGAGTTTTTATCTTTTAAGAGCATTCATCATGATAGTATTCAATACTTTTACAATATATAGTAATTAATAAGATTAGTATACCTTTTAAAAATAATTAAAAATTAAAAAATAGAAAAGGAGAGAAGGAGGCCGATTCAAAACTCAATATCACAAAGCCCATTGATGAGTTAACAATGTTAATCAACACATCATTCGAAAACCATATTTTACTCTTAAAAGATTCTATAAACTACCTGAAACAAACTTTTATTTTGCGAGTTTTTAAATTATTTATGTTTCAAGATCCCTATTTATTTTAGAGATGGCACCCATATACAAATATGGCAAACCCACAACCCGCCCGCACAGGTATTCTTCAACCCTCAAACTCGCAGCAGGTTTATTCTTACACCCGTATTTGGGACTTGCGAATATCCGCGGGTCACAGATAAACCCGCGAGGTGTTAAAATAATACAAATATTTTATAAAATAATCAAAAGATTTTATATAATTTCAATATGAAAAACATGTTCAAATCAACGGCTCGTAATGTTAAACTAATTAAATTGTTAAAATTTAAGACATACGAAGTATTACTTCGATAATGATCGCTTTATTTGATAGTTTTTTCTTGATCATTCTACAATTTTGCTATTGAAAACATGAATACTATACTTTTTATTCTCTGTATGAGTACTTTTATTATATATTGTTTAAATTAACCAAGATATATACATATATATGTGATAAATTATATAAATCCACTTGTGAGTAACTATAATTTGTTTAGTAGGTTTGGTGGTCGGGTTTATCCACGGGTAAAAGTTCATACCCATCACCCGCTCACGACCCGCCAACGGGTAAAAGCTCATACCCATAACCGTACTCGCAGATAAAATTTTACGAGTTTACCCACCCACGATGGATGGATACCCACGGATCGCGGGTTTTTTTTCTCACCCATTAACATCTCTAATTTATTTTGTATCAGTCATTATTTTTCTACAAGAGCCTGGAAATTCAAGCTTACACAATCCCCAATAAGCCTGAAATAATGTTTATTGCAAAGGTTCCCGTCATTACTCATTTTCAATAACTTATTACTCGTATATTATAAATTCAATCACGATTCCATGAAAGCATGTTTTTTTAACATGTGTATATCAATAAAAGTTAACCGGAGGCTATAAGATATACATAGAACATTATAAAATTACACAACTTAAATAAATATATAATATAAATATAAATCCCTTTTAAATAATGTTTATTTATTTTCTTCACATATAGTTGATAAATTATAACAAAATGTTATACATTATTATGAATTAAATCAAAAGTAATTGGAGTCGTTGTAGACGATCCAATTTTTATCTAAAGGTTCGTATCGATTAGTTTTCTAGTCATCAAGGTTTTAGAGAAGTTAAATGAGCTCCTATGTTAATATACAGTTATGTTTATGTTTGTTGTATAGTTTAATGCAACTTACAAGAAACTAATATGTATAAATAAAGTTTTGGGGTTTTAGCATTTTGACAAAGTGTTTAATTTAAATATTTTAAAAATATATATGTCTAAACGATATGATACTTAAAAAATGGAAATAAACCTAGATGCCTCTTATTTAATTATTTTTAGAAATTTCATTTTTGACAACTTAATTTTTATAAAATATAACCAAAGAATCTTTAAATAAGTTGTAATTCTTTTTATTAATTAAATAAGAAATTATGAGTTTAAGTTTCACTTGGACTTTTTATAGTTATACATATGTACGTGAGTAGGAGTATGTTATAGGTTTGTTATTTTTTTTAAAACAACTTAACTTTATAAAATAATTTTTAATGAATGTTTGGGTATAGATAAATGTTAGGAGGTAATATGTAATTCCCCCTAATATTTAGGAAGAATTACGTATATTCCTCTTTAACATTTGTTAAATTTTTATTCATATTTAGAAATACAAATTATTAATGTATAAATGTACA
Source organism: Gnaphalium uliginosum (assembly GCA_963930675.1). Classification (NCBI taxonomy): domain Eukaryota; kingdom Viridiplantae; phylum Streptophyta; class Magnoliopsida; order Asterales; family Asteraceae; genus Gnaphalium; species Gnaphalium uliginosum. The sequence goes on along the minus strand of OZ005680.1, from coordinate 26,453,879 downwards.
ATTGTCTAATATATATTTTGATATATATGATATTTTGTAAAAATTTTAGAAGGAAATATGTAATCGACCGTAACCTTTATATTGTCGAAACCTTAAAAGCGTATAAAAAAATTGAAATTTATGACATCTGAACTTTTTATATGATGATTTATACATAGGTTTTGTATATGTGCGACTGTATCTATATATTTTTGTAGTGGTTGTGTTAGTAATTCGCTAGAAATTAAACATGGACGAAGGCGAAGGAGGTCTGAGCTTCGATTTCGAAGGGGGTCTAGACGCCGCACCGACACAACCCACCGCATCCGTCCCTGTAATCCACCAGCAATCCACCGAAAATGGACCGCCGCCTTCCGCCGCTAACCACAATTACTCCGCCGCGCCTCCATCGTCCGTCAACGATCCTACTAATTCCGCCGCCGGAAACGCCAATTTTACCGGTAGAAGAAGTTACCGGCAAACCGTATGTCGTCACTGGCTACGTAGCTTGTGTATGAAAGGTGAAGCGTGCGGGTTTCTTCATCAATATGATAAAACACGAATGCCTATTTGTCGATTTTTTCGATTGTATGGAGAGTGCCGTGAACAGGATTGTGTGTATAAACATACAAATGAAGATATCAAAGAGTGTAACATGTAATTACTTATTTATACTTTTGTGTTTAGGTTATGTATTTATATGTTAATCGTAATCGTATTAGATTTTTTTCTGTTTTAGGGTTTATGTGTTGAATGATATACTAATCGATTTTTCTGAAGTAGGTTCGTATTATATAAGATTGGTTATGTGTATGTCTTTATAATAGGCATGGTACAAGTGTAACATATGCAAGTAGACTGCTTTACATCAAACCTAATTTGATGATTATTTGTGTTTATAGATTTGATAATTAACCTAATAGTAAAATTGTTAAAATTATTATAGATTTTAAAAATTGAAGTATAAATAAAAAGCATATCTGATTTTGTTTTGGTTGGAGGTATAATTCCTCCTTATGGCTGCTGGGTTGAATAGCTAAAATGTGAAGAGAATAGCTAAAAAGATTGTAGCTTTATTTTTTATTTAGTCTTGTTGTGTTATTTAAGTATATGAAGTTAGTGATGAATATGAACAACTTAACTACCGCTCTGTGATCCTTTAATTGTTCTATATTTTCAGATTGAGTAACTTTATTTGTTGTTGTTGTTGTTATTTAAGCCCTGTAGGAATGTATACTGTCAAATGTTTGTTAGTTATTTTCATTAAATCTGGGTTCACAATTTCCTACGAGGCTGCAGATGTCTCTGTATCATCCTTTTTCTCTTTTAGATAGTTCTCTAGATCATTGGTAGACTTGTTTCCACTTAAAAGATCAAAGAAACCAATCAACATAACTTTTTAACTAATACTAATTATTAAGTTTGTGTTAGATACATTGGTTTGATAACTACCTAAAAAATTTAATCTTGGTTGCTTCATTCATTCTATAAAAATATTAATGATAAGTTTTCGGTTATATGGTTTTTACATTAAAAATAGTCATCTAGATGGTTCTGTCCTTGGTATTAATTATCAGTGCTTACAGTTATCGGTACATAACGATCTAGAAGTTTTCTGATGCTCAGATTTAAAATGCAGGTACAAGTTGGGATTTTGTCCGAATGGTCCTGACTGTCGGTATAGACATGCAAAGCTTCCAGGACCCCCTCCTTCAGTAGAAGAAGTACTCCAAAAGATTCAGCAATTAACTTCCTACAACTATGGCAATTCTAATAGGTTTTTCCAGAACCGGAATGCCAACCAGCCACAGCAATCTGACAAATTTCAATTTCCACAAGGTAACAATGATACAAATCAAGTTACTAAACCTGCTACAACAGACGCTGCTTCATTGCAGCCTGTGCCACCTTCATCACCGCAGCAGCAGCAACAGATTGCACAGTCACAACAACAGGTCGGCCAGTTAGGTCAGTCCCAAGCACAGTCAAATGGCCAACAAATTCAAGCTAATAAAACTTCAATATCCCTGCCACAAGGAACATCAAGGTGCGTTAAGGAGATCTAAGATGTTAATTACTTCCCGTACCGTAAATGTGGATCTTATTTACAGTTCCACTTCCGTCGTATTGTGTAGTTGTAATTAATTACATCTGCTAGCACTAGCAAGGGTACCAGTCTATATACATTTTAGTTTTAATTCATTATCTTATCATTGTTGTAACTGGATGATGTACCTTTTCATATTCTTTTTTTGTCAAATTTTGTATGCCAATAAGGATAAACCCATTTTAGCAGTTGTGACACTGGAGTATATTGGATTGCAGTGTTTTTTAATCGTGATGTCACTTCAATATATAAATTGATGAAGGATGCCATGTTTTATTGTTGGCACCACAGGATGAATCACGTTGCTTTTATATTACAACTACTGATGCTGTTGAGTTATATACCTTGTTGTACAAGTATCTAAAGTATTTATGACCCTAGGGATTGGATTATGCGATCTGTGACGGTCTCTTCATTATCTTTTATAAATTTATAAACATAATGCTCTCTTTTTTTCTACCACATCTGTTTAGTCAAGACTTAGGTAAGATGTAGATGTAGTTTTGATCTACGTTTTGCTAGAGTTGCAATCCCATATGGTTATACTTAACTTGCCATATTGTGGTCTTCAAGGAGTTAAAGTGACTCCGCTTGAACTCAAGCTAAACAACTCATAAGATCTAAATTGTTTATTTCTTTTATGGTAGAACACATGAATGACCACTTCTTGTATAGTTCCCATCTGCAGTTGTTAATCATCTATTTTTTCTTGCTTATTTTTGTTGCTAACTTCATTTTTTTAAACTATACATCCAATAAATCAGGTATTTTATTGTGAAAAGTTGCAACCGTGAAAATTTTGAGTTATCAGTTCACCAAGGAGTGTGGGCCACCCAGAGAAGCAATGAGGCTAAACTTAATGAAGCTTTTGATTCTGTGGATAATGTTATTTTGATATTTTCAGTCAACAGGACACGACATTTTCAGGTGGGTTAGAAACACGATTGACTCAAATCGAATGTGTATCATATTGTGTTGAAGATGAGTTTATTGGCATTTTACAGGGCTGTGCAAGGATGACCTCTAAAACTGGTGGCTCAGTTGGTGGAGGCAACTGGAAGTATGAACATGGGACCGCACATTATGGACGTAATTTCTGTGTCAGATGGCTGAAGGTATATCTTCTGTAACCCTTTACAAAAATTCTTGACGATTTTGTGATCCTTAGGGTATATCTTCAGTGTCAGATTTGTACTCTCTATCGTGTTTTTTTAGTTTATATTTTTTGAATTTGTTTTTTTTTTTTTAAATTTGTTTGCCTTACAAGTAATATGGTCATTGTTTTGCCTTCTTCAAGCAGTTACAATTGCAAAATTAAACTGTTTCTACTTTGCAGCTATGCGAATTGTCCTTCCACAAAACTCGACATCTGAGAAATCCTTACAATGAAAACTTGCCAGTGAAGGTACTATTTCTTTCTATATCTTTTTAGCCGTTCTCACATATATAGATGATAATACTCTTCTTTGTATGTATTTTTAATTAAAGCACTATACTGGTGTTGGTATAATGAGTAATCTGCATCAACCTAGTACTTCTGCAATATCTTTGCTTATGATCATTAGCCGTATAATTGTTTTTGATTATACGAAAATACTCCAGTTGCTTGTTTCTGAATACTTATGTGAACAATCAGAACTCGGTCATGCTGTCCATGATCTATCTTAAAGATTGAGATTAACTGAAATACATCATAACAAACTCGTGTTCCCTTGTAAATTTGCAATTCATTATATATGTCTGTCTCTGTGTGTTATGTATTGCGTTATTCACTTATACGTCTATCTTATCATATTTGTTTTGATTTAACGATTTGGTTGTAGATTAGCAGAGATTGTCAAGAGCTAGAGCCGTCTATTGGTGAACAGTTGGCTTCACTTTTGTATCTTGAACCAGATAGCGAACTCATGGTACCCGTGTTTCTTCTTTTTGATCCTTATTGTGTAATAAATGTTTTAAGATGCTTTATTGCTCCTCCTTTAAGATTATTTACTTACTTAGGGTTCAGAGAACACGACTAAAAGTATGGAGTTTTTTTCTATCATTGTTTTTTCTTCGGGCCTTAAATATAGAGTAGTGGTTTAACTTCTTTATTTCAAAAGAACGCTTTTGACCATTATACGTTTCTTCTTATCGTAAACCAGTTTTTTTTTCTTGTCACAATGCATTAATGACATTACAGGTTGCAAGATTTAGCAGATCTGGACCAATGGTGGAAATATTAATGAATAAAAGGATTTAACTGTAGCTACATGTTTTTGCAGGCAATAGCACTTGCAGCAGAATCAAAACGAGAAGAAGAGAAGGCAAAAGGAGTTAATCCTGAGAATGCAATCGAGAATCCCGATATTGTTCCGTTTGAGGACAATGAAGAGGAGGAGGAAGAAGAAAGTGAGGAAGAGGATGATGGTTTTGAACAAGGTTTCGGCATGGTGGCACAAGGCGGCAGAGGACGTGGCAGAGGGATGTTATGGCCTCCTCATATGCCTTTAGGAAGGGCATCTCGTCCTATGCCTGGAATGAGGGGCTTCCCTCCTCTTATGAACATGATGGGGCCCGATGGATTTCCTTACGGTGGAGTTGGACCCGACGGATTTCCTGTTCCGGACCTTATGAACATGGGCCCACGTGGATTTGGTCCATTCGGGCCTAGATTCTCTGGTGATTTCCAACGCCCACCGTTCCCTAATATGATGTTTCATGGCCGCCCTGGACCCCACCAACAAGGAAATTTTCCAGGGGCTGGATTTGGGATGATGATGGGTCCCGGACCTGGGCGTGGCCCATTCATGGGTGGTGGCTCAGTAGGAAGGGGTGGCAGGCCACCTTTCTCTCAGCAGCAACAGCAGCCACAAAGTTCTCAAACTACTAGTCGGATTAAGAGGGATCAGGCAGCAGCTGGTGGTAACGATAGATATAGCGGCGGTGGTGGTGGTAGTTCTCAACCCATGAGTCAAGACATGGGTAGGCCTGATGATGAGGCTCAACCAGGTGGTGAAAATACATTTAAAAACGGCGAAAGTGATAGTGAAGATGAGGCACCAAGAAGATCTAGGCACGGTGAAGGAAAGAAGAAGAGGCGTAGTTCAGAGGGCGAGCCTGCCGCTAACTCAGATGACAAAAGCTAGCCGATGCTTGAAAAAAATGAAATTATCGCAATTATTATCTTGTTAGATCTCACTTCATTGATGACTTCATATCTGAAGGTATTTTTGGTGTTAGAGTTGGTGGGTCATTAGCTATGGTGTTTTGTTGCAAGCGGATATCTAGTGGTTTCTAGTTTCTTAAAAGGTCATGTACATTAGCTTCATTTACACAGGAGGACGTGAGGAACCATATGTATGCAATCTTGTTTGTGCTGTAAAAGTTTCGACAGTTATCATCATTAGATGTTTTGTACTGATTGCAACGTGTTATTCTTTTCGTAATTTGTTGGTATATTTTACCTTCACATTAGAGTATTTCATATTCAGGTTAAGTAATGTCTTAGATAAGCAACTGAAACAATCATGAAAATTAGTGGTGGTCTAATAAATCTCCCCTCACTTTCTATTTTCTGTACTTTCTTTTCCAGTGCTAATTACATGATTGCATCAGTCCACTTGATCATTCATTTTACAGAAAATGTAGTATGGTTCCAACCTAATTTATACTCACAATAACAAAATGAAAATATTTAGAGGGTGTTGGTTTGCGTTTTTGAGATATTATCTGCTTATGGCGTTTGCAAAGCATAAATAATCATAAAACGGCAAGAAAGTTCGGCAAGAAAATGATTATGCATGTTTTCTCTCTAACTTTTCTTAGACTCGTCCCTACCGTGCGTCGGCTCGGACATCGGTTACCACCGACGGAACCGACGCTATAGGCACGGTCTGCGGCTACTTCTTCAAGGTCTTTGAAAGAACAGGAACGTCTTGCGAATATAAGAGCCGCGGAAGCACAACAAGAAACATTGTCCACGATCGACCAAAATTCAATCAAAAAGACTATCATGAAATCGTGGAAAATGTTATATAAAAAAATATCGTCGGGTTTCAAAAGTAAGGAGAAGAAAATGCTCAAACAAGTGCGAAAACCCGTGGTTGATAATTATGAGTCGGATTACAAAACGGTATTTGGTCACGAACCGGGTTCGGATTCCATCCAAGTATCCGATTCGGACGAAGACGAAGACGAAAATGAAGACGAAGGTTCGGACGATTCGGAGTAGACGACTAGTTGTTTATTTATTTTCAATAAATGTATTTTTATTTTTTTAGGAATTGTAATTTTTTTTTAGGAAATGTAATTTTATTTTTATTTAATGTAATGTTTTTAATTTTAATGAATATGTTTTATTTAAGTTTGTGTTTTAAATAAATAAAGAAATTAGTGTGTGGGGCCCAAAAAAAAGAGAAGTGATGTTAAGTGATGTTCACCGTAGGCAGTGAAGTGTCAGTTTGTATCAGTTTTGAAAAAAGCTGACGTGACGCTTATGTGGCACCAACTGATGCGTCAGTTTGTGTCACCTGTTGGGAGGAGTCTTAGAGATAATGCATTTCAAAACGCCATTTTAAAAACGCACAAATTTATTTTGACAACACAATCTCAAGTACCCTCTTATATCCTTTTTTTTCCTGATTTTGCTAAACAATTATGTTGTAACAACGACACAGAAATATTTAACAATACTACTTTTTAAACTTTTGGGATATCTTACCTACACAAAATAACAACTTGTTTCACCAGTTACATAGTAATTAATTTCCTTTAACCAAGTTAACGAGGTTAAATCTCAAACGCACACTACACCTACAGTGTGACGGGCCACCAAAGGTGTGTCCAAAAAACAGCTAAAAAAGAAAAAGATATGCAACAGGGGGAATCGCCGATTTGAAAAGCAAGACAGTCACACCTCTAGCTTAGAACTCAATGAACCCATTCACAAGCCACCAGCAGAAATAGTCACCATGCAACACCAAATCTGGCCACTTACTACAATGGCTACGGCATTCTGGTGTTCCATTTCAGAGGCTAATCAAACATAACAAACTGCATCGTCATTTCTTTTTACCGAATGAGACGTAAGTTATAAACTAAGAAGTTCCTTTCATCGTCGACTTTCTCCAGTCAAAGAGATTCATCTTATTTTTATCATTAATCCATTAAACTTTAGACATTAAAGAGTCAGCAGAGCACAAGACCTTTTTAACATACAACCATTTAGTAAGAGAATCTTCAAATGAGAACCCCTCCAACAGAAAACCAATTTCCAGTCACCGGAGTGACAATTTGGTAACCCAATGGGAGGGGGAAAGAATCATTATCCCTATTTCCGACTGTATGCCCCATCAATAATGTACATGACTAGTCTGAAATACACAATAAATTTTTTTGCCTGTCACTATGAGCAGAAAAATGCTAGAGCTTTGAAAAGCTGAACTAAACCACACCGAGCTTCAAATTTTCCCACTACTCAGCTGGGCTCCCTTCAACAACGGTTTTGCTGCCACTGTCTTTATCTAGCCCCGATGCGTTGGTAGTGGAAGAATCAGTTTTCTCGCCATGGTGGTCCTCTGGCGCTACCTTATCGGTGGCGGAAGGTGGCAGAGCAACCTCCTCTTTGCTTGTAACATCATTAGCATTAGCAATATCAGTCTGTTCATTAATACCATTTGGAAGACTATCGGTTGAAGCCTGAGACGTTTCAGCAGACTCAGTGGTCAAAACCGATGATATGATGGATGGTTCAGTAGATGGTTCGACCGATTCTCTCCATTCAATCCATTCTGGTGGCTTATCATTCTCACTTGGTCTTGGCTCATCAGATGACTTCTCAATAGCATCATCATCTGGGCTTGGTTTTGACTCGAGGACATCAGATGGTGTAGACTCAACCAAGTCCGTGTCCTTCTCGTTGGAAGTAACCTCATCATCGTCATCACCACCACCAATGGCGGCGGTGGTATCCTCGGTAGTGGGGGAGGGTGAAGCTACTTCGCTGGTTGATTGCTCATCAACCGCCCTCTCTTCCTCAAAAGCGAACCAGTTTGAATTCGTAAAAAGTGACCCGCTGAAGAAAAAAATTTAGCAGAAATAATAAATATCATGCAGAGGGTTAATTAATTCCTCCGCAAATTTCTATTGTTTACAGTATCCATTTGCAATTCTAATGATTTGTGACTTGTGTGATCTAACCAAGTCTGTTGCACTACGTTATGCGAACATCTTCTGTATTTTAGATTTTAATCCATTCATAAAATTAATTAGTACTTAACTTACCTTTCTTGGTCATCTCCCAGTCGAAGAGAAGATATCACCACTTCAGCAGATTCATCGTCAAAGTAGACATCCTGCAAATAATATTTTCATTATAAACGAAAAGGCTACAACTTCTGGTGTAACAGAAGCGGTAAAAAAAATAGATTGCAACTTCATAAATCACGTGTTTGAAACAGATATTCTAAATCTTTGCTTGAAGTAGCATCTTATCTGACACTAGTTCATTACACTATAATAAACGGTTTTATAATCAAATGGGATTCACTTCAATTGAAAGTATTTTCGTAGTTATAATTTTTCTGCTTCAAAATGGCATGATGGCATAAACTACAAGACTTAATATGATACACTTATGACTTACCTCATCATCTCTTTCCAGCGAGCCATGAGCCTGGACACAACAGAAAGTAAAATAAAAAGTAAGGGTCCCAGTGATGAGCAGCCAAACAAATAACATGTTAAAAAAAAAAAAAAGAACAATGAAACCGATAGAATGCGGATAAGAAAACTTGTGTGTGAAAAAAGATTTATGTACATGTGTTGCAACTATAGAAAACAAACCGGGTTTATCACTCCAAACGCAGATCTTATTTAGTCTAAAGGGAAAATAGATAAGCAAAAACCAAGACAAAAAGAACATAGAGCAAAAAATGACTATATTGTGTTATACCTCATCATTATCATCATTTTCATAAATACCATATCGGAATGCCTGGCTTAAATTATTGGCTAAGGCTGCCACGTCATAATCTCTGTCTTGGTAGTCATCATCATCACTATCTCTACCACGGTCATGAAGTGTAGTAGGTCTCCTGTTAATTTGGTTGGTTAGAGGAACTTTGATTTGGTTGGATTAATTAATACGCAAGCAGAAAGAAAGAATACACAGAGACGCAATATCAAACTTATATTTCTACAAACGAACTCTTCAATTATAATAAAAAATAGGAAGATACTGAAGCATGTCAAAAACCATTATACTGCCATCACATAACACAAAACAATACTAATTCAACATTTCATTTAATCAAGAACGACCTAGAAAGAGCTGACCTGAAACCCATGTTTACATAAAATAACAAATTCTAATTGTTAATTTCTCACCCGCACGCCCACTGGTAGACATTTTCAAGTGCATTGCGTTTTGTAAGTACATCTGTATGCCATTCTACCCATTCATTATTCCCCTGTCAAAAGGTAGTAACACCGTCAGATATGATTGTACAAGGCAAACGGTAATACCAACATCAGATATATTTGTACCACGGTAAGACAGGACTTTAAAAATTCAGAACAGTACTACGGAGTATAAAAATATGGATACAAGTCATCTGCATAACTAATATATTAAAAATATATTGTTATTACCATGGAATTATTTGAATTATAAAGCAAATATGTGTATAACTAGAGCCTAGAGATTGAAAAAATGTGTTAAGCTAAAAAAGGTCAAAACGGATCATTTTTTACACAAAGCTTGGGTTACCCAAAAAGCTTTTTGTCCGTAAATTTTACATTATTTAAGATGATACGTCGTTACGAAATTGTTACTATTTCAATAACAATCTAATGATTGAACAAAATGATTTAGAATGTGTTATAGATTATAATTAGACTTGAGGAAACTTTCGACCTATTTCCTTGTAAGTCGTTTTTTTTTAATTGTCCTTTAAGAGTAAACATAAGCCAAATCGACCCATCCATAAGTTGATAAATTAAAATAACTACCTCCAATTGTGACCAAATGTTAACAAATACTTCAAAAAAATATAGACCAAAGAAAATGAAAAGGCAAGTGTCAACAAAGATGAAAAGATATGGGAGAACCTGCAAATATGACTGTATGTAATTGTCATTAGCCCCTTGTTCAATAAGTTTGTTTGATATACGTGTTGTGTGCCCAACATTTCCTATCCTCGGTGGTGTTCTTCCTTCAGCAGGGATTGTTGGCTACAACAAACACTGAATTCGATTAACCATGAAGTAATAATATTTTCTCCAAGAATCATATGATACTTCAGAAATTTGTGCATTACATTCTTAGGATCAGCGACCAATGCACCAGTCTTCTCAGCATCAAGGATCTTCCTGACAAGAAGACAATCTTCAAGAATATGCTGAATGAGCGAAGCATTCTTGCTCTCAAGACAGAAATCTATTATCTGTTCAATGTGGTGATGAATGAAGTTATTGTATGGGTACCTAAAGCCATCAAAACAGAGTTAGTAGAATGTAAATCCATATATTTGACATAAAATATTGCTAGAGATACATACACCTAGTGGAGAATGACTTACTCAAAAAACAATTCTACAATACGTCTTAATGCACCAAGGCGGATCAACTCCTTCTCAGCAGCTTCGCTATTAACAGTCATTAGGACCGAGATGAATTCAATGATCTGAAAATTTCCATTGTTAAGTAGCAATGAGTTAGTTCCGGTAGAAAGTTACATAACACTTCATATCATTTATTTTACCTTGTAATTCTTAGTTCTTACTAGTTACTACAACATACACGCAGTCAATCACAAAGTGACCAAATTGCAAATACTGTTACTTAAAGCTAAATTACAAAAATAACCTTTAGACGATTTTTCCCAAGAGGTGGCTGCAACTTGCCATATGTTGTAAATAGTATATTTTCTTCTACTGATACATCCAAGAGCTTTAACAAATTTCCTGCACATTTGAAGCCAGATTTCTTTATATTTTAGTTGAACCTTACAAGTACCTAGTTTATGACTTAACACACCGTAACAAAACTATGCACATGTAAGCAAATATGCCCAACAACTATAAAATCTGACACTAGTAAGAAAGAAAAATGGAATTGGAAAAAGCTGACAGAGTGTGACTATACCTAGGCTCTCCAACATGCCTTCCACAGTCTCAGGTTTGGCTGTTACTACAGACCCATGAGTCGACTGTCGATTGTAGATGTAATAAGTTCCCGAGGTTTGCCTCTTAGGATCCAACAAAGATATGCATACAGACAATGAATAAACTAAAACTGATTTTGGTCGTGACTCCTCCAAAGCATGACGAAATAACCGTGCTATGAAACTGCGAAATTAATTATGAAAATACTCATGTGTTTGTCAAATGGTAGAAAGAGTAGATTTGGAGCTGCAGACTCTTCTTCACAAATGAATTTAGATGCTAACCATGGGCTGGATATTTTATCAGCAAGTCCCGGGGGAGCATATCTAGTTATAGCACAAAGTGCTTCTGCTGCGTTCGCATGCACTTCTGGACAATCCTTCAACAGTTGAATTGTAAAAATTTAGTTATTAGTTAATTATTCCAGATTGCCTGGAGAATGAAACATGAATCCAAAATATATAAACAGCCAAGTCCGCTAACAAACAGAAAATAAGAAATACATGGTTTCAACATGAATTGTAGAATTGACATTGTATATCTTATCGAAATCTGTCATGTTAGTAGATTTAGCCTAACCATGAAATTCACAAAAGAAGAGTCCAGAAATGATGTCATTGAATGAAACCGCACTTAAATGGAAGTCCAAGAAAAATAATTTCATACAGATAATACATTAGATAAAAACCTGTTTGTATATTTAGTACATCATGTAAGGCGATTAATATTTAGTACACCTGTTTGTATATTTAGACTTCATTACGATGGATGTTTGGTAAAAATAAGCTAACATTATGAACCTCGAAAAGCAAAATCACTAGGTTTCTTACAGGACAAATGAACAATGTTAGGATCTAACCTCTAAAAAGGTATTAAAAGTCACAAAATCAACAATTTACCTACAGTAAAGAGACAGTATTAGCCTTTTGTTTTAGAAAGACTTTGAAGTCATAAAACTGCATGTGAATTACTTAATGTCCATTTCCAGCTTTAGGAGGGTATCATGGTGTTATCATTGGATTATACTCTTCACAAGCTAAATATTTGTTAAACTTGACCTCGTGGGTAGATTTAGTTGGTACATTGAATCATTATTTTATTCTGGATTTGATGTAATAAAAACCTAACACGTATAATTTGCAGGCTTATGCACAGCCAATTAAATAGAAATACCTGTATTTTCTATAGTCAAACAATAATAAAATTAGCAGAGTTTCTGGTAATACCTATGCATTATATATAATTACAACTTACCGTGGAACTGAACTTATCAACAATCATCTCCAACACATCTGTATCTTCTAGCCACTGCATGGAATCTACATAGCTGGTGTAGAGATGTTCATCAGCGCCGATCAAACGAATAAGAACCTGCACAAGAATGAAAATTAGATGGAAGGCAGAGTGCAAATACCCGTAAGGTCGTAATATCTAAAATTATTAAAGAATTCACCTCCATGATGGATGTAGTCCCTATTAGGTCAACTAGCTTTTTGATAATATCCTGATGACCCTGGCCACAAATAGAAAAAGAACTAATTTTTGAGTAAAATAATATCACAACATAAATAATAATAAAAAAAAAATCCCACACTCGAATAGAGTTCAAACAAAATGTCGAGTATAATAGCAGAAAAAGGGTACTTTACCAAACTAATTCGTTACTTACTTGAATATAGTTCATTAAGGGAACCGTCTTCCTCAACAACAGGCATACAACAACCTATAGAATAAAAACAAAATATCAACCATCTAAACACACTAAGTTAAAAAGAAGAAAAATGCCTATATGAGTAGGGAACATATAAAATTAAAGGACAAATGAAGTATAAATTACCGTAAGAAAAATCATAATGACAATGGGATGAACTTACTTTACTGAAATAACCAGCCAGTAGAGTACTATGAGGGTGTTCTGGTTCAAGGAAGGAGAAGAGCAGGTTCATCAACTGCAACAAAATATGGGCAACTTATTCACAAGGCAATTATAGAAAAAAATCGGTTGGTTACATACCACCTCATCCTCTGATTCTCAACCCGATAACATAAAAGAAATGAATCAGCGGTTCCATACCTCCTCATCCTCGACCAAGGCTTTGAGAATGATATCGACTTCACAAGTGAAGATCTCACAAGCAATAAAAGGAAACCTGGAACATAATAATGCTTATCATCTGAGGCTTAAAGCTTGTGACTTGTAAGCATTTATACTACAAAAATACATGTACATAACAATCCACTGAGATGAAAGCATCTGAAAAAACTTAATATACATGATGCCTCACATAAACTTACTTAAACGTTCGCCCCTTTTCAGCATCTTCAGAAGGTACTTCCACTACATACCGAAGAAGTTGTTCAACTTGAGTCCGTTCCCTCAAACTGAAATTGACATTAAAGTAAATTCTACATGTTACAAACTCGGGTGAAGGTGATCAACTGTAAATGACAGAGCAGATCAACCTAAAGATCAAGTTATTAACTACCACAAGGATACTATGAACATCAGGTACCATTAGATCATGCGGTAATATATACATCACACCCATAAGCAGTTTAAAATCACTATCGAGAATCATTTATTCGTTTAAGATGCACCTACAAATTAAGCATTCCCTAACTACTTTGACTAGTTACGGCCGCTACAAATTGACCACCTACAAGGAAGCTGTAAGTATCCCCCACTGCTTCAACTAGCCATTCTCACTAGAGTAATTGCGTCAAGTTTGAGCAAGCCTTATATGATTTTGCTGAATACTGAAAAAGTCTCCCACTTAGGATAATGTCATCAAACAAATATAGTATCAAAATTTTAGCTCTCGTTTGTCAAAAGAGTTTATAACAAAAATCTATCAATACCTCCATTTGATCCCCATATATATGATATAGTAACTGCAATCTATCTACCCTGTAACGAAAACAGATGAATGTAGCCTAAACAGAACAAGAAGCGACTAGTGCTACATTTATGCATATGAACCATTCTACAGGTATCATGACACCACATGTGGCCACTAGATGCTAGCAATTACCAGATTTAGCATGGACTTACAAATTGATAAGCCGGCTATTTAGAGCTTTGCATTCTTGGATAATTTCATCCTCATCTAAAAGCTCCTCTAGTGTAAAATTTTCCTTGTCCAAAATTGTCTCCACCTGATATGATAAAAAGTCAGAATGAGCTCAGAATTCTTTGAGACAAAGAGGTTGGCATTAACATCTTCTCATTGACTAAGGATTTGGATCCAAGAAAAAAATAATATGGCAATTGCATAATTGTTTACATTTCCTTCAATCAAATCATATCTGGTTCTTTCAGTATTATTGGTACTAAAAAAACCAAAAATCATATTTACATAATCACAGAATTCACAAACATGCACCAAACAGATCAATAAGTATGATTCAAATAAAACCAACTAGTATATTTCAAACCTAATAATATGCCATTATCTTACCATTGCCTGGATGCATTGTAATCAAGCAATATAGGCACTTGCTAGAGACAAACAAATCTGCATATACCATTCATCCTTGTTTAGAATTAATACATGTTGCAAAACTAGAGGCACATTATGATGTCTCAATATTAGACCTTTTAAACTCAATATATTCCTTTCCAAGTGTATGGCGTACCAAAATCTAAGCCCATGTTTTCTTAAGTAGCATTGTAATCAAGCAATATAGGCACTTGCTAGAGACAAACAAATATGCATATACCATTCATCCTTGTTTAGAATTGATACATGTTGCAAAACTAGAGGCACATTATGATGTCTCAATATTAGACCTTTTACACCAGATGACATATAGCGGTATTGTCTAATGTCTCTTGAGATGAAAGTTCGATGCAAGCTATTTCAGAAATCTCTCATCATGCTAAGATCTACATCATCAAGGTCCAAGGTCAAAAAAGACCAAAACATGCACCAATTTTCACTAATCACAAGAGCAAAAGGACTAGTTCTCTATCCCCTAAGGCCATTCTCCTAATCACCCTTGCATCCTATTCATAGGTCCAAATCAAGCATCCTACATAACTTCTCAGATACACACTGGCAAGCATCAATTCGCGTCATCTTATATTCAAATCCTTCCATTTTCCTCATCAATTAACCAAACAAACGTACAATTTAAGAAACAAACCTATAATTAGCTAAGAAAGTAACTAGTCAAAACCAGGATCCAACGATACTTATAAGCATCTAATCAAGATTAAAATAAAATTAACAAATACAAACATCTAGGAATTACCGGAGAGGTAGTGGACAACCCGGTCATACGCCAAAACATCTTGAAATTAAATTCAAATCGTTAAAATTCAGATCTGCAACGGTGGAAACGAAGCTTATAGATCACCGCAAAAAACGTCCAAAATCTGTGAAACCAAACCCTAGGATCCGAAATTGAAGCAAGAAGATGTTATATATCCGTCAATTTGTTTGTTCGTAGAAGTATACTAGTTGGTTGATTCAATTTTAGGGTTAGAGATAGAGATAGAGATAGAGATAGAGATAGAAATGATAGATCGAAAGAAGGAGAAAAGGAAAACCTGCGATCGCGGGAGGGTATATGTATATGTATATCTCTATAACTCTATTACAATTACAATTACACTTACAATTACACCTTTTTTCCTGTTTCTATATCCATCGATCCATTTTCAAATTCCAAAGTTAAATCTATGTACAACTTAAGTATCTCATTAAATAAAATTAAATTAATATTACTCCCACCGTACCATCACAAACGTCAATCTTACTCTTTTTAATTATATCAAATAAGTGTTCACTTTCATCTTTTAACCAATCAAAAGAGACTTTAAAAGGTAGATATATTATTTGATTGATAAAAGTGTAGTTAATAGGGAATTCTAAAACTATGTGCAAAGTCAAAAGGGACATTTTGACTGGAACAAAGAGAGTAAATAATATAATAATTAATAAACATAACAATAATCGTAGTTGTTAACTTGTGACTCGAAATCATAATTTTTAACTCGTAACTCGACTCGACTCCTAATAGTCATTATTTTAAAATAAATAAATAAAATAAATAAATATATATATATATATATATAATATATTATAAATACATATATATATATATACATAGTCGTGCATTCAACTAAGAAAACTAATTTTCGTAGGAACGTAAGAATGACTTCAAAATCACTTTTTAAATAACTAAAACACGTCATTTTATAAAATAAAAAAAAATCATAGCTCCTTACTCAAATAACTTTTAGAAACTATTTATCAAAAAAAAATCGGCATTTTTCATTTTTATAATAACTTTTTGTCAACTTTTTTATTTATAATAATCACATTTTATAACTTGATAATCACATCGCATGAATAATATGTGATTATTAAGTCATATTTTGTAATTATCTCAAACAAATGATAATCACGTTATATTAAAGAATAATCACATGTGATTATCATGTTATATTTGTGATTATCTTAAACTGTCACAAGAGTAACGACTCTAAAAAAAAGTTGATATTTATTATTTATATTTATATCATAGCTTCCAAAACTTACTTTAATAATAATCACTAAATATGTTTTGAAGAAATGTGTTTCGGATAATTAGTATTTTTTAAGTCATTTTTACATCCTACGAAAATTAGCCTATGTTTATATAGAGGTGGGTTCAAATGAGAAGACTAATTTTCGTAGGAACGTATGAATGACTTTAAAATACTTTTTAACTATCTGAAATACATTTTAATTCAAAACTTTTTCAATGATTATTATTAAAATAACTTTTGAAAGTGATGATATAAATAAAAATAAAAAATATTAACTTTTTTTACAGTCGTTACTGTTGTGATTATTAAGATAATCACAAAATATAACATGATAATCAGATATGATTATTCTCTAATATAATGTGATTATCATGTGTTCGAGATAATCACAAAATATGACTTGATAATCACATATTATTCATGTGATTATCAAGTCGTAAAATGCGAAAACTATGAATAAAAAATTAATAAAAAATAAAAAAAATGCCGATTTCTTTTTTTGAAAAATAGTGTATAAAAATTAATTGAGTAATGAACTACGAAGAAAATGTTGTAAAATAACGTATTTTGGATATTTAAAAAATAATTATTATACACCCCAAATTTTGTAAGTAAATATTTTATGTTATACTCTTATTAATTACTAAATTTTAGTTGGTATTAAACACAAATGCAATGAGATGGGGTTAAATTATAATTGAGAAATTAGTTGTGTGGCTTGAGTGTAAGTTTTAATGTCTTGAAGGACTAAGATGCAAACTGAAAGTGTTATAAGGGTTAAATTGTTAAATTGTTAAATGGGGAAACTTGAGGACTAGAAAATAAATTGATCAAATATATGCTTCCACTTAGTAAAATCTTGAAGGAAATAAAAAAACAAGTGTGTGTGCGTGTGAGAGGGGTGTGTTTGGGGCCGACTTTCGAAGTAACAAGGAAAAAAAATTACAAATTCAGCTTGTAATCTTGTGTGTTGAGACTTATAACCATTAATCGATCCATTTTGAGGTAAGAACTACATCCCACATCTTGTAATTTTGATTAGTATGTGAACTGATGGTGAACCCTAAAATTTGAGTTTTGAGTAAAGGGGTGCTATCTTGAATGTAGGGATGTTAGATGGATGTTATTGAACATAAATGGGTAATTTGTATGTTAAAAGAGATGAGTTTTTATTAATATTTGGGTATTTGGATGATTTGGTGAAACTAGAGAATTTTTAATGAATGGGTTGATGATAATGCATTGTTGTTATTGTAATGTTATTGTTAAAAGATGATCCAATAACCTACATGCATGATAATTTCATGAGAAAAGTGATTAGTATGCTAGTTGATGCTATTATCATGTTACGAGTATCAACTAGTTAGTTTGATTAGAAATTTAATATCATTTAGTTGATACATAAGAGTTTGACTAGAGGATGAGAATGAGTTGGTATTGAGTTAATGAGAAAATTTAGTTGTGAGTAACCTTTGTTTATGTGCTCATGTGATTAGATGATTAAATAGTTAATTGAGGCATTTTCTTGAGTTAACAAAATCAACCATTTTGCTAGGTAAGTAATGGGGAATGGGATTTACAAGTTGACAACATTTGAATTCTTGAGTGATATCCAATTGTGTGTCAATCAGAGGTGGGCATTATGAGTTTATATTGAGACATTTGAGTATGTCCAATGTGTATATTTAAAAGGTGGAAGTTCAAGGATAACAATGAGGCTTGAGAAACTTCATTGGTTATGTCTTGACACCATGAGTTGTGCTCATTTGATTATGAGTCAAATTGAGTTTAAATTAAGGATCCTTAATCAATATTTGTTATCACTTTGATGCTATTGTTGTTGATTGTATTTCCCATTACTTACTAAGCGTTTAGCTTACTCCTTTGTTGTTGATGTTGTTTTATAGGTAATCCAAGCGGGTCACGGTGTAATTTGGGTAAAGAGTCGAAGGTCGACTAGTAGTGAGACTTGTTATTGTGTTAGTAAGTCAATCCCTTTTGTTAAATCATGTTCATGATATATATTGAAGTCCCATTTTGTGAGAACAAATGATCATTTTGGTATAATTATATTTTGTTGTTGAAACTTGACCCAATGATGATATTGTGATTTAAATGAGTTTGATGTAAATTGGGTCAAGTAAATGTTGATGTGTAAATTGTGAAGAAAGTTGTGGTAGTAAGAAGTTTGTGTACATTATAATTTAATCTTGATTGTAAATTTGTGAAGATTTTAATTGTCAAAATCTGAAACTTTATGTGAATTGAAAGTTGTAAAATATGCAAGAAATGTTGAGTCAAAAATCTGAGTTGATGCACCTATAGGGTTACCCGGCGGGTACCCTTATACTCGGTGGGTAAAGGATGCACCCGGTTGAGTACCCGACGGGTATAACATGTTCAAACGAGTACTTTATTCAGTAATTTGATCAGAATTTGATCTTGAGATCTACTCGGCGGGTATCCTCCCTACCTGACGGGTACCCGCCAGTTTTCAGGATTTTGTTGTTTCAAGTCCAAATTCAATTATGTAAACATAATATTGAATATATATTGTTATGTTAATGTAATGGGACATTATTAAATGAGTTTTTAAGTCGAGCATTTATATATAAAAAAAATCGGGGCGTTTCAATTTTAAAGTCATTTATATGTTCCTACAAGATTCAGCTTTTTATTTGAATCTATGTCTATATATATAATTATATGTCTATGTATCAAAATACTTGCACAATGCAGTGAAAAATGCTGTTTATAAATGATAGTAAATTGTGACGGTGTTAGGTCATCTTTCTTTTTTCTTTTCCCCCGATTGATTTGCTACGATAATGAACTAGTGATGGTAATGTGTTCGTATCATAAGTCTAAATTGTTGAATAAATGAGAATAAAAGAGGCAAGGTAAGTTATTTATTAGATGTAATTATATGATTGAATTATAAAATTTCTAAAAAACTATTACGAGTCTTAAATCGAAGTCTTAAAGTTTCCTTAAATGAAAGCTAAGATGCACATATGTCGTAATATAGATATAGATATAGATAATTATTAAAAAAATTTGTTCTTTAAGTGAAGTAAAACATGGTGAGAGGTGAGAATCAAGTCGTTAACCAGCAATCAACACACGTGCTTAATTCAAAAATATATAATAGTTATTTCATTTTCGATTTTATTTTTTAATTTTTGTATTACATTACAGTAAAAGTTTGTCTGATTTTTTGAATCGGGAGAGTCACACACAACTCGGAAGAGTCAATAAACGACTCGTAAGACTCAACGTCAAATTTAAGAGTCAGAGTCCGAATCGCCTCATATTTTAAATTTTTGACTCGATTCGTACGAGTCGTCTCGTGAATCATAA
The DNA here is from genome assembly GCA_963930675.1 of Gnaphalium uliginosum. NCBI lineage: Eukaryota > Viridiplantae > Streptophyta > Magnoliopsida > Asterales > Asteraceae > Gnaphalium > Gnaphalium uliginosum. The sequence goes on along the minus strand of OZ005680.1, from coordinate 26,433,751 downwards.
GAATTTAACGACGACGACGACAATAATAATAATAATAATAATAATAATAATAATAATAATAATAATAATAACTACTCTTGTTAGAGTAGACTAGCAGTGGTTTAAGTTTCATTTCACATGCATATATCTTTATTTTAAATAGTAGTATTATTTTAAATAGTAGTAAATAATAAATAACAATAATAACAACTGCTCTTGTGTTTTTAAGTTTAATTTTCATATACTTTATTTATTTCTTAAATTATTTAATATTGTTTGTTTGATTTTTTGTTAGAATATAAAAAGAGTTTTTCTAACTTGTGCCCTAAAGGCACATGTTAAACCATATTAAATGTTAACTTTATTATTCTTGAAGCTTTAACACTCCTTTAATGTATTTAATTTTTATCTTTTGCAAGATTTACCCTTTGAAGTGGTCGATTTATCAAAACTCTAACATAGTTAGTTGTTTATCAAATTTATTTTATCATTATTAATTAAATTGATTTAATTGAGTCACGTCAAGTTAAATTTATAACTTGATATGATTAACACATTATGAGTATCTTGATATGATTAACGCATTATGAGTATTATGCTAGTATAACTTTATCGGTGTATAGTGATATACTTTTTTCAAATGGGAACCAAGTTAAGAAAAACCCATATTTTTTGAAACACATATTTGGTTTCTAAGTTAAAATTAAAGTTTTTTTTTTCTTTTTACTTCTGCATTGAAAGTTATCTCTCTTTTTTATTTTTTATTATTATTATAAGAAACACTAAAATAGGCAGTCTTCTTAATTTGAATCCCACATGGAATAATCCTAGCCCTTCCTTTTGTTAATCCATCATATTTAAGCCATTGATTTTAGTCTTAATCCTTATCTATGAAATAAAAGTCTCAATTGCCCAGTTAAAATTACCGACTTAACCCTCACTCAAATACAAAATTAATATAACCGATTTGAAATGTATTTCTTAATGAATTTATCCAATTAAATAATCAAATCATAAAGAATAATGTATTCATCCAAACATAAAAGGAAATGATGGAGAGGGATGAAACTCATTTTAATGCACTAAAAAAAGGTTAATTACATATATCCCCACCTTAAACACTATAAATATTATATATATACCCAACTCAATTCAAAAATTACAAATATACCCAACATTCTAATTTAATTATAAAAATAAGAAATAATTATCTTTATAGTCACTAATGACTATTATACCCCGTTGCTTTATATCTCTCCTTTCATTAAATAAATAAATAAAAATTTTACAACTCTGCAACAAATAAATAAAAATGTTTATTAGTAGCTAATGGGAAAATCATTAGATAGTTAAATGGTGATAATTTTTGGCTAGTGTTTGACGCTAATTTAATACATAGTCATGGAGTCCTTTGTCTTTTCTTTGGAGTTTTCATGAAGGTTTCGTATATGTACATCTCACATAATGTGAGATATCTGAAATTGATCATTGTGGTGAATTTTATATGTTTCATATATTAAATTGATAATATGTATTGAAACAAAGTAGGATGCAATAATATATTTTTTAGGGATTTAGAGTTTGATGAAAGAGAAGTTACACAAGGAGATGAGGGTATTATTTCTAATGTTTATAATTTCAATTATTATTAAATTGTGGGTTTTGTATATATATATATATGTAATTTTTAAAATGAGTTGTGTATATATGATATTTATAGCATTTAAGGTGGGGATATATGTAATTAATAAAAATTAATAAAAAAAAATCCGTCCATAATAATTAGTTGACCAAATCATGTTATACAAATAACAACCTTTTAAATGAACTTTTTATCTATTTTTATCCTCTCCTTTTATTTTTTGGCATGTTGATACATTTTTTTTTTTTGCATGTTGATACAATAAAATCAAAATTTACGTAAACGTATGTTAATTAATCGGATCTCAATATATCGATTTTTCCTCTCTATATATGGAAGTCATTAAAAATAGGTAACTTTGCTGAGCTAATGATTCTCTTGTGTAATGATTCTCTTCTGAATTGAATCAATCCTAAATTTCAGAGAAAATTACATAAATTATCTTTTAGGTTTACCTTAAATTTTATTTGCAGTCATTTACAAAATTTAATTACATCAACTATCATTTCTTTTAAAACTTGTTACGCTAATAGTTATTTAGATTAACGATGATAAAATCTAAAGGACCACTTGTTACGCTAACTCTCCGATAAAAAGGATCACGTGTGACATTTTTCTTATTTTTTTAGATTTTTACTAAAATATAAATTATAAAATTTAAAATATGTATAAATACATTATTTATGTATAGATACATTATTAAGTGCATATAACATCATTTTTATCTTCCTCAAAGCACTTTTGCAAATTCATCATCAACTTCGGTCATTTTATGCATTGAATTTGAGTGGTGGGATAAAAATTCGATGTTTCAATTGGAGAAAGAAAAATGATGTTTTGTGCAACCAATAATGTATCTATATATATTTAGATTTTATAATTTATGTTTTACTAAAAAATTAAAGAATAATAAAAAATATATCACATGTAGTCCTTTTTAACGGAGAGTTAACGATCGTTAGTCTAAAAAACAATTAGCGTAACAAGTTTCAAAAGAAAGAATGATTGGTGTAATTAAATTTCGTAAATAACTCAATAAAATTTGAGATAAAGTTAAAAGATGATTCGTATAATTTTCTCTAAATCTTAAACTACACATCAATCCACCTAATATTTGTGATTCAAGCCACTAATGGTGTGAATTCGTATCCAATAAAAAACGCAAACAATTCGGTTATGTATTATGTTTATGATTACTCAATCGCTTAATAAATCAAACGGTTTCAAATATTAAGGCTTTTTTGAAATTTAAATGTTGTCTCATTGGCATTGGTGTCTTACAGGTATGTCTCCATTCATTCGTCATGTAGTTCAATTGTCAATTTGTTTACGTAAGCATGGTTATTCATAGATCAGTAATTGCATTTTTTACTTAGACATTTGAGTCTACCTCTGTTAATAATATTAAATTTATCCACTATACGGTTCGTTTATTTTTTACTTAAACATTTGAGTTTAAATAATGAAGTGTGTTATCCGTAAAAAGATGTAAATTGGCAAAAACACCCCGATTTCATGTGTTTTTCGGGTGTGATTCATATTTTGTTAGGTATAGCATAAAAACAAACTTACCATATAAATAATAATACATTATTTTGAACAAAATTAACCAAATACACTAAATAGTACCGTTACAAGCATTCTTCTAACGTGTATGAAATCTCATTATAAATATTCACAAGTAAGAGCGTGTTGAACAACAAAGAAAAAAAAATAGATAGCTATTAAACGTGTCAAATGGATAAAACCTTGCAGGCGCATTACTTAAATAAAAAAATACTGATACTAATAGTAGATGTAACGTATATCTGTACCGGTAAAATAAACCGGTAACAAATTCATAAAGTGACAATGTAGTCGTCGAGAGCAATGACTAGTATATGGAAAGTAAATGAGTATCAATAAACCAAGTACATGGAAATTATCCATCGAAGACTTTTAGAAAAATGCAGCTCTTACAATGTCCTCAATATGAACTATACGTATGTGGCGCCACTAATTTCAATCCATGGGTGCCAGAAACTGAAGACCAATTAGTTCAATATCCTTATTAATAAATAAAATGAGATATTGCAGATGAAGAAAGGGTTATAAATTCGTCGCACTCACCTAAAAACAACCAATGACAAGAGCTATTGGGGTCAAATTTCAAACCTTGGATAACAATTAAATGGTCAAATGGATCAATAGTTGCCCAAGGTCTATGCCGATATTTAAAGTCTTGTAAATTGCTCTACTTTAATAAAATATAATGGTATTTGAATAGTAAAACTAATGAATTCAAAATTTAAACGATTTTTTTATAGAATTAAAGAATGAAAAAAAATGTACCTTATCCGATCCAACTTGACCCAAATGTATTTAACAATTATAGGTTTCACCTCGTACACTTTTTGACCATACTAAACATCACTGATCTACCCATTTTCCCACTCTAATTGCTAGGACCTTGGAGAATTCACACAAACATGATTGACATAAATAATTAAAAGACCAGGAGCATCAAGAATTGGTGGACATGTTAGAAGTCTACCAAGTGTTAGGAATTTAAACACGCCATTGATCATCAGGTGCAACACTATCATAGTTTGTGTAGACGGTGATTAACAGCTGATTGTATAGAACTTGTTAATTGGGCGAGTTGTGTAACGGATAATTATGAGTATCCTGTTGTACAGGTCACAATAGGTAGATCCGTAATACAACTATTCCAGATATTTTAATAGTTCTTTTAAGTGTATCAAATATGATGACAAGAATTATAATTTTAATGTAAGGGTGACTGTAAGTTAGTTATTTGAATAAGAGCGATGACTTTATTCCTCAACAATATACTTTGGGTGACTTTCGACTCCTTTCCTCTGAAGTAATATTTTAAATCACCCGTGTGACCCATTGAGGTGACGCAAAACCTGAATTGACCTACTCATAAGTAAGTGGGATCACATTAGCCAACTACAATATCAACTAAGTTAATACAAAGGAGCAGGATCAAGTTATTACATACGATGGAACTGCATAAAGCACTATACCTCATGATCGTTGTCTCCCAATGCAGAGAGCAAGGCGGGAAAAACTATTTTAAGATGGGTGTTTTTCGCCTAGTGAAGAATTCGATATATACAAGTAAATGAATGAGGTAAAAATCTCGACACTAAAGAAGATTAGAAACCTAAACATCCAGTTCAATCTCGAGCCTTAAGAACAAAAAATTAAAAAGAGAGACATGTTCCGCAATCATTAAAAAGATTTAATCTGGAGAAGATGATAATTCTGTACCCAAAATAGCAGCTACTTCATTCAAACATGAGATTCCAAGAATGTACTTGTGTATGGTTCTAACTATGTAATTTTTACTACATGGCATGGATGGGTCAGCTACACCTATTCTTGCATCAACATCATGCACACATGTAAGTAAGTAAGAACGTAAGATCTAGAGGCATCAAAAGAAGTTATAATTTATTGAAAATCTCATACCTTTATAGATCAAGACTAAATCGCAGTAAGAAATACATCAGGGTATTGCTAAGTGTAATCTCAAATTCTTCCTAATCATCTATTAGTGTGAGATCCTTATTAACTTCCTCAGTATGAGGCTAACTTTCTGAGTGTGAATATTGGACATATCATCGAACACTTAATAGGCATGTGAATATTGTATCTATCAAATGGACAAACCAAGAAGAATAAGTAGATTCAAATCCATAAATGTGACCAGATTGCCATTATATAACAATATGAATAATCAACGCTAAAAAATTCTCACCATAATAATTGATATGTGAAATGACATACCCGGTGAGGGATTGAAGAAGATGAACAATATATTCGAGAATGCTATGAGATTGAAAGTGATTAACACGATAACAATCACATTCAAACCAATTCAAACGCTAAAAATGTCATGGGAATTCGAAATCAAAATCTGCAATAACAGAAAGTGAGATAATTTCTTTAATTGTGCCATATGTATATAGTTAATTTATGATATGATTTGATCATCATCATCAGTATTATAAACAATAAAGTTTGAATTGTGATTGAATTTAGCATTAGCTCCTTTCCGAATTGAATGTCGTATTTCAAGGGTCAACTAAAGATTTTATATTAGTTGTGCTTTTATTATTATTTAAATGTTGTTTATTGTGAAAGTCGATTTTCTAATGCAGACGTTTTTTTATGAAAATTAAATGGATATTTGTTAGATTTGAATTAGGGGTAATTTTGTAAAATTACTAAGGCCAATAACACCTTAGTGAAAAGAGAAAAGAGATTAATCGAGACGATCCTAAAGTGGCATCCTACTATTTGTCTTAAACAATTCTTTCAGATCACGTGTGTTAAAAGAGACCACGTTAAAGGACTTTATTGCTTTTTATTATTTGGTGCCTAACGAGTTTTTATAGTTAGTATTTGCTTATTATTGATAAATCTACCGTATTACATTACATTACATTACATATTACATATATAAACATTACAAGGTGTTAATGAATAATGTTGGTGGATATATCTAACCCGAAAACCTTAAATTCTTTTGTCATTTTTTAATTTTGAATAAGATAAGATGTATAAGAATATCGACAATGGACCAAACCCGACCCAACCAGAATAACCCTACACAATTTCACTCGAGCATCTGATCAAGTCATCAAACAGGTAGTCTGCAATCAACACAAAACCCTCGCTTCGTAGTCATGTTGAAGTTTCTATCAAAAGTGAAGATCGAATTCAATGCCCTAGACCCACGCACTGCTGCGTGTATGGAATTTTTAGCTCAATGCAATGCTCGAACCGCTAAGGAATCAAACCCTTCGTGCCAGTTATTAGTCAAACGTCGCACTGATAGCCATCCGCCGCAGATCTCCGTCACGTTCGTTAACGGCGTCGAAGAGGTTTTTGATGCCACCGCTACACCGGCGCAAACTATCCGGAAAATGATTCTGGAAAAAGGACTGCAGCTGGAAACGGAGCAAATGTTTCGTGAAGCCGGTGAGAAATGGCCGGTGATTATTCCTGTGGAGGAGCTCACGCAGTCGTTCCCCGGAACTAAGGTAGAAATATAAATATTTAATTTGTAATTTTATATGTATATCTGTAATTTAAAAAGTGATTGTTGCTGTAATACTCTAATTTTACTTGTTAATTGATATTAAAAGGTTGAAAATAAATTATAATCACATTAAGTCTGCATCTTTGGATCTATAGCTTGTGAGCAATTACCCATAGATAACAGTGAGGAGTTTGAATGATCTTCCTTTTATAATGATTTTATGTTAGTGCCTTGCCATCTACTTTGGCATTTGATATCTAGTTCAATTCTGTAACAGCCAACACTTCCAGCACTTTACCTTTGCAGTTACGTTGTTACATCACCGCTTTTCTTGTTTCTTTTATGGGTATTATTTATATTTATACATTTTTTCCCCCTTTAATTTACACAATTCAAATGAGTTTCGAAGTGTTTGGCTATGTTGTTTTAACTTTAAGGTAACTTTGCTTTGCTCACTTGGCTATTCTGACGTTCTGATAACTTTAAGGCACAAATTAAGCTGCCATTAAGTCATAGAGCTATAGAGATACATAATCTCTGTCCTCCTTTCGTGCCTGTAAATGGAAACCTTCAAAGTTCTGAAGTTTCCTGTAATTAGTACTGCAACGCTAACATGCTGTCTACCACTAAACTCCGGCCCATAATTGTATATTGGTGCCTACACTTTGGGTTAATTGCTTGAGACCCTCCAAACACTCATATAAGCTAGGAAGTAGGAAGTTTAAGATCTTCCTGCACTTGGGGAGTATCTCTAACAAACTTCAGGATTTCCTTATTTAAAGATTCTAAGAGGTTGATATTTCTTTTCATCCTTCTTTGAACTTCTATAAGCTCAATTGCGTTGGGGTTTATTTTTCTCTTTGTTTTTTTGGATTTCATGTTTATATATGTATTAGTATGCTTTTTGACTTGTAATAGTGGGTTTTTGGAGTGGAACCTCCAAACCGCAATCTTTTAGAGGAAGTTATAAATATTCCCTTCATCTAATAACTATTGTAAGCTTAAGAAAATTGTCTTTCTATCTTCCAGATGTCCAAAATACGTTTCTGTAAGAAAAGAAAAAGAATGTATCTTGTGGACCTAATAAATACAATTAGAATCTTTGTAACAACGATGATGGGAAAGTTGGTAACTTTTTAATGTAACTTTTCAAGAGTGAAACATTCCAATTTTTTAGGGAAACTTCAAAAGGGCAGCTGCAATTTTCAGTGATGGAGGGAGGGTGATATAAGCCTCTTTTCTTTTCTGTAAAAACCTAATATATCCATTTCTCATCAACAACCTTTTCTTTTGTACTTAAGTTGATCATAATCCCTATGTTCATCTCTTTTATCTTTCTCAGCCAAGGAAAGCAGAAGAAAAGAAGCAATAGTTCAACAACTTTCTACTTTGATAATGTAATGAAATGAAATAGAAGAAGATTAGTGACATAGAGAAAGTATGCTATGTGGATGATGCTCGCTTCACGTTTGCAGATTCATTAATTCAAAAAGGTTCTGTGTTGGAAGCATAATAAACCTCCTTTTTTATGAACTTAAACTTCTGATTCCTTGAAGTTTCTTTTTGGTTCTGCCATGCTATACATTTGTGTTGCCCTTTCTTATTAACCTTTTGTAGCATTTTTATCTAGATTTTTGTGTGTAACAATTGCATCTATTTGAACTTTCTAGTTGAGCAAAGAACCATGACAGGTAGCAATATGAGTATTATAAGCCCCTTCTGCCTTAGGCAGCTGTTATTCATCAGTTAAATAATACGAAGACCCATATAACACTCTTTGTTATGATTTCATTTACAAGTCTCCTTTTGTGATGTTTGATTGGAATTTGGTCTTGAAACTTGGTTCAGCCTTGATGGGTCGCAGGGTTGTTTAGATTTTCAAAAGAAGCATTAACATGTTGCCAATAAAAATTTTTTAGCAGATGAATTAGCTTAAGCTATTAAGATCATAAACTTCTAATGGGTTTTTAAGGATTTTTAAAGTAAAACGACTAAATAAGAAAAAATTTCATTGTTATAACAGGTAGTTGTATCTAAAGCAACTCCATATTATTATCGATTCTATTCTAGTTGATGAATAATAAAACTATATGAACTTCAAAACTTCCTTACCTTGAATCTATCAAGTAACTGAGACGTAGAACTTCGACTGACGTTAAGCTGCCTAGTAACCATAACCATATCTGTATTTAAATGCTATTGTTGCTAAGCAGATAATCACCTCACGAGGCAGAGTAATTAACTGATAATCACATCTAAATATATAAAACATATCTTTCCAATTTTTTAATCAAATCACCAAGTAGGGTGTCTCACATCCATCACAATGAAGTCATACAACCAATATTTAGGTAAACACATATATTCAAAAACCATATACATCCTAAAAGCATCACTAAACGCGACATGATAATCGAATATGTATATACTGTTTTCTATCTTTCAATGGGATATTTAGCAAGGAACAGTCGGTAAATAGTATCATCAATGCGAAGAAACCAAGCAAATAATTATCGGTAGACTCTATACAAAGATTAGATCCCTTGATCATGCGTCAATCTTGAGGAGGGAGTTGAGGGATGTACTGTTGAATTTCTGAGCAAAACCTCGGATCACAAGTACAATCACATCTCTTAGGTGTCGTGTTTGAACCATCAAGTCTACTTCATTGTCACTGTCCACAACAATCCTAAGCCGATGTTGGTCATTCCCAAAAATCTCCACCTACAAAAGTTCATGGCATGTAAATATATCATAACTATAATCGCAAATGAGCTAGATACAAAAAGTTTCTTATTGTCGTACTCTTACTAATAATTATCTTTTTATTGGAAATAGTTGCATCGTAGTAAACGTTAAACGGAATCACATACATGGAATGGAGGGGCATAGGTTCCACGAAGCTCGGTTGTTGGGAAAGAAGTCTTGGAACCAGGTTTCACAACCTTCACTCTTTTCCTATTAACTTCCAATACTCTTCTCTCAAGACTACCCGTGCCAAGAACCTTCAATAATAATTGGAAACCGAAGTTGAGATTTTATGTTCATCAGGACAATATTACCCCTTCCCGTCCTTGCATGTATCAATATATGAACAACAAACATATAAAAGACTAGTTTACCTTCTTCGAAGATCTGTCCTTATCACATAATGCCTGTTGAGAAAACAAAAATGTTGTGAGATCTTCAAGTACAAGTATACCCTTTCAAAACCAAATGCAAAAGTCTTCAGTTTAAATTCTAAACTTTCTATCATGAACTAGAAATATTCAAAATATAAAGGATTGAGACGTGTTATAGATAAATCCATCAGAACATGTGGCAACTAGTATATTAATAGATAAATGAGGAATAACAGATTCATACCTCAAACTTGACGGAACCAAGATCGAGCTTCTGCTTTACTTCTTTATGAACATCAGGTTCTGTAAACAGATTTAGTGTCAGATAGCTGGAGAACAAGGGGCCATTTTAGCCTATGCTAATTTCAACCCATTTGCGTATGATGGGTCAATTCATGTTATTTTTATTTTTTTAATCTTTAACAATTCAAACTGGTAAAAATAAAATTTTAGGAAATAGAAGTGGTCTAAAGCTTACCAACAGTTACTGGTTCAGTTGAAGCAGAAACTGGATGTCCCTCAACACCATCTTCTCTTACAGGAGTATAAATAGCAACCAGCCTGTAGCCCACATCATCGACATTTGCTTCATACATCCTTCCAGTCTCACCTGCAATTTAAAAAAGAAAAAGAAGGAACATTAATACTGAAACAGGAATGTGTAATTTAACAAATGCATGATACAACGTACCTGGTATAGAAATTAAATCTGGACTGCCAACCATTGATCTAAGCCATTGGATCTTACTTTTACCTTCCTTTCCTCCACTATAATTACCACGAATCGCATATAAGTTGGTATGGAAACCTCTGCCTTCAATTTCCATTTTTTCTATTCTAGGAATTCCTGAAAAGAAACGAAAACATATTTTTAATCTGAAACATGTTTTTTCTACCTTAGTGCTGAGAGAAATATGTTAAGACATGACGAGAGAATCAAGAGTAAGTCTAGAAGACCTGGAGAAACAAGAGCACTTTCGACGTATGCTGGCTCGCTAGATCTTCCAAATGTATCTGTGACAATGCACTCGCATTTGAAGCGACAACCAATGTCATCAAAACGCAGCTTATATGAACAAGAACATTGTGATTGTATTAGCTCAAAGTCTTTGTTTCCCGTTTCAGAAGAAACATACCTGTCATTTAACATATTATGATAAGTACTAAAACCGTAAGTATAAAACAAAACACAAAGGGAACATAAAGGAAATAGGAAAACAAATTATGCGATTAATTATACGGGCGTAGAGGTATACCACTGGTATCTGACATGGTTCTTGTACTTTTGCCAGACGTTTTGCTGAGCATCACTTTTTGGGATAACTTCAGTAGCAGTCAGTACTTCTCCCTCAATTGCCTTACCAGTAAGAGCAAGCATTTCAATTTTTGGAAGCTCTGAAATGCGATATGATGTTCAATTGTAAAGTGAATATATTATTTCCGGATCATATAGTTGAATGCATATACAGACATGTATGTATGTGTGAAACTGATATAATAAGCCTTAATAAAGACTAGAGATAAAACACAGATATAATCCTCAAAGTTAAACTTTAACCTACACGATATTATACCTGGGAGAATCACATCAGTTGGCTCAGACAACTTCAGCTCTCCAACAACTGAATCAGAACGAACTGGCGTATACCTTCAAAAAGCACAAAAAGATCAAGATATAATTTCTTATGTCTACTTTATTAGATAACTTATTAATGAATTTGCGTTATTTGTTTAGTGGATTATGCATTTTTTAATATTGTACAAATATTAAGAGTAAGAACAACGGTAGAGCAATTACCCAAACAACAATCTGCAGTTGTAATCTGAATCTGTAACTTCATATGCTTTAGAGCTAGCACCATCAATTAAAACAGTCGCTCCCTCAATAGTTTCTCTATACCAGCTAAAAATACTTGATCCTTCATAACCACCAAAGTATTCTCCTTCACCAGAATAACTGCTTAACGACAACACCTTCACACTAACTTTGGAAACTACTGGAAGACCTGCAGCACCATTTTACATAAATACATTATCAATATACCATAATTAGGTCAACAGATACAAATAACAACATCGTTGCAATACGAGATATTGGAACACGAGACTACCTGGACTCACTGGATCGTTGCACATCGACACCAACGGTTCACCAGATTTTCCATCTGCACGAGTCGGGACCCAATACAACGCTAAATAAGAACCGACATCTTCCAGTGATGGAGTGTATGTTCTGCCAAGAGATTACGTTAGCCAGAAGACATAGTATAAATTAAATCAGAATCACATTAACGAAACTTACAGTGTTTTCCCACACGTAGTCACACCCTCACAAGCATCTGATATAGCCATGAGATCTGATGCACTAAGCTTATGAGAAGCTCTGTACCAAATATACCTACCATCCCCTTCTTGTCCACCAAAGTACATTTTCACGGGAACCGCAACCATATTTTCGCAGCAATCGGGAATTTGCAGTTCCACACCCGTAGGATCAGCTGCGGAAAAGATCAATAGATTTTAGATATCAAAAGCCTTGGTAACGATATACACATTCAGTTGTGATGTAAACATGATCCAATAAATTTTAGGAAAATAGTAAACTTTAAAAAAACTGGTATCCAAGTATGCCACAAATTAACGTTACAATTATCTAAAATATATAATCTTCTCACATGGGGCAATTGGACTGGATACGATGCTCTTTGGGATCCCTTTAACTCCATCTTCTCTCACAGGTGTATAAATAAGCTCTATGCATCCTCCCACATCCTTTAAGGTCAAATCTAAATGCTCTGCTAAAAATATTCATAACTTGTATAGTAAGTCATCAAGGTAGTCAACTGTCCTTTCTAAAGCTGCGACAAAAAAATTGAAAACTCACCAGTAGAATGTAGTGTCTCCTTGAGACCATTATCCTTAACTCTAAACCATTCAAAAAAGCAAGCACCTTTTACCCTGAAAATGACCCAACAAATAGTACATACTTAAATATATATATATATATATATATATATATATATATATATATATATATATATATAATGAAAATTCAACGTCTATAATAGACAAGTAAACGATGTTGTACCCTCCACTATAAGATGCAGTGAAGGTCAAACGCCCTCCTTCCACCATTGAGCCATTAAACTCGAGCGATTGGCAAGTTGGTGGCCCTGATATAAGAGATTACAAAGTTTTCTTTATTGATTATGAAGAGATTTAAAGAAACTTAACTCATTTTAAATATGTTTAGGCAGGTGCATCTTAATAACTAGCTTATACTAAAATGAAGATCCTGTACTATACCAGGAGATATAGGTCCAATCTGTTCAGATAATACAATAGGACCACGGGCCCAATCTTTTCTCACAGGTTCACATGAAACTGATAAAAAAAAGCCAATATCATCAGCTGAAAGCATGTATGATGATGTTGTAGCCTCTGCAACTTCCTTTTGCATACCATCTGAATTCGTCTGCACATAAAATTGCCTATTGATCTCCCATGATACATACAATATAATCAAGTTTCCCTCCTCATAATGAGATGAAAGATATTATTTCATGTAGGCTAAGAACAATATCGTATATAGAAAACTATTATGAAATATATGCAAGACTTCTATGCCAAATTAACACAAATACCCTGAACCAGCGGAAAACGGAATCTCCCTCTTCACCACCCCAGTATTGTTTGTTAACATATAATGTAGTGCCTTCGACTGCCTTTCCAACCACTTGTAGAGACAACAATCTTGGGCTTCCTGATAAAAAATAATTACCGCAAAATTAGATTGAAATTTTAGAGATCAAACAAATAAATTCTACCACTAACTAGCCATATAGCTGGTTGCAGAAAAAAAAAGTTATTACCTGGCTGAACATGCTCTTGACCCATGCAAGTTCTTGACTCCCCAACAATCCCATCATCACGTAATGGAGTACATGTAAAGGAGATAAATTTACCAATGGCATCTTTGGTGACATTATACTGAAGACAGCCCCAAACTTCAGGTATCATGATTCCAGGGTCAGTCTCAACCTATAGATGAGTTACACATTAAGTAACACTCAACATGAAATCACAAGAGTAAGTCCCCACCAACAAAATTATTACTAAATGTGAAAATAATAGGTTATTAAGTAACTCAGTTTCAGTTATAATAAAGGAAATGATTATCGAAACAGTGAAGGTTTAGTTTTAAAATATCAAAAAACCAACGATACCTCATGAAGATACCAATTATAAATACTCTTTCCTTCGTGACCCCCTATGTACCCATACGATGCTGTCAGCGTTCCACCTTCAGCGTAGTCGCCGGTTATCGATAAGAAATTTAAATTCGGAGGAAGAGCTGCAAAGATCCAACAAACATGTTTAGAAAGTCATCGGATATATGCTATAGTTATGATTGGAAGTTTGATACATGAAATAGATTTTGGATGAAGTTTGATACATTTTCAGACACCTAACCCAACAATAATAGAAACAAACAACTTATATATTTCACTTACTTTCAACAGATCTATCTGATATAACATACGCTGGTTCACCAGCTTCACCGTCCGTGTTCACAGGAGTGAACTTGGCAACAATGTAGCATCCAACAGCTCCTAAAGGTATGCGAAATGCCTAACATGAAACGTGATTTTCAGCTAGAATCATGTGCTAGAAAGACGTGTTAAGGATAACCAGACACCCATGATTAGACCACTTACCTTGGCAAATTTGGACGTTACTGCTTCAAGACCATTCTCACCGTCAAGAATTGAGGAAAACGTTTTGAACCACTGAACTCTACTCAATCCTTCTGTAGCTCCAGTTACGTTAGCAGTCACTGTAACCTTACTTCCTTCCTTTAAATCACCGATTATCTTTAGGTGAATTACTTTCGGTGGAGCTGAAATTTTAATCAGGGGTAGTTTGGTCATTTTACTTGGCTCAAAGACGAAGTTGGAAAAAAACGCAACCACGGGAATGGGTGGCACAGTTATTTCTTGGGAGGCACGAAATGTGCAAAAACGGAAGAGCACAGGCCACAGGGACAATTTGAGTAATTTACTCATGTACAGTGATTATTAGATATGTTTTAATAAGATTATTCAACACTTCTTCATTCAGTAATTACTATATAAATTAAAATGAAAATTTATCAATTCTTGTTATTAACAATATTCAAAAACAAATAACTGTTGAAAAACCAGTGATTCCTAATTAGTGTTAGTAGTATATAAGTACCTCGCTTCACAACTGGAGACACTGTTGAAGTAGATTTTCCTTCCTGGCCTGCAGATTCAGTAAATAAACGAATTGTAATCATGCACTCAAGTTCATCACCTTTCAAGCCTATCCTTTGATAGTAAATATCAAAACAGAAGGATTGTAATAACAAACTAGAGTATAATGAATAAAAATAATACGGGTTAACTAAAACACATTTTTTTCAAAGGGTTAGACAATCTCTAGTTAGAGTAGCTTATAATTACTCTGAAATATTAAAGTTAAGTGGACTGACCCTCAAAATTCACAGGAAGATATACAAAAGCCAACCGTGAACCAACATCTTCCTTGGACAAACAATACTCAGTCGTGCCAGTTAGCACCAAGACAAAGTCTCTGTCAAAATAACATAATCTTAGAACATATTAGGAACGTGAAATAGAAAATCTAACCCATTTCAGTTGCTCTCCAAGAAATTATAATAAATTTCTATCTCCTGGAAAAATAAAATGGTTAAGAAAAGCAAAGAAAAAGAAAAGAAAAAGAAAGAGAGAACAAACCCTGTCTCTCTATTCTCACGCAACCATTCAAACTTGCTTGGTCCTTCTTTTCCTCCAAAGTACACGCCCACCCCACTAATAGTATTTCCTTCAACAACGTCTCCAATTATTTGCACGTTGTTAACGGATGGAGGAGCTGAAAATACGAAAACACTCGAGTCACTAAAGTATATGAAAACTAATATAACGAAGAAGTTATGAGAAAACTAACATTGATTGCATGTCATATGCATTTCTCTGAATTGTTTAAAAGGAAAGCATAAAATACCCACCAGGTTTTATATAATCTGTGATTGCGTATTGAGGCTCTCCTTTGGTTCCTTCTTCTGTTACAGGAGTGTACATATACACCAAACACGAATCAATGTCCTCTAGACTCAATTGATATTCCTCATTTTCTGCACCAACGATCACCACTGGACTGCTGTTCCATCTTCTCCTTAACCAACTAGCCATTGAGAAATATCAACTGTTAGTAAATGTAAGGATACAACTGCAGTGCCTGATACAATAAGTCAAACTGCAGTCAATGAAAAACGAATCACCTAGAAATGCTTTTTGATGGGGTCGCACCACACCATGCAACCTCTTGATGGCCTGTTATTATATTTCCTTCCACTAGTTCTCCATGCACTTCAAGCTTCAAGACCTTTGGACATCTGGTTCCTATGATAAAAAGTTGAAATAATATATTTAACTAAAACAATCTTGGGCTACTTCAAGGTGAAACTTAAGATACGAGTTCAAACTTTAGTCAACATTTCTAGTAAAAAATATATAGTGGTGAGGAGAAACCCAACCAAACCCAACCATAGACCGAATTAACCGACCCAATATAACTGAACAAAAGGCAAAAAAAGAAAGAAAAAAAAACAGATTAACCGAACTGAATTGACAGAAACATACCCAATTTCTATATCATACAACCTTATACATATATTTATAGCTGTAGCATTAAGTAGTTTATTTGGTTATGTTTAAATAGCTACATTCGGACTAATTAATTGTTCTATAAATGCAAAGCATGGCTCAAAATTATATTTGTTGGGTATAAGCTAAAAAAATTTGGACACGAAAAAAAGAAATGATGTTTGTTGAGGCCAAGCCCAAAGGTTTGGTTAATAACCAAATTAACCGAAACCGAACTAAAGTGTGAGCCGAAACCAACTTAACTGAACGGTTTCCAAGTCCTAAAAACCAAACTTTTTGGTTCAGGTTCCGTTTTATGGAAAGAAAACTGAACCACGAACACTCCTAAGAGAATAAGTACCTGGTGAAACTCGAGAAGATATAGCGAAAATAGGGGAGTATTTGGTATCTCCAAGTACAGGAGTACACTCCACCTTCAAAATCTTGCCCACATCATGATGTTTTGGCCAGTATACCTTGCCAAACAGGGTTCACAAAATGAAATGTCATTACTTAGCAAATTACATCATTAAGAAGCAAACCAATCACAAGCAAACACATTCATTACCTCACTAGTAGAATCTGCAATCGCGGTGAAGTTTGAAAGAGTCGTGCTTCCCATGAACCATTGATAATTCAGAACTAATTCTGCATCGTCGTTTATGATACTATCTTTGGTAAATAGAAAGTGGCAGTTACAAGCATCTCCTTCAGATGGTTGATCAATTGAGGCTTCCTTGAGCATGTAACCAGCGGGAAATTGGTCTTTCCATTTTTCGACCAGAAAATTAAACGTTGACTCTGTTCAAGTAGTAGATGGATCATTATGAGCCTTAGGCCAGTTTCATTGTTAAATAATTAAAATGCACTAGTTAAGTAATACAGCCATCAAAGGGCATTATGAATGTTGATTAATCAGAAAACCTAAAACGAACACAGATTTTCAATTTGACCTCCAAAAGTGTGAATAAAGATGGAATATTTCATGGATGAAATTATAGAACAAGCCAAAGTAAATTACTTAAAGCTCACCTACTGCTTGTTTCGAGCTGCAAAGCTCCCAACCTTCTGCAATGCAAACTGCTGTATGTGCAGGAAAATGTTTCGCAAGTGTGATTTCTTTAGGAGAAAGATCTAGCAAAAGTTATGTTGAGCATACACGTTAGCAGACAATTGCTAGAAACTTTAGATTCAAAAGTTCAATACTTTAATATAAGACATGGTGAAAAAGACATGCCATAAAACTAAGATGAAAAAGAGTGAAGAGAAAAAAAAGTAGTAAATGTAATTGGTCCATTTCACATGCCATATCATTTTGTAATTTTTTGTTTGTAAAATAATTGTAACTGTAGCATTTCTCTAACACAAATTGAATAAATGATAAATGTTGACTACAAATACGAAGGAGAAATGAAAAACGAGACATTTTATACAATTGTAAGTTATGACGATTTTGTACAGATATAGTCTATGCTAAAGGTATTCAGATTTCATATCAAATAAATCATCAAATACCTCTATCATTGAACTTTTTCAATGTTGGACCAACAAGCAAAATAGAAGCTGCTTCTACATGAGCCATTTCAAGTATAGGATTCTCCTCTAACCGTAAATGCTGCAGCATATAGCAATAGCAGATATATCAAGTAACCTTCAGGCATGTTTGTGTTAAGTACATTCTTAATTAGCTTTGACGGTAACCAGGAAAGAAAAAGATTATAAAACTATATAAGTGAACTTGCCTCGAGTGCTGGTAAACATGGAAAACCTTTCAACGTTGATACTTTATTTTTGCTGGCAGCTAATACCTGTAAGGCACTAAAAGGTCAAAGAATGGAATGAATAAAGCCACATATAAAAATCATAACTAGAGGATGAACTAAACCTGTAATCGTGGCTGACTTGCCATCGAAAGAGACTTTAACTTATTCTGTGCAACCGAGAGGAACTTGAACAAAAGAAAAAGAATTTAGGCTTTCATGAAATATTAATAAAGCAGACATCAGTATAATAAGAAAATGGACAGATGTTTTACCTCCAAATTTGGAAGTGCGGGGAGCGTTGTAAGTGATGCAATTTGATTCCCAGCAAGGTAGAGTTGCTACAGGAGTTTTTTAGTAATTTATTTAATGTTGGTTAAATCAATTGATTATTTATGGCCAATAATGAGATGATAACAATGTGAGGAAGTTACCTGCAAGGCTTTGCACGCTTCAAGTGGTTCAAAACCAGGCCCTTTAAAGTCATTAAAACTCAAATCAAGAACCTGCAAATAGACCACAATAGTCATATACCAAAATTCAGAGAACACTCAACAGCAATAAGCCACTTAACACGAAGAATATATAGTGGAACATACGCAATCATACCAAGTTTAGATAAAAGAAGAAAAATACTTTTGTTGGAGGGATATAAGCATACAAGCATAACTTGCCTAACCATAATTTATATAAAGCAATTGCCAAAAAATAAGAGAATTATATACAAACCTTCACCCGCTTCAGTATTTCAATGCCGTCTAATGAAGATAACAGGTTGTCTCTGAGATAAACAAACTGCCACAAAAGAATATCAGTCATAGGCTTCTCTGATAAATTCAGAAATCAACAGTTTATTTTGATAGTATAGAACTCAAAAGAACAAGCTAGTAACGGAGAATATCAAAAATCAAGATTAATGCTCTTACACCCATCAATCCCAACAGATAATATAATAAATAGCTTAACGAGGATTTAACCTCAACCAACGAGAGCTTACCTCCAAATTAGGAGACAAGTTCAACCCATGAGCTTTCAGACTGCGAATTCTGTGACCCCTAATATCCAGTCTCTGATATGAACAAAAAGAAGTAAGTAAAATTTCATTTGGATTAAAAAATCTCTCTACAAACTTATAAAATCATCTGTAGAAGAAGGAGGTGATTATAAGAAGCAAACTTTTACCACATCATCACCGGCTTTGGTCTCAACTTGCGGAAGCATGATCAAACGAGATACTCTGATGTCAGGAGTTGCTGCTTTCCTTTGACTTGATGACGTAGACATTCTTTCTCGGGAAGATGATAAAGATCCGAATTTCGATCCACTAGAAACTGCAGACGATCGAGCTGTTGAAGAAGTGAGCTTCGAGATTGACTTCCTCATTGTACTGCTTCCCGTGCTGTCTATAGATGTTGAAGGAACTCTTGATGATGAAGAAAGTGATGAAGACGGTTTAACACCACTGCCAACAGTTTTAGGAGTTGGAACAACAGGTGACGACGTGACTGACTTAGTCTCGGACGAGCTTGCACGAACCGAAGGTTTGCCAGCTAGCGAAGGTAGTGAGCTCCTACGGACTTCCGGAAGAGACCGCCGCAATGGCTCTTTTGTCGAACTAACACTGCTGAGTGGTTTTTTCATCATGACTTGTTTTTCTTGTACACTCCCGGTGCTATTCCTTCTGATAGCCGGACCAGCATTAGAAGTAGCATTGCTTTGATCTACATTCAATTTTCTGAGGGTCGGCTTGACAACGTTAGAAACGGTCTTGGAATCTATCTTCTTTCGAGTGGGTGCAGTAATAGAACTAGAGACTTTCAACGATGATGAAACAGTCGGTTTAATAACACGTCTCGTAGTTGCTTTGACACTCTCGGCTGAAGATGGTGTCTTTTTATCGGAAGTTGGGACCTTGTCTACGGATCCCTCCCCCTCTTCCATTTCACTCTTAAATTAACAAATCTAGAACGTTGAATAGGAAAATACAGATCAATTATTATGACAACATTAACAAATTACAGCAGTTAATCAGTGCAATGAGAACTAAAAAAGATTTATAACAAATTATGCTTATTTAGTAATTCTTGAGCCTTGTCTTTTGACTCATGTCACGTCAAATGACAGCTACATGAACTCAAACAACGATCATTAACTCTTGATCAAAAAAGATAAAGATCAATGTGGGTTTTTTGGTACCTGTTAGCCTAAAGAGACCAAGTACAAATTGCAAGTAAAAATAAAATCCATACAGGGAAACGTAAAAGGCTACAAAAATTATAACTACAATGAACATAAAAGAACAACCTAGTGAATAACTATCCTAATTCTTGACCGAAAAAGTCAAAGAAAATTGTGGGTTTGATACCCACATACTAAAGGGACAATGGGTGTATAAATTACAGGTAAAAACATGAAGGTTAAAACTTTAGAGCACTAATCACTTCAAAAAAACATAAGCAACATTCCATGAAAGAAAGATGCTAATTCTTGACCAAAAAAGTCAAAGAAAAATGTGGGTTTGATACCTGCATACCTAAAAGGGACAATGGGTGTTTATACAAGTAAAAACGCAATTCATTCACATAAATCATAAACAACATTCCATGAAAGAAAGATGCTAATTCTTGACCAAAAAAGTTAAAGAAAAATGTGGGTTTAAAATTGCAAACCTATAAGGGACAATCAGGTGTATAAATTACATTATGTTACAAGTAAATACACAATTCATATACATAAAATTTAAGCCTTTAGAACAGTAATCACTACAAAGAACATAAACAACATTCCTTGAGAAAATTGTGCAAACTTTTATTAAAAAAGTTAAAGAAAATAAAGGGTTTGATACCTCCAAACCAAAAGAGATAGTGGGTGTGTGAATTAAAGGTCAAAACACAATTCAAACACATAAAGATTAAAACTTTAATACGGTCATCACTACAGAGAACATCATAAACAACATTAATAAGAAAAGTACACTAATTCTTGACCAAAAAAGTTAAAGCAAAATATGGGTTCAATAATTGCAAACCTAAATGGGCAGTGGAGACCGGAGAGTGTAATTTGCAAGTAAAAATACAATCTTTATACATAAAAAGTCAACAAAATTACCACTAAATTAAACACACACAAAAACCTTTTAGAAATTAATGATAAAAAAGTGTAAATAATACAGTAGTACAGTAAATGAGAAATGTTGGTAGCTGAGACTAAGAAAGTACCAAGATGTCAGTACAGATCTGGTGAAGCGGAAATAGTCAGTGATTACAGTTGAGCAAACATTGTAGAATTTAGGGCTTAATTGTAAATTAAATTAAAATTAAAAAAGGGGATTGGATGATGAATATGATTGAGGAAAGTGACAGTGACAGAAGACCTGAATGGGGGGAAAATAAACTAAATATTTCCAACATGTTTTGTTTTGGCGCGCGGCAGATAATACACACGTAATTAATAAATTTTAGTTATTTTGTCGACGTAATAATTATTTATTTTATTATAATATCGGTAATCTAGATTTATGTTATTTGTTTAATAAGTTGCAAGCCATTAGTCAAATGTTTGATATATATTAATTGGAGTATAAATTATTAATTAATAGTAGTAAAAATCAATGTTTCTTTCAAAATAAATTAATTTTATTAATTGTTACAAATTTGATGGATAAAATGATTAGTATAAATTGCTAACTACGGCGTACTATTTTACCATATATTAATGAATATATAAATGACAAAAAAAATTAATTATAAATTTTAATATTTTTTTTAAGGTAAGATTTTGAGAAGAATATCTCAGAATAAAATTGTAATCAAAATTGTAATGATTAAAATGCAGTGATATCAAAATGCAGTAAAATTTATAAGTTTAAAATGCAGTGTTGTTAAAGTACAGTGGTTATCGTAAATTACACAAAATTTGTTTCAAAATGCAGTGAAAATAATTTTCTCCTCATTCTCTTACAAATAAGACATTATCTTCGAATTCTTCACTTTTATTCTATGATATTTAACTTATAGTGAACAATTGACTATTGATGTTCACTACGTAAATAAACAAAAACAACATATATATTATGATGATGTATGAAGTTAAACATTTTACTCGGTAGTTTATTTTATTTGTTTTTAACAAAATTAAATGCATTAACACTAACATGGATGTTCGAGTAGTAATTAAATATAAAAATGACGAATGGTATACATCAAATGTGCACACTTACATATGCGTTTTAGCTTTGTGTAAATTAGAAACTCGTGCCACGTGCATTGGTGTACGCACGCTACATTTAATCTTTTTTTATTATTTTTTTGTCAATTTTGTAGACTTTTTTTTATTAATTGATTAATTATCTCATTATTCTCATCTTTAACTTGGAGATAAAAAGAATTCGTCCAATGGAGCGTAAAATAAAATTCATATTCATAGATAATAGTAATCCGTGATGATATTAGGTTACTCTTCTTCTTTCTCGATAAATTAGTTATGATGATGAAATTTACATATTTAAAACGTCGAAGAAGTTATATTCAGTAATAGAGAGAATGAGTTAATTGTTATTTTAATAAGACATTGTTATATGGACACCAATAGGTGTCTAAGTAGGCGTAATTTTAGAGATAATTCACATTGAAATCTGTATTCCGGGTAAATAATAATTTAACATTTTTTTTTACTTAAAAAATTAAATTTAAATCTATAAAATTAGTAGGGCTACAAGGAAGAGAAAGTAACAAGAAAAAGAAGAGAAAAAAAAAGCCGACTGTGAAGCGGTATAACGGCGGTGGTTTGTAGGCGGCGAGGTGGAGGCAGTCGGTGGTTTGCCGGCGCAGCAGTGGAGGCCTGCGGTGGTTTTAATATAATACATACAAATAACAAAATTCTAAGAAATATCAATATTCTAAAACATTTGTTTTGAATATTTGCTAAAAATAGAAGGCTAGAATGATTTATATGTAACATAGGTATGTGTTTCTTTGAACATGCAATGTTTAACATTATTATTATTATTACTCCGTATTATTTAATAATTCTATTTTTATAATAATTAACAAATATGACGAAGTTATAAATAATTACTCCCTTTCATCACATAAAATATATCACAACCGATGTTATCTCTTTATGGACTAAATATTTAAATGTTGTTGTGATGAGATAAATACCGAAAAAAGTTCATCTTTAAATTAAAGTATATATATAAAAAGAAAGCTCATACTTTTAAATAGAAGGAATATATCCTTGAATACTTTAGCAAATTAAGAAGTAATGCAGCTTTAGAAACACAAAATACTTGTTTAGAAAAAGGAAGATGAGAAAGAATCCAATGGACATAATAAAGTAAATGCTCATTTTACCTTATTAATTAAGATTAAATGTAAATTAATTGCTTTGGGACCTTAATACATTCCGTAATTATTACTCCGTATTAGAACAAGTTCCACTTTTGTATGGCGAAAAACAAAGAGTATATTAAAAGAAAGCCTGCAACAAAACTTGAAGACTCAAAGGATTATATAACTACGAACCAGTGTTCAAGCCATAGAATAACAACACAAGAGCAAGCATTCGTAGTTGGCGTTATTGCTCGACAAAGTGGTGGGTCGGCATCACCATAGTGGTGTTGTCGAGGTCGTTGTCAACATGGCTGGATCGGCTTTCAGAAGCCGACCCACTTAAAAAAAGATTATTTTAACTTTTTTAGTATAATCAAAAATTAAAAGTGACGAAAGTGAAAAAAACTGATGTGATATTGAGGTGTACAAAGTGATGGGAAGTGGTTCTCCCCCACCATAGCACATGCTCTAAATACAAATACAAAAAGTAGGGCCGACAGACGATCCATACGAGACTAATGGTTGTTGAAGACTTGAAGCCATACATGAAAGTTGTTCTTAAATACCCATCGGTTCTCAATAACCAAATCGTTCTATTACAAGAATAAATATGATTTATTTATAATCAAACCACTAATTGTCGCATGAATTTTCAGCAAAAATTTAAAAGGCGTGGGCCTTGGGTGCATATAATAGCATACAACATCACTCATGTGACTACTAGTAACTTTTAATGGTTCTATTACAAGACAGCAACTGAATTAATATTATTGTTCTTTACATCACTGTACTGCACCCTGACTTCTAGCAACAACTAACAATGTCCATATGCTTTTCACTTAAACTCTCATATGTTATCTTTGAGATTTAGATATTAATATTGTGATTTTATCATAGCATGTAGAGCTGCAAACGACGTGAGCCGAGCTCGAGTACGACAAGACTCAGACCACTTTAGTAGTGCAAACTTTGAGTTCGGCTCTAGGAGGATTCTAGCTGGCTCGAACTCCGTTCAAAAAGGATTAATAGGGATAGCTAAGCTTGAAAACTTCCAAAATTTAAATAAAAGTACTTCAACTCCAAAAATACGCATACCAATTTTAGAACTAATAAGAATGTCATGACATATAGATTCACAATTGTGTTCATCGTCTCGTTAACTTGTCATGGTTGTGGATGGAGTAATTTATATCCCCCCAGAACTTGTTCATAATTTGAAATTAATAGAAATAAGGGCGACTGATAAATTTGAGGTAAACAAAACAGAAAGATCATCCCTTTCGATGTGACAAACTCACTAAATGTGCAACTTTCGATCATTTATATAAAACTATAAAGCTCCCTTGACAATGACACATATATAAAGATCAAAATACAACAATCACACAAAAAAAAAAAAAAAAAAAAAAAAGAAGAAGAAGAAGAAGAAGAAGCAAAATTGGACCTAATTTAAAGTGTGACATCCTACAAAACTCATTACTGCTAAGAGCATAGCTTCTAAGGCTCTAAGCAGTAAACACCAACCTTAACTTTTCCAAGTTGATCTTAAATATCAAGTTGTTTCCTCTTTACAGAGAGTTTAGTCAGGTTCTGATAGCCATTGGTCTCATCAACAAACTGGGCAGCAGTTCGAGCCCGTAACTCTTCTAAACTCTCCCCTTCTTTCGCTCTCTCCAAAACCTGCAAGTTAATTGGTTTGTCAGACACGCAATGGTAGAGTTTAGAGTAGAGGTGTCAAGCTGGGTTGGGTAACGGTTCAGAAACGTAACCCAAATTAACCAGTCATAAGTAAATGGGTTCAAATCTTGAAATTACCACCTCTACTTTAAAATGTGGACCCCTTTAACAGTATAAGGATCAGAAATCGTTCTATGCATTCATGCATTCAATTAAAAATGTGATGTTTAACTACTTAACGCAATTACGCATATAATTCTTTGAACGAAAGAGAAAAGCATACCAGATGACGACCGTATAAATGAGTATTTGATAAAGCTTGAAGGGCATTCTTTGTCTCTTGCTTGGTTACATACTCGACAAAAGCAAATCCTCTATGTTTCCCCAACCTTGTTGGAAGCCTTAAACTCTTTATCTGGAAATGCATAGATATGTTTTAGAACCCTATTTAATGATGGTTTTGTACCCTACAGATGTCAAATACTTTGACATATCACATAAGTAAGCATTTATAGAGCAAAAAGAAACTTTTGAAGCAAGCATTTTTAGCAAACTATAGTATTGGTGCTTAAGGGATATATGACGGTCCTCAAACATTTTCTGTACTTTATGATGTGCTTGCAAACTTTAAACATGTCTTAATTGTCATCAAACAATGCACATTTGATAAAGAGTACACAATTCCAAAGTACAACCATAAATATATATTATATATTATTGCATCATTTAACCACATTTACCTGACCAAACGGACTAAACAATTGCCGCAACTCTTTCTCGGTAGCCTCAAAAGCTACATTTCTTACAATCAACTTTGTTGAACTTTGATCATCGCCAACCTTCTCTTTTCCCCTCTCATTGTTTTTAACGTGGCACAATTGTAATATGAGTGCATGCCCATCCAAAACAGTTCCCTGAAATTTAGTATGTTAACATTATATCCAATGTCTTTATAGAAAGGAAAAAAACCACATCATGTCCATTGAATTTTCAATACAATATTGTACCTGTAAATCCCTGCAAACATGTATGGCTGTATCCACAGTATCAAACTCCAAAAATCCAAAACCCATTGAGACGTTTTTCCCATTTTTCGAGTGCTTCTTTATCTGAAAAAAAAAAAAAAGAAAAAAAAAAAGATAAGCAATATGAATTGGTATGCTCAACGAAGGTGCACAAAAGGTTATAAAAATATAATCAAAATAATGTACCCTGACGCTACGGAGCTTTCCTTCCTTTACATGGTCGACAAAATGTTTCTTCAAACCTTCGTCAGTGGTTTTGAAATTCAAATTCTTGACAAATAGCGACCGGGACTGATAAGATCATCGGGGAAAGAACAAAATGTTAATGACAACACAAATTACATTAATCTAGAACGAGATGCAAGTTTTTGGATCATCCATCTAGAAGTCGAATGGTTGCAACAAACCTCAACTCGTTCCGTATCAATATCAACGTCTGTTGTTCCTTCCAATTCTTGTTCCAGTAATGCTCGCTTATTCTCGTGTTCCCCTACAAGAGGAGTATCTTTGTCCCCAGTTACAGCTGTGGGATCTTCACTGAGAATGTCGTCAGGTGCCCACTCCAAATACAATGGAGTATCTCTGAATTACAGAAGATAAAATATAATTTTTAATAGTTCTAAAAAACACCAAAGATGCTTTAGTATATAAAAAGGCAAAAGAAAGCATTATGCATAAAGCAGTGTAGATTACATATGGTATTTCTTATGAACGTTTGACGACTATCTATCTATCTATTATTTATATAACAGTGAAAAAGTATGAACTTACTTGTACCGCTTGTACGCTAAATGTTTAAATGCTGCCCGAGCCTGACCAGGTTCAAGAAATACAACCTAATGGTTTACAACATCAACTTACGAGTAAATTAAAGAGTTCATTAAAAGTCATAGCTAATAAAACATAATGTGAACAAAACAACGTACCAAACCCAGGGCTTTGGTTGAAGGGAGAATAACTTTGTCGATACTTCCAAATTTACCGAACATACTACCCAGTTCACTTTCAGTAGAACCATACGGAAGATTCTTAATTAGTATCACATGGTTACTCCTTTTTAAACCCTTCGTTGTTTGTTTGGCAAAATTCTCTAAAGAAGTTACGTTAACACCGGCATTTGCTAGAGCTTTTTTTGTGTTTGCTATCATTTTACTTTCTCCATGTGCAATACGCACCGCTAAATTTGGAGCTTCAGGGTCTAGGAATTCACTTTTACTAATACCAAATTCCCTAGAAATACTTTCAACAACCTATTACAAAATGATAAGTTACAAGTGATGTCACATGAGAACAAGATACTAGTAAAATAAAAGGGAAATATTGGAAACTTAAGCTTCAAAATAATTAATAGAAGTCGGGATCATACTGTATCTGATTTTATAAATAAACTATTCCATGCTCTCGTATCTCCACTAACTTCAGCTTTCTTCCTCTTTTCTTCTCTCTGTTGCTTAAACGTCTTAGACTGATCGGCAAAATCACTGATCCAATAAAATATAATTTAACTAGTTAAATATTAGACAGCAAGCAAGATAACTCCAGCCCATCATTCATTCATTCGGTCTAGAATCTCTCCCCAAAAACTCCATCTTGCCAGCAGAATTACCGAGGTGAAAAGTTCACTAAATGTGCTAACAGTCTCACGTTAAGAAATCAATAAAATGAATTATTGGCGACGCTTACTCTTTTTTCACAGGAACAATTTTCTGCTTTGCTGGCATAACATGCAGGAGTCTGCCTTGAAAAATAGAATTGTCCAGATCTTCTAATGCCCTACACAGGTAAGCTTTAGAAGTATGAGAAAGAAAACCCAAAAATACTTGCAGAAAATCAAAACGTATCAAGATGAGAGTAAGCCCAATCTTGGGCTCTTAAAACAAGAAATTCGAATTTCTAACATAGAAACTATACGCCAAAAGAAATGTAATAAGTAATAACCTGGCTGCAGATTCTGGGAGTGTATAGAGAATGTAAGCGAATCCTTTTGATCGCTTTGTATCTCTATCAACAACCAGATGGGCTTGAGCTACGTTGCCAAACTGGCTGAAGTGCTCCTGTAAATCATCTTCCCTGTTTTTCATAACATAACATAAACACTGCTGGAGTTAAACAAGATGTAATTTTAGCAATAAATTTTAGCAGCACAAAAATATAATCATCTCAAAATCTGAGAACTTGAATCAAATAAGAAACATACGTAGCAGTATACGGCAGATTTCGAACATAAAGACGACCAGTTTGTAGAACATCATCTTCATCTTCTAAACTTGATGATGGTTCATCTACGTCGTCCATCTCATTAGGTTTTTCAATTGAGTTTTCAGTATCTTTGACTTCTGTTTCAGGATGAATTTCATGTTGTTTCTTGAGACTGTCATCATCATTCTCCTCTACGTTCATGTCAACATCATCCGAATCTGAATCTGACCAATCTGTTTTCACCCTGCTTTTAAAGTAATCCATATCTGACACAGCTTTATAACGTTCCACACTAGCTTCCCTTTCATCCAAAAAACCATCAGGCTTATCAGCGGTTTCATTCAACTTGGCAGATTTTGACTTTAATTTCTTTTTGCCTTCCCCTTCTACTTGAACTTGCTTGTTACTATCTTTTCCTTGGGTGGCTTCCAGCATATCATTTGACCATAACTTTGACTTACTACGGGATTGCATGACCTGAAGAAACTCCTGAAGCTGAGGGTCTCCATCGTCTGTGTCGTTCTTCACCTCTGCTGTACCTTTTCGACTAGAACTTACAGAACGAACAGATTCTTTTTTCTCCACTAGTGAATTCTTTTGTTTCTGTAAAGAATGCCGGCTCCATGGACGTGACATTTCTGGATCACCCACTTTGCGAGCAATCTGTATATGATATATGCTTATTTTCAAATGTCCAAAAAATAAGGTTTGATCATTATTCCAGATTTCCAGAGTAGCCATAAGTAATTGAAGAAAAGAAGTATAGTATACATTCTATTAGTTGGATTATTGTAGCAAACCATGACATTTGTTCTAATAAATATATAATAAACTGGCAATTACGACGAGGTCATGAATCGTCAAAAGTCAATCACGCACCTCACAGGTAACCCTGTAAGTATCCATGAACGATCCATTGAAGAATTTGAGAGCTTCTGCAGCTTCTTTCTCACTCCGGAATCCAACAAAACCAAATTGTCTGCTCTTACCATCACTGGAAGAATATTCAACCCAAAGGTTATCTAATACTCTAAGAACTAATAAAATGTCACATCAAGTACGGATAACAAATATGTATAATCTTCAACGTGTTTTTTATTGTAAGCTAGTTAAGATAGACACCTCGTTCGCATAAGCTTCGCATCTGTAACTTCTCCTTTCTGAGAAAAATAATCTCGGAGACGTTCCTCGGTTGCATGCTTTGGCAAATTTTTCACACATAGCCGAGACCTTCACAGACAAATGTTTTCAGATTGAGAAAAGAGTATAAATGATATCTGGTGACTACATATTACTCTAATGTTTTGGGATGTCAAACAGAGCTTCTCAAATCGAAACTCACATGGTTCACTGTGAATAATTAAAACAACATACAGTAATTGACTGATTCATATCTAGAAGGTGAAAAATAGGTTACTTGACTCTGATATCGGACACTTATGAGGGTACATAAGCACTAAATGATTATAGCCCATATTACATTAGTGAAAAATTACTTTTAAATTCACAAAAAATTGCTTTCTACATTTAACTGTTGCTATGAATATTGAAATTACATAAGCATATACAGATACACTTACATGATTGCAGATGAAATCAAAACTATACAGAGCTAAAGATATATGCGACTGTCCAATTGTGTATAATCTGAAAGGAAAAAGAACTAAATGTTATTTACTCATAACATATCCATCACAATTATTCATTAATCAGGACCAAACATAAAACAATAAAATTAAATAATTTAAATCAGGCAATGACAACAAAATCCTAATTCTAACAGCTTATTCAACTCAGGATGATTATTTTAATTTCATGCATCAATTCAGTAGGTATATTAATCATTATGACATTTTTAAGTAATAATACAAACTTACATTAGGTTCTTTCACACGTTTTTTTAATGAGAACTCATATTAAAAACACATTTTAGGTTTACTTCAAGTTTTATAACAACTGCTGTAGAGCTGAAACAGTGCAAGATATACATACAGAAAGCATACCTGATTACTATAAGATTGAGGTGATACACAAAAAACAGGGGATATAGTAGAACCCTAATTCTTGGTTTATGTTTTTCTTTTTTATGTCCGTTATTGCTTGCCGGTACGAGATGGACCGGGCTTAGTTATTTGCTTACGGCCTGTTTCAGGGCCCAAATAAAAATAAAGGGCCCAATACGAATTATTCCTGTAAACTTTGCTTATTACATTACATTTTTATCTGATCTAAATATTAATAAAAGAAAACCTTTTTCTATAATTTTTTCTACTGAATTGATGCATGAAATTAAAATAATCATCCTGAGTTGAATAAGTTGTTAGAAGAAATTGACGTTCGTACCTTTGGATTTGAAGACGGCGATTTGCAGATGATGAGTTTTGGGGGGAGGTATAGGTGAAAAAAAAAACCGATTTTTTTTAACCGACCGGTTAACCGAAAACCGGTTTTTAAGAAAACCGGGTTTTTTTAACCGAACCGGTTTTGGAATAACCGAACCGATTTTGACCAGTTATCAGTTTTGGGGAGAACCGGTTTTTTCCAGTTTTTAAACCGGTTTTAACCGGTTATTTGAAAAAACCGGTTTTAACCGGGTTTTTTCAAAAAAATCAAAAAAACGGCTAGTAGCCGTTGGAGCGGGGGGGGGGGGGACGGATTTTTTGAATTTTTTTGACATTTTGACACCTCCAAATCCCTATAAATAGCCCTAGTTGGTTTGGGTTCAAAACACACCAACAAACATTCTCTTCTTCTCTCAAAAACACTCTAAATCTCGATATTTATATACTTTTTGTTTGCGAAAAATGGAAAACATACAATCACAAGCTTCCGTTTCCGGTTCCGCTTCCGTTGGTAGCAATGTACGAAACAAAGTTTACACAAATGTTGATGTTGTGCAAATTAAATCAACGAATCGGAATCCGGAAATTTGGTCGAATTACGAGTTGTGCATTATGAATGATGGTGTGGAAAAGGCCCGTTGTAAGAGATGTGGGAGGTTTTATAACCCCACATCAAACTCAACATTAAGAAGTCACAAAAACGGTTCTTGTAGGGCGGCTAGTCAAGATGTGTCACAATCGACACTTGGTTCGGATGGTGGGGTATTTATATACGATAATGATGCGCTTCGAGAAGATTTTACAAAGTTTGTCATCCAAGAGGCGCTTCCATTCAACCACTTCGACAACCAACGACTTACGAATATCATCAAAAAGAGACTACAACCGCGATACCAACAAGTAAGTCGTACCACCCTTAGAAACGATGCGTATAAATTATGGAAAACGGCTAAAAAAGATATAATTGATGGTTTTCAAAACTATAAATATGGCGTTTCTATTACTTGTGATGTTTGGACCGCACCACATGGTACGGCAAATTCTTATTTAGCCGTTACGGCCCATTGGTTTCATCCCGAGTCTTGGTTATTAATGAAACGTACAATTGCTTTTAATTTGTTTGGTTATCCGCATACGGGATGTAATTTGCGAAAAATTTTAAATGACACTTTAATTGAATATAATTTAGACGATAAAGTTTTTACAATTTCACTAGATAATGCGTCAAATAATAAAACAGCTATGAATTTACTAAAATTACGTATAAAACCAATTTTAGATGGCGCTTTTTTTCATTCCCGTTGTGTTGCTCATGTTATAAATTTGTCCGTGCAAGCGGCACTACAAATATGTGCTAATATACGTGAAAAATTTAAGAGTTTATTAGTAACTATATATAGTTCGAGTAACGAACGACAAGCTAATTATAGACTTTTTCGTGCACAATGTGGTGAAACTCCCCTAGGACCTTGCTACGATAATAATACTAGGTGGAATTCTACTCACACTATGTTTGAAAATATTTTACGGCAACGTGCTACTTTAAGTGCTTTTAATGATATGTTAGTTGCTAAAAATAAGTCCGTAGCTATAACCGATTATGAATAGGATCGACTAAATGATTTAACTTCGTTTTAGTAGTTTTTAAAGAGGCTACTACTATATTATCGGGTGTATATTACCCAATTAGCTCGTTAGTTTTAAACCAAATTTTTATAATGACCGAAAAATTAAAAGAATTTTAAACCTCGCAATATCCAATGTTTATAAAAATGGTTAGAGCTATAAAAAATAAATTTATAAAATATTTTGGTAGTTTGCCTTTGATTTTTACTTGTTCCGCCGCACTAAATTCAACTTTAAATGTTGGCGGCGTACAACGTATAATCTCAACAATTTTGGAAAATTTAGACTTACACTTCACCGACGACCCGCACTATATAGCAAATGAACTTTCTAAATTTGAAAATAATTTTAAACAATTATTTGGGATTTATGCAACAAAATATGGTCAACATCATAACCCAATTGTTGACTCAATCCGGGCGGGAACATCTCGATCATCATCCTACGACATAAATATAAATCTTTATAATGCTTTACTTGAAGACGCTACAAAGCGTCAACGAACATCGGCTCTAACAAGCGAGTTGGGACAATATATGTCTACAAACTTTTTAACCACTTTAATTGTTGAGGAGTTTCGTAATTTTGACATTTTGAGTTGGTGGAAAGAAAGAGAAGTACAATTTCCCATTTTATCTGCTATGGCTCGGGATTTATTATCCGTCCAAGCTTCGACGGTAGCTTCCGAATCGGCTTTTTCTACTAGCGGTAGAATAATATCGGAAAGAAGGTCAAGACTAACCGCTCAATCCGTAGAAGTATGTGTATGTTTGAAAGATTACTTGGACGGAGTGGATAGGATACAAAATGCAACAACGTTGGAAGGCCCACTATTAGGTAACGTTGAAGAAATTATCGAAGATGAAGAAGTCGAATTGGGAATATCACCTCCAACGACCGAATTAGATGAAGGTGAATTTGAAGAACTTGAAGTTGAATCCGTGGATGAAAATGAAGTTTGGGACGACATAACTAGTTAAGTGTATTTGGGTGATGGCAATGCCGAAGCTCGATATACTTACTACACGATTACGTTTTCGGGTGATGGCCATGCCGAAGCTCGAAATGTATTCGTATTTGTATTTTATATTTTTAGTTGTAATTGTATTGTTTAAATAAAAGTTATGTTTGTATTTTATAATTTTAGTCGTAATTGCATTGTTTAAATAAAAGTTATGTTTGTATTTTATATTTTCATTTGTATTATCTAAATTTTATTATACACTTATACCGAATTCGAATCCGAAAAAAATCCCGAAAAAAACTAACCGATTAAAACCGGTGCAAAACCGAAAAAAACCGATTCCGAACATTTAAAACCGAAAAAAACTGATTCCGAAAAAACCGGTTTTAACCGAAACCGGTTTTTCAAATAACCGGTTTTTTTAAAACCGGTTTTTAAAAAACCGAAAAAACCGATTTTTTTGCACCTAGGGGGAGGTGATATTAGGTCTTTTTTAGGGTTTTATGTGAGTTGGACTAAGCCCTTATTTGCCGATTTTTTGGAACCGGACTGGAGTTAGCGGTACAAATGGGTCTAAATATGTGGACTGTCTAGCCCAAGATTATTGTATTTAAATTTCTGTATTGAATTTGAGGGTTTTTTTATTAGGGTTTTAAATCCGAGAGTTTTATTGAATTTTAGTTTTATTGAATTTGTTATTTTTTCCAATATAATTTAGAACTGGAAAGATGGAAGGATCCAGCAATATTTGAGTGTAACTAAAAAAAATTAATTTAAAGTTTAAAATCATATCTCAAAAGACATCAATAAGCATAACTTTAAAATATACACGTCTGACATCTCTCCTCAAGATCTCGTATAATCTGTATAAGACAATGTGTGCATGTGGAATCAGATTCATTACACTACTCTATATTTGAGGCTATTGCTTGAAAGTTAATAAACTAAAACAGTACCAATTAATACGTCACTATTAGACGATAGGATTAGCTTGATTAAGTTAGAAGGTCTAAGTTCATTTGTGGATTTAAAGTCCATCAGAGTTTCTAAAGTTTATGTCTTCTATAAATATTATATCAGAATAAAGTTATTCCTACGGGGATTATTTTATTATTCAACATTATTCAAAAGTAACATCTTATCATCATTAAAATGTGAAAATTGGCATCAAATCTTTGTGACACTATTTATATACCAGTACCGCAATAACTATGGTGGTCCTGTCCTTTAACAGTTATGGCTAATATTCTGTTATGTATCAACGCACACCTTACAAATGGTGCTTTCAATATAAAGTAAACTACCCATTAATTACTAATTACTAATACAACAAGGCTTGTGTTACGATTTGTACGTGTGAAAGAAACTCGTATGTTAGAGATGACCGCATAAAACAACCTACACATATCTCATACCACATGGCGCCATAATTGCCAGTTTCCTTATTTAATTAAATTTTTTTATTGACAGTGATCGGTGTTCGAAGATTTAAAACAACCTAAATCAATTGACAGTGATCGGTTGTTTTATGTGTAGGTTGTTTTATCTTAAAATTTAATTAAATTGACAGTGATCGGTGTTCGAAGATGTAAAATTTATAATATCTTTTTTTTTTTATCTTAAAAGATTGTGACACCACATAAATCAATTGAATCCATATTCAAGATTACCTCTACTTATAAGGTAGTACCTTTGCCCCTACAACAACCGAGCGAGTAAATGTTAAATTAAATACAAGTTTATAATGTATTTATCTTTATGTTAAGTTGTTATTATTATTATTATATTATATATAGACCTGTGTATAAACACAGGCTGTATAAGATAAATTAAATAATCAAATATAGGTAACATTTTCTGCTTTTGTTGTATATGTAAATCGTTAAATGCAATGTTAGTTAATCGTAAATCCGTGTATACACACAAATAACAAAAATAGAAACATCATATTGTTATTATGACAAATTTTGACAAAGTAATGTCAAGTTAGGTACGTAACTTTTTTATTCTATTTGATTTTAAACTCGTATATACATATGAATTGTTTAAAATAAATTAATTAACTTTTGCTCCTAATATGTAACCGTTAAATGCAATATTAGTTAAATAAGTATAATAAACTGATTTTAAACCAGTGTACGAATAGCATAAAATAGATCTATTTTGTATACCATTATTTATACTTTTTGGGTTGTGTTATAACTTGAATTATCATATAAATTTATCAGAAAATTAACCCCTTGTTTATAAAATAGTGATTGTTTTTTTTACATATATTAAATAATCATTTCTTACACAGCCCATGTATATGTGTTATATGGGTTTAAAAAAACTTATGTTATTTTGAATATAAAACCCGTGTATGGATGTAAAATAAAATTATCTTTTATTTATTTGAATGTTAAATCGTGAACACACACAGACTAATAATAAAATTATCTTTTATTATTTGAATTTTGTAGTAAAATTTGGTGATCAATTTGTCATTGAAAAGATTAATGTCATTAATAAAACCTATAACGGCATAAATAACATTAAAATTTGATCTTGTGAATTGGTTACTAACATTAATTAATTAACTTGAAGTGGAGTCAAGCTCCAAAAAATAATCTGTACGCATATTCCAGTGTTATGATATAAAATATTATAATGATAATTTTTTAAATTTTAGTTTTAATAGTATATGTGAGTACATTATGTATGACATCGTAAATTTAATTTAGAAAACAATGAGTCAATCGGTAAATTGTTCTATCATTTTTTTATTAATATCAAAAGAGATAAGGGAGAGTTTCATAAGTAGATTTTTTAGAAAAACTAATAGATTTGATTGGTTAATTCAAGACCTAATGAAATTAAAGAATTTGATTGGTTAATAGCATTTAATTTTTTAAAAAATTTGATTAGTAAAGGTTTTCTTTTATTATTAAACAATAATAAAAGAAAACTTTGAAAAGATAATTTTGTTCAAAAAATAGTATCTATTAACCAATCAAATGCTTATATTTCACACATCTTTCAATTAATCAATTAGTTGCACTCATTCACCTAAAATTTCTCCTTTAATTACTAACACCTTTAATTAACTTAAATTAAAAAAAAAAACTCCTACCGTCAATTTGAAATACTCCTATCATTAAATTAAAATTGAAATTAATTTCCACTAAAATTTAGAGCTACGTAATTCCTTTAGAATTTCTAAACAATGTAATTGACATCTAAAGTCTAAACATTCCTGTATATGATGTCAACACCAAACTTATATAATAATATTAGCAAAGCTCTATATTCATTATGATTAAAAGTGAACATGACTATTCGATGAATAGTAGAGTTTTTTTTTGTAATCACAAAGTTACATATTTTTATAAAATGTATTCTTTAAATGGTTAAAATATTTTAAGTTTAATAAAAATTACTGCGTACTTTGACATAATCTTTTTTAGTAGGGTTTATTTTTACTATCGGTCAAGACTAACAACCGGAGTTTAATTTGAATCATTCCATGTACAAAAATAATAAATTTTTAATTTGAGTTTTAAAAAGTGATTTTCTTTTTATTACATTTGTCAAATATTCGAAGTTGCAAGATATGGTATAAATTAAAAATTGGTTAATTTTTTAGTTGGTAAATTCGTAGGAAGTAAATGAAAAAATGGTTGAAGATTTAATATATTGTATTTGAAAATGTGATTTTAAAGTTAACAAGTTAGTCAATGAAGCTTTAAGTAATAATACTAATATTTTAAGATATCGTTAAAGAAAATTACATACCGTACAAGTATGTATATAACAAATTTTATATAAAAGGTTGTAGCTTAATTTCAACAATATAATATAAACTTTATTAAAATATAATTATTCATATAACAAATTCATAAGGAGTTTTAAACATAATAAAAGAGTTGACATACTACATAAAAAGAGGTGTGTTACGCTCATTCGGAAAAATTTAACTAAATTTTTTTTACTTCGAACTTGAAAATAAACCATCTTTCCTTATTTAAACATTACGTATATTTTATTTAGTTTTGAATACGGTTGTTGATATAAATCACAAATGACATGTATTTGTTATCGTAAATAAAGAGTAATTTATTTCAATATAAGATTGACGTTAGCGTTATCGTAATCAAGCGTAAGATCCACGTATGATCATTGGTATATTTAAGTATATATATTTTGATATGTTATTTTTGATATTCAACATGTGCGTATAATATATTTACCTAAAATTATAAATTTTTTTCCCTCCACCGCAGCGCGT
Source organism: Gnaphalium uliginosum (assembly GCA_963930675.1). Classification (NCBI taxonomy): domain Eukaryota; kingdom Viridiplantae; phylum Streptophyta; class Magnoliopsida; order Asterales; family Asteraceae; genus Gnaphalium; species Gnaphalium uliginosum. Next base: position 26,396,070 of record OZ005680.1, on the reverse strand, counting down.
GGGTAGAAATAACTTGTTATTCAATCAATAATTAATATTTAATTTATTATTGTTGATTTAGATATGAATTAATTCATTTTTTTCTAAGTGTTTCTTTCATTCGTAAACTTCCATTAAGTTCCGTTCATTTTATTTTTATTTTCATGAACAAACATATCTTCTTAAATTAAATGAACGAATACGAACGCATCTATCGTTCATAAACTTTTGTTAAGTTCTGTTGGTATTATTTTTATTTTCAAGAACAATGTAGTAATAAAACTTAGGTGATATGTTTCAAATACGAGTTTTTGATGTAAAGAATATAAATGAAAGTGATTACTGATTCATTTTATATTAATGGGTTTGTGTATACCCATTAAACGTGAGTTTTATAAAACTAACTATTTTGGAGAGTTTTGTACTTTTTACTTACATATCCACTATTTATCTCTTTCTTTCTCACAAAGTACTACCTTATTATAAGGTATTTGATTCGAGATATATAGAATAACAATACTAAAATGTATGATATACGATATAAAAAATCCGAATTATTTTAATGGGCAATGATATTTACACAATTATATTTTTATAAATACTCTAGAATTGTGTATTGTTTATGTATAGAGTACACCCACTTAATGGATAGTATTGATGAATATAAACAATGATGGCGTAAATATCACTACATTAATTTTATACATGCCTTTTGGGTAATGATGAATATACTTTCAAATACTTAACCCTAATTATCATATACAAATCAAAATCAAAATGATTTAACAGAACATGTGAATATACGGGTTTTATTCTACTTTGCCTAATTTTCCATTTATATAAGGTACAAAATTTTGATTTTTTATCCAACCTATGAATTTATCATAAAAGTAAGGACTTTACGAACATCACTAGCTAACAACTCAAATCAAAATTGACATCTTATGGTTTACGAAAGTACAATATATTGATGGAAATATTAAAAAAACGAAATAGTCCGGCACTAATTTAATATTATAGTCGAATTTGTATAACCCAAAAAAAAAAAAAAATCATCACCACTTTCAACTTAATTATCTCTTCTCATTCAATATAATCAGAAATTGTTTAAACAAATTGATAGATTGAGTACCTTAAATTAAAAATTAAGTCTTCTTAAGAAATCTGTGTATACACGGGTTAAAATGTAATGTTTATATATATATATATATATATATATATATATATATATATATAATATTTTTATACCTAAATTTTAATTTAGGTATAAAAAATTGAATTTGTACGGGAATAAAAAAAAATTAGTTAGATAAATATTATATTATTATTAGAAATATATAATAATAAATAAATAAATGTATAATACGTATGAGCTTATAGGGAAGAAGATTAGATTTTAATTTAATAATGATTTTTATTTTTATCGGTTGAGGTTATTCAAAATAGGGTAGATTTTTTAGGGATTAAATAATTGTGATTTTTTAATTTCATATAAGAAATTTTAGATAAATTGATGCATTTGATTGGCTAATTGAAAATTTGGTGAAATCTAAGCATTTGATTGGTCAATAGACTTCAATTTTAACAAAAAAAATTATAGAAAAGGTTTTCTTTTATTAATATTTAGATAGATTAGATATAAATATAAATATAAATATAAATATAAATATAAATATATATATAAAGTAATAAGTATATACGGAGTACTATATATTTTTATCTAAAAAAGTCAAGGCCTACAACTAACTCACACATCATCATCATTATCATCATATATATATATATATATATATATATATATATATATATATAGACAACTACAGATATTTACACAATGCCAACCACGAAGCTTGAATTAATAAATATATAAATATATATATATATATATATATATATATATATATATATATATATATATATATATAGACAACTACAGATATTTACACAATGCCAACCACGAAGCTTGAATTAATAACCACAAGATTGATGGACAACTCATGTACCGATAGGTTGAAGGCTCTTTAGTAATATATACTATATACTATACGTGCGTTTTTATTAATTTGAATGATTTTATTCATATTCTTTGTTCTTTTATTATGTAAAATATGCTCAATCTAGTATTTTGAATTAGCGTAAAATATTAAGAAACCTTAAAGTAAAATGTTAGAAAGAAAAAGGAGTTTAATTATAAATTCCATGCTATGTAATGTCATTAATTTAAACTAAAGGGAAGGGAATGAATGGGGGACTAAAAACGTTCAATTGGGCAAAGTTTTAAGTATTTTTCATTTTTTCCTAAACACTAAAAAATGAGTCAGTAATGAATCATAGTCGTCCGATTAAAATGACAAAAACTTGATTATACTATGTAAAGTGACAATTATACTATATTTTTTTTGGTTGGTTGTTTTTTCTGTAAATCTTAAACAATGATGCAAAATTACATTGTAGGCTTATAACCACCTCACTATGAGCTTTTGCTGTAAACCTACATTCAATATTAAATATACTCTAACTATTATTTTGTAATAAGGTCACAAATTCGATGAGTAATATACTCAAATTTATATCCAATCCAAACGTCAAGCATCTTCAAAGAATCACTCCTTACCACATTGTCACGTGATTGATACATCAACCTTTTCGCTACTTTTACCCTCACTATGACACTATCAACTAGTAACAACAACTTTAAAATGTCTTCACTAAAATGTATACTATGCTCTAATAGTTGTACGACATTTAGAAGAAAAAACCTATTAGAGGTTTTGCCCATTGATAAACCCCGAGACCAATCAAAGATTAGTCTAAGTTCTAACTATGGGACTGCATGGAAGGTCGATCGGTGTTGAGCCAACTCTGAGGCCCGTAACGGTCTAATAGCTACTGTTAATACACATATCGATAGATATTGATTACTAAAATTAAAAGTGTTGGAAATCAAGTGTAAAGAGGGTGAATGATTTCAATATAACCGGATAAATTTCCTTGAGTCGTGTATATAAAAAGATATTTCGACACTATATGTGTTTGGGTTTATGAAATATTTGTGTTTAAGCAGAGAAATCAATAAAATTTTAACAATACAGAAATGGAAACTTTTTTATTAGATGCCCTATATCCACCCTCTTTGGTACACATTCACTTTTGACAGAAAATCCGATTGCATAGTATCTCAAGGGGGCGTGACCCGCCTGACTTTCGCAATTTTAGTTGAATTCAAAATGTAATAATTTAATCGGTATGTATTTTGCATCACTTAATACGTATCTACTAATCTGAAAATGCACTAAAATATATACAAAAGTTGATACGGAGTATTATCATTTATATTTAATTTATATCATCAGCATTTCGACTATTCTTCTTTTGTATCAAGACAAAAATATTTTGATGACAAGCAAGATAGAAAGAAAGAATAAAAAAAACTACTGTCACGTTCTGGAAAAAAATGGTAAAGAAAACTGGAGCCATATATTATATATAATAATTATATAATTATATTATATAATAATAATAATAATATATAATATAATAATTATTATATTATAATAATAATAATAATAATAATAATAATAATAATAATAATAATAATAATTTATAATTTATATTTATAATAATTATAATATTATAATAGTTAGAAAAAGGTGAACCTTAATTAAGGGTATTATAGTAAATTGCTAAAAGTGTAACGGCTATAATGTGGTCGCCGACCCTTTGTTCATAAGATACACACTTTCACACCTGAAAAAACATACTACTGCTGAGTACTAAACTCGTTGCTGCAGGGGTTTCCTTCAGATCTGTACGGACCGACCAAAAAATGAAAGCCATTAACATCTTCAAGAAGAAGACTTCACCTAAAGGTAAACCTTTATCTCTTTCTCCTTTCATTTTTTTAGCATTATTTGTTTATTTATTTACTTACTTACCTTTTTTTAATTTATATTTTTCAAGAGTTTCTAAATTTACAGTTTTTTTTATTGATCTTTATATAATAATTATAAATTATAATAATTATAGTTATAAATTATAATCACTAGTAAAGAGTAATTTTTGATGTCTCTGTTATTGTGTGTCTTAATTTACTTTTGTTGCTTGATTTCTCTAATTTGGCATAGAAATGGTAGTACATTTTTTGGGGAAAGTTTACCCTATTTTCAAAAAGAAAATTCAATATTTTAATTAATTGAAAATCTTGTAGTCTAAATTAACCTAATTGATGATTTGTGCTGGAAATTTTACATAATCAATTGAAGTTTCTGATTTCATGAATGTGATATAGGGAGTATATATATATATATATATTTATTGATTATGTATATTGTTCTTGCTGAATTGATTATTTCTGTATACAGATGCACTGAGGGAGAGCAAAAGAGAAATGTCTGTCGCCACTCGTGGTAAATTGGATTTCTTCTTGAAGTTGTTTTTAAATAACAAAAAGTTTTTTACTATTAGTTTTGTAATAATGCAATGTAATATGACCAAATCAGTCAGTGAAACAGTGTACTTTTTCACCAAGTATTTTTTCACTCTTGATCAAGTTTTAATATGGTGCAATTGCAGGTATTGAACGCGAAATTGCGAGCTTACAAATGGAGGTATATTATGATTGCCGAGTTATGTACTTATGTTAATAGAATAATGGTGCACACGATTTTTGTTTCACGTCCATTGAGTTTACACATACACGAATAAAATTTCAGGAGAGGAAATTAGTGGCGGAGATTAAGAAAACAGCTAAGACTGGGAATGAGGTTAGTGCAGCTTTCTTTAGTTATGTAGAAATATATGTACATTTCCAAAATCGCTAGTACATACAAGTTATTGTACATAGTATTTAAAAGTTGTTCTGATAAATCAGGCTGCCACCAAGATTTTAGCTCGCCAGCTTGTTCGTTTGCGACAGCAAATAACAAATTTGCAGGGCAGTCGCGCACAGATCAGAGGCGTAGCAACTCATACACAGGTATGTCCATATTTATGTACATGATGTTTGGGCATAATCGGTTGTTTGGATTTGACTTTTGAAACTGATAATTTAACTATCGTGCATTGGAGTCCCAATAATCAGTTTCTAGTGTTCGGATAACAAGTTCTGCTTCTGATTATTATTACATACTATTTAGAGGTTAAATAATTAGTTTTGTACCAGTTACAAAAAAATCTATTGTCAAATGCTAAATATTATTACATACTAATGTTCAAGTGCTAATTGCTTACAACTTTTTAACAGCATTAGCAAATATAAACAATATCTCATCTAGCATGTTCTATCACGGTTGAGTATCTTATTCTAATTATTCAATATCACACAATGATTTTTAAATTGCACATCCAAACACCCCCATGAATTACTATCGGAATAGTTTATTATGTAAACAACCTCTTCATTTCAATCTATTGTGATATTTGTCCTTTAATAATCCTACATGGATTTATATATACTTGCTAGATTAAGCCTTGTATGTTTTTCTTTGCAGACTCTGTATGCCAACACATCGATTTCTACCGGAATGAAAGGTGCAACAAAAGCAATGGTTGCCATGAACAAGGTACTATTTGAAACTCACTTGAGATCCACAACCAAGTAGCTTTATTGGTTCCCTTGCAATTGTATGGTTAATCATCAAGTATATTTGGTAATTGGTCAAACGTCAAATGGGTTGGGTTCAGTTGACCTGCATTTCTCTATCTAATCCAATTTAACATTTAAGTGTATGCTATACACTATGGGTGACAAAATGGGTTGGGTCAAATTGGATATATTTTAGAGTGAGTCGAAGTGTTAGTTCCGTTTGGTTCATTTTCAAATAAACAGGTGGAAATTGCCACATTTATTTTACACTTAACATGGAAAACATAGTCTGTTTTTTAATGCATACGGTTGCCCAAGTCTGTTCATAATGCATACAACCTGATAAATCGTTTTATTCAAAAGTTAAGGTCATTTATGCAATAATTGTTAACACGCTAGTTGTCAATAAAGATTCAAAAAAATGAACGAAGAAGTATTTGAGGATCAGCCCAACCTAATCTTGTATATTCAAGACTGTGTTAACCAATATTGACTTGGATGTTTTCGGAAATGATCGATTATATTCTTTCCAGGAAATGGCCCCTGCAAAACAAGTTAAAGTGATTAAAAGTTTCCAGAAGGAGTCAGCTCAGTTGGATATGACTGTAAGTTTCATTACGCTATAATACATTTGAAACCAGTTATCTGATTATTACAACTGCAAGTCAAATAATCAGAATTTACAAATCACTCGAAGATTCGATTCTTACAACTTCATACAACACAAACAATCCGAACAACATAATTTGCAACTTACTGTTATTTATTTTTTGACAGATTGAGATGATGTCTGAGTCCATTGATGAAACTTTAGACAAAGATGAGGCTGAAGAGGAAACAGAGAACCTTACAAATCAAGTATGGATTATGCATTTCTGTTTTCAGTTTTTAGTATGCTTGGATAAAATATCTAATATCTTTGGTCTGCTTGTAGGTGCTTGACGAGATTGGTGTTGGTGTTGCATCACAGGTTGTTGTTTTTTTGGTGTCTTGTTATTTTACTTTAGATAGTGAATAGTGACTAGCAATTTCCACCCGTTTACCATGAATGGGTCGATTTGAGTTAAGATGAAGGGCCATATATAAGTTAGCTAAATAGTAGGCCAAAGTGTCTTTTAAGTTACTTACAACCTCCTAAATTAGTTAGATTATGATTATTGCTATAACTATGTACAAAGAATTGACTTTATTTTCTTACAGTTATCTTCAGCACCAAAAGGTCGACTTGGACCCAAGAAAGTCGAGACTGCAGCCCCCAGGTATGCCAATTATTACCTATGATTGAAGGTGTTTAACTTTTACTATATCCATCCGTACTTGCAGAATTGCAGTAATGCACAAAGTCATTAACTTTTTTAACAGTTTGAAACTGTATTTGACACTTCATATCTAAACGACCAATATAGTGTGAAAATGCACGAGAGCACTTAAATCGAAAGGAAATAACAGTAGGCTCAATGCAATTGACTGCAAAATTTGCAAAATTAAATTTTGTAAAAGTCGAAATTTGTTTTTTTGAAGCAATCTAACTCGATACTTCATTTTATTATATGTAACCACATACATGCAAAAAGTCAACATTAATAAGTTTCAGAAAAGGGTCGAATGTAGATCTTTGTAACCTACTTTAGTCTATTTTCAGTTTGTCACTGTAAGCAATGTACTCTTTCTCCATCCATTCGGTTTTTAGTAAAGTTTATATTATGCAGTTTTTCCGAGTAAAATAACAAAAGTACACTGAAATGGACGAAGACTGAAAATGTCGTTTTTGTACGAAAGTGTAATAATTGACGCATGCATTTTGAGCAATGCTACACATTCGTGTAAAATCAGATGTTAGATGATACAATAATATTGTTTTGAATTTGCAGTTCTGTGTCAAATGATGTCGATGATCTTGAAAAGAGACTTGCCTCTCTTCGACGCATATGATAGGGGGAAACATTGCATACATGAGCGAGCACTCTAGGTTGGTGATGGTCGGAATCAAGTCTAGTTTCTTTGTATAGGTTACCTATCTTTGTATCGTCTCTATATTGTTATTATATAATGAACATATAAATTCTTTGCTATTCTAGATCAGCTAGATGCATGTTACATTGTGTTAGTCTTATCAGTTTTCGTGTAGCTAATATCAAATTGATTATGGTAAAAAATATTCCACCCTATCATGTTTAAGTAAATGATATATCTATTAATATTGACAGTAACTGAAAAATGGACCATAATAGTTCAGTGATTTATGATTAAGCTGTCTGTGGAATTAACAGGCAACAAATGATAATTTCCAAGTTAATTTGACAAACTAATCTTGATGCAAGTGATTAAATTGCCATTTTTTAGCTATATTTTCTCAAGTTTTTTCTTATGGATTTGGTGTTTAACAGGATTTGATCAGTATTAGAGTATTAGTATTAGATTACAATTAGTATTAGTATCTATATATATACCATGTAATATGTAACTTATTATTCACAATAATACAATACAATTCCTGTGGTTTTATATGGCATCAGAGCCTAGGTGAAACCTAGCTCTTTTTCCGGCCACAAATCCGGCAACCACAAAACAACCTATCTTCTTTTCCAGATCTACTCCCCTCCACAACGAATTACAGATAACCGTTAACACCATTAAACTCGTAAACAAAAACCGAACAAACCCTAAAAATTTCGCTACTGGAATCGCCAATCATGTCTTGACAATCATGTCTTTTTTGAATTTCACTCTTCTTTTTTTGTTGTGAAGGACGAGTCTACACGTATCACGCTTCTCACGGGCCCCAGTGAGAATGGTCTTTATTCACTTCATCTATCCAAGCTCAAGACAATCAATAAATCAGTTTTTTCTGCTGTTCGGGCAACCTCTACCACATGGCATAGGCGGCTCGGGCATCCTTATCAACGTCTTTTAGATTTTATGATTTCTAGTTTTTCACTTCCAGTTTTAAGTAAATGTTCAACTACTTTCTGTACTTCTTGTCAGTTCGGAAAATCTTCCAAACTTTCATTACCTATTTCAAGTTTTCTTAGTAATAAAGTTTTAGATTTAGTATATTGTGATGTTTGGGGTCCTGCACCTGTTTTATCTTTTGAAGGTCACTGATATTTCATGTTATGTGTTGATCACCATTCTAGATATATGTGGATCTATCCAATTACTCAAAAATCTGACGTATATGACACATTTAAACGCTTTGTTGCAATGGCTGAACGACAATTTAACACCAAATTAAAAAATGTTCAAACTGACTGGGGTGGTGAATTTCGTAATTTGTCACAATTTTTCTCATCCCTTGGTATTGTTCATCGACGTTCATGTCCTCACACAAGTGAGCAAAATGGCTTTGTAGAACGTTGAAACCGACACGTTGTTGAAACTGGCCTCACTCTTCTTGCTCAAGCAAGTGTTCCTCAACGGTTTTGGCATTATGCTTTTGACACTGCCGTTTACCTCATTAATCGTATGTCATCCCGTGTATCGACTAATCGATCACCATTTGAATATATCTTTAAACATACTCCCGATTACTCTTTTCTTTGAGTCTTTGGTTGCCAGTGTTTTCCCCACTTACGTCCTTACAACTGACACAAAATGGATTTCCGGTCAACTCCATGTGTCTTCCTAGGCTACAACCCTGTTCACCATGGTTATAGGTGTCTTGATATATCGACCGAACGCCTGTACATTGCTCGGCATGTCCGTTTTAATGAACAAAACTTTCCTTTTGCTATCACTAGCTCACCATCTTCATCAGCTCCCATATCTGACACTACTCAGTATGACATCGAATCGGTCATCCCGAATCGTCCGTTCCCGAACCAGTTGAACCGGTTACTCCTGTGACTCCAGTTGATTCAACTCCATTGTCTACCTTGTCTCCTGAATCTTCATCTAGTCCTTCTCCCTCCTCACCTCCTTCCTCAGCCACCCCACCACCACCACCACCGCCACCACCACATGTTCGTTCGCGTCCTCCTAATTTACGTCCTAATCCCAAACAAAGGGTTCCTTATAATGCTTATGCTTATCATGCTACAGTATCTCCGACTCTTGTCGAACCCACTTCATTTACTATAGCCAACCAAAGTCCCGAGTGGCGTCTAAGCCATGGCTGAAGAGTACTCCGCGCTTGTTAAAAATGGCACGTGGTCACTTGTTCCTCGTGTTCCTAATGCAAATATTGTTGATTGTAAATGGGTTTACAGGTTAAAACGCAACAAGAATGGTGTTGTCACTCGTTACAAAGCACGACTAGTCGCAAAAGGGTTTCGCCAACAACAAGGTGTTGATTTTCATGAGACATTTAGCCCCGTTATTAAATCAACCACAATCAGGGTTGTCTTATCCCTTGTGATCACTCAGAATTGGCCACTACGACAGTTGGATGATCAAAATGCATTTCTTAATGGCACTCTCCAAGAAACAATTTACATGAAACAACCTCCGAGTTTTGTTGATCCGCAACGACCTAATCATGCTTGTTTGCTCCACAAGTCGCTCTATGGTCTTAAGCAGGCCCCAGAGCTTGGTTTCAGTGTCTTTCTAAGGCTCTCAATGCTCTTGGTTTTTTGGGTTCAAAAACGGATCCATCTCTTTTTATATACGATCACGCAGGGATTCTCTTATACATTTTAGTTTATGTCGATGATATTATTGTAACAGGCAACAACCCTGCTGCTACTGAAAGAGTGATTCGTCAACTTGGATCTGATTTTGCGTTGAAAGATCTTGGCCGCGTAACTACTTTTTGGGTATTGAGATTGTTCCAAAAGGTTCTGACATCATACTATCTCAAGGTAAATATATTTTGGAACTTCTACAACGGGCTGGTTTGTCAGATTCGAAACCCATGCCATCTCCCATGACCGCACTTAGCCCACTTTCTCTTGCTGATAGTGAGGCTTTCTCTGATCCACCAAAGTATCGCCAAGTTGTTGGGGCTCTCCAATATGTCACCCTTTCCCGGCCGGATATCACGTTTGCCGTTAATAAAGTTTGCCAATCTATGCATGCTCCTACTATTAATCATTGGTCGGCAGTCAAACGGATTTTACGCTATCTTCATAGTACAGTTGATTATGGCATGCTTATTCATCGAGCATCTGGTTTCAAGCTTCAGGCCTTCACTGATGTACATTGGCGTGGTGGTTTGTCTTATGATGTCTCACCAATTCAGGCATACTCTGATGTTGATTGGGCTGGTTGCCCCGACGATCGTCGGTCCACGGGGGGCTTTGCCATCTATCTGGGATCTAACCTCATTTCATGGACAGCTCGCAAACAACGTACGGTTTCCCATTTATCGACTGAAGCTGAGTATAAAGCACTTGCCGACACGGTAGCTGGCTCACCTAGCTTCGGGCTCTTTTGAAAGAACTTCGTATTGGCACTACTACAACTCCCATTTTATGGTGTGACAACCTTGGTGCAACCTATCTCTAAGCTAATCCTGTTTTTCATGCGCGCACAAAACATGTGGAAGTCGATTTTCACTTTGTTCGAGAAAAAGTTGCACAAGGGGATCTTCGAGTACAATTTATCTCCACAGCTGATCAAGTTGCTGATATCTTTACAAAACCGTTATCCACTCCTCGTTTTCTCTTTTTAAGATTCAAGCTACAGGTCGTTTCCCGTCTTTAACTTGCGAGGGCGTATTAGAGTATTAGTATTAGATTACAACTAGTATTAGTATTAGATTACAATTAGTATTAGTATCTATATATACCATGTAATATGTAACCTATTATTCACAATAATACAATACAATTCCTGTGGTTTTATAATCAGTTTTTTCCTATGGTATCTACACATCTATTAATAAATGTTAATCTGAATTAAGACTTAACATTTTGGTTGATTAGTCACCTACATACTGTTACACCAGTGACCTATTGGTGGTACTAGATACTCATAAATTATGTATCTAAAACAAGGAGATGATGCCACGTGTCCTGCCTTTTATTTTATTTCTTTCTTTTGTAACATTTTCAGTCGACTCTTCTCTTAATTTTAGTATTTTAACATGTCATTTTGCGACGATGATATGACACTGCTAGTTATAAGAACATATAAGACTTGAGATATGTTGTAGTTCTAAAGAAACAAATTTTACCATCATGTTCATTTCACTGGATCAATTGGATTGGTATTTTATGATTGATTACTTAGATGAATTCTGGACAATATGATTTGGGATGTCGATGTAAAGTTGCCAGCATCTTTACATTTCTATGTTCTGTTTTCTCGAGCCAAGCAATTTAGTGTTAACTGATACTCAGGCCCCATTTCGACTGTATGTCAGGTGTTGCAAGTATCAAGAACTGAGGAATATCACAACATAGGTCACAACATTGGCTTGCAGAGTTTGTTTTGTATACAAATTGAACTCAAATGAAAATATCTGTCATATAACTAAGAATTATTGTATCCTTTAGTCATAAACTTTTATGATGAAACATGTACAAAATTTTCAAGTAAACCAAAGATATATTTATACTTAACTTAGACAAACACAAATATATCCAAATACAATAACATCCCGTGTAGATAAAGATTTGATATCACATTCGAATTATTTGACATGAAGCTTGATTTTCGACATATTAGTCGGATCTGGATGTACGTAAAATAAGTCCTCCAATCCATTTAACATTGCTTTAGGTCTCTGTACCTTGTAGTTCCCTTCTTTATGCATTCTAATTCCAGCACCACCTGCATTTCCAGTATATACATCATGGATTCCTTTAACTCAACTGATATACAATTCATATAAAACTAACTACTACATATATTTTTTTCGCCCTGCCCAACTTTAGAATATAGGCCATTTATTTGCTCATTAGTATGATTGTAATGTTGTTCGTTTTTAATATTAACTGGTTTGGTTTTCTGAGTTTTACCAAGTTTCTATCATTTTTCCTTGGTTCTATGTACTTGTATGCCCTATTAGTGATTAGTGAAGAATTTTGTGAAATCCTATCACCAACGTGCAACAAAGACTATTATCGTTCGCTTATTACTCGTATTAGTAGAAATTGGGTATATAATATAGATGGTTTAGACTGTGAGTGTTTGTCCTTCTAAAAAAGTACAAACAGGGTTATAGATACTTACATCTTGCATTGTTTCTCTATTGGAAGGATCTTTCTTGAGACAACCATCTACTAATTTTACCATGAGATACAGTTGAAAAACATGAATATCAATGGAATCAAGAATCTTGTCATCAATTAAAATTGGAAAATTCTTTTCTTCAAGAAGTGGCCTAGCCTGCAATAATGTAATAGAACCGGCTATAAGGAAAACAATTACTTTATTGTTAAATAAACAATTTCCTTACCCATTCGACGAGAGTTTTCCCATCAAATTTCTTCTCTCGTGTTTTACATCCAGTGATCAACTGTAACAGTACTACACCAAACGAGTAAACATCTGTCTTGGTTGACACCTTTCCGCATTCTGCATACTCAGGTGCTACATATCCAAGGGTCCCAACCACACCAGTCGAATCAGTATCAACAGAGTCTGTTCTTGCTAGACCAAAATCACCTAGCTGATGTACATTAAAAATAAGTTAGATCTACTAGCTAACAAGATATGTTAGACGACTTGTGAAATCTCTGTAAACGTATCCATTTTATACTGTGCCATATTGTTTTGTCAAGAGGAAAAAAACACATAAAAAGGAAACGTGTTCCAAATTAACATTCAAGTGTCTATGTTATAAGTTTATAATCAAATAAGGGACCATATATGTTCTATCCTAGGCAAATTTTACATCGGCCTTGGACATGATAAATTTTGGGTTTATAAGTATCATTGGCCTTGCTATACCCAACATATTTTGGGGTCACAACTAGAACAAATACCGTGAGAACTATGTAGTTAAGCGTTCTCATACAAGAGTAGTACCAGGATGGGTGGTGACCTCCTAGCAAGTCCCGGTGTGGTCACCAAGAACAAAGTCATGCGCCAATAGGGAAAAGCAAACATATTGCGGTCGTGGTAGGTGGGATATTACAATATAACTCTTAGTTAGAAAACCAGCCTCTTATTTGATGCTCTTAACAGTTGGTTTTGAAAGTACGTTTCTCATACGTGCAATTTCCCTTTTGTAAACTGTTAATTACCAATGATTTGAACCTTACCAGTGGTTCATAGTCATGTGTTACGAGAATGTTATTTGGCCTCATGTCTCGGTGTATGATGTTTATTCGATGAAGATAATCTAGACCTCTAGCAGCTCCAAGTGCGATTTTTATTCTCTTTTCCCAAGTAAGTTCTTGTCCTGCATAGATACAAATAGTAATAGTCAGTAAAAATAAATTTAATTACCACCTAATCGATTTCCTCTTACTTGACAAGTGTTGATCTAAAGAACCGTTGCAGACGAACTCATAAACAAGCAGTCTATGTGTTCCTTCTGAACATGATCCTAACAACATGACCAAATTCGGGTGTCGGGCCTTGCTAAGTACATTAACTTCCGACTTAAACTCTTTCTCCCCTTGAGAACTCGCGTCTTTATGTTGTTTGACAGCAACTTGTAACCCACATATTAACTCTCCTTTATACACAGAACCAAACCCGCCTTCTGATAAGAAGTTCGCTGAAGAGAAACTGTTAGTAGCTACTTGCAGCTCGGCATAATTGAAGTCTCGCTTTAAGCGGATACTGGGACGCTTGTTTTGACAAACCGAGCAAACAGAATATTCAAATTCTGTTTCTTCATTACACCCGTCTGTTTGTTCATCAAACTCGACCTCGATCTGGTCTTTACTCTCAGGCGTATGCTGTTCACTTTTAGGTTCATTTTCGTGTTGATGAAAATTGGAAAACTTTCTTGTAACTGTAGAGCTTGAAAATTCAGAGGCTGTGGAACTTGAGGTGGAAGTTATTGATGCAGATGATATTATCTGGTCGGTAGACGAAGAAGGTGTAACACTACTGCTGTTACCTTTTTGTTTAAGTGTGTTTGTTTCCTTTCGACCACTTGTTGTTTCTGGAGAACAAAATATAGAAGATAGATTATTGTGCAGCTCAGTTTGTTATGGAGTGGGGCATTTGAAAAGTATCACAGAGTAAATCCCCACCGGAGTCAAGGAGAAACCGTATTCATTAGAAAAATTTGTAGGCGACGGTGGATCATTTGGTTTGGCGACCTAAGTGGGCCACTAGGTAAGCTTAGGTAAGCTTAATTTATTTCTCACTTGATGGGCTAGGGGAGGTTGGGGTTGCAATTGTTCAAACATCGCGATCTTAATCGTAAGATTGCACGATTCTACAATATTACCGAGTGAAAATGTGCACGATCGGAATAGGATCTCTTGAGGTAAGATCGTAGGACTTTCAACCTTTCCTAAAAAGTTTGATCATATTTTTTTTATATTATAATTTCTGTAATAATATTTAATACTTTCACTGTCCCATTTTTACTGTCTCATAGAGAAATTTATTGGATTTAAGATAGGTTGAATAAATTATTCAACTTTACTCTTATATTCAAGGTAAGTTTG
The DNA here is from genome assembly GCA_963930675.1 of Gnaphalium uliginosum. Taxonomy (NCBI): domain Eukaryota; kingdom Viridiplantae; phylum Streptophyta; class Magnoliopsida; order Asterales; family Asteraceae; genus Gnaphalium; species Gnaphalium uliginosum. The sequence continues at coordinate 26,380,989 of OZ005680.1, read as the reverse complement.
ACTGAAATTTTTTATGAAATAAATGATTGAGACTTGAAAGTAATAAATGAGGGTAAATTTGAGAGTTTAATGATTTTTAATAGTTGTTTTTTGCAAGTAAACAATTTGTTTAAGACAAACCAAAATAGTAATGTGGACAATAAAAATGGAACGGAGAGATTATATAGTTGCTTACGAAGTTTTTAGGAAATATACACAAAAGTGGTGGTAGTTCAACCCGACCCGTTTTGACATGTCGTAACGTAACCCATAGCCCAACCTGGCCGACTTGCCCATTTTACTCTTAGCAACACAATTACATTTCCTTGGGTATAGTTGGACAAAACAGGCAGCCAAAATTGGAATCTTGTAAAGTTTGAATTCGAGTACACAAAAAGTCTATTCAACCATTTGACCATTTGACCCGGGCTCAAACTCAGTATAACATAAGTTCCACTTAACAAACAGAGATTTGTGTTTGAAATATTTTAGTAAGTTACTTACGCTTCTGGGAGAGTCTTTGTTTTGACATTTGTGGTATCATTTCACCATATGAGACATGCTCGCTGCTTAAAGTCCTTCTCCCCGATAGCGGTTTCTTGTCTTCCATGACTATTGGTCCTCTTAGCCTTTCGACCGTGTTATCACTTTTCATCCTTAGTATGCCACACGTAAGCTTATCCATAAAGTACCTTTTGTCTTTCTTCATCTGCCTGAACAAATTTAGTGAATATCATGAACACATGATGAACACATGTTCATGTTAACTATATAAATTGATATGTGAAAAATATCGTTATAATGTTACTTTAAACATACCGATCAAGTACCACCCACGTAACCCTTAAACTTTTAGCAGCTTTTGCAGCAGCCTTTCTTGGTGAAGATGCAGCTTGCACATCTATCTGAAATATTATCTGGAACACACATTTTTTTACTATAAACTACAAAGAAAGAACTTACTTCGAACTTAAATTAGAAACAGAGTTAAGTGTCTGAATTTGTATCCAACTTTACCAAACTTCTATTGTATTTATCTTTGAAGTTTTTATTCTATCTATCAAACTTTTAGTTATTGCTATCCGATGAGTTCTTCAATAGGTAACCCATGTTTTTGGCTGATGTGACAACCATATAAATTGCCACGCCATTAGAACTAGTTTTATCAGCGCTTACAAGTTATAGCACAAAGCAATAATTGAAAATTTGATCATATAATAAAATTTTAAAATTAGATACATATGATGGAATTTTGACTAAAGTTTGATACATTTTCATACACTTAGCCCTTAAAAATGTAAGATCAGTTGGTAGACTAAACTACAAACGTGAACTTATTTAAGTTGCAACTTGCAAATTTGTTTAAGTTTGAACCTTTTTCGTTTCACAAATCTTAGACAATTCCATCACTTCCTCTCGTTTAAGATACTCCTCTTTTCTCATCTGTTCATCATCTTTACTTTTGGCGTTTGATCCACTGCCATCGATCATACTCTTGATTTTCACTAAGTAGAAGTTAAGAAACATAAATAGTGTAATAAGTTCTCTTATTTCTTTGATTTATGATATGTAGATTTATAACTAGCTTGCAGTTTCATTTCTTGATATTGTATATTTATAATTGATGTAATGATGAACGAAAGGTTACGCACGAGGACTAGAAAGCTGGTGAATAACTCCAAGGAGCGTTAGTTCATCGCCTGATCTAACCGCTATGCTGTCAAAGGCCGATATTATCGCGCTTAAACCATCACTTCGTGAGGCATCATGAATTACCATCCATTTTTCTGGTCCTGTAGACATGATGTTCTTCTAATTTATTTGAGCTGCAATATGGTAGGTTTATGGTAAGTTATATAGTGTGATGATGACTCCACATTATACAAATTTAAACTTAGGTTTCACTAACAGTCTTGCTACATTAACACATATTTAAAAAATTATAATAATAATTTTATTTGCATTACAGTACATGCTGAGAAAATTGCACAAAGCAGCAAGTAGTTTGACACTTTTACCTACTTTAAGTTTTTTTACTTTTTTTTAATCTAAAATCTAAAATACCAACGTAATTATCTCATGATTGCTATAATAATTTTCGAAGTTTGTTACTATTATCGTAGCGATACTTATATCTCAAAACCATTTGACAATGAGTGGAATCACGCTTTCACATTTAACATAGATGGCGTAGTTTGTAGTTAACCAAAAACAAGAAAAGGGATAGTACGAGTGCTCACTAGAATTCGCTTTATGAAACTTGAAGTTACTCTTGTAGAGAGTTGGTGTGAAGAAGCCTAGTTTGAGTTCATTCCTTCGCATATCCTCTATCTGTGTGGCGATGGGCCAACGAATTTTTTCATTGTCAACAAGGAAAGATTTTGTGTTTTAACTACCAATTTGGGAAAACTTATGACAAAGTGATTTCTTGTTTTTTCCGATTAACAGCCGGCCGTGCTCAGGTTTCAAATAGATGATAACAAAGCAGGTATTACCAATAGAAGGTCTCTAAAATGTATGGTTGTCTTATTTAGGTACAAGCATTCACGGTATTGGATGATCATAATGTTGTTTTATACGGAACAATGAGCATCAAAATTCCAGCTTCGTTTGTTGTATCGTGTGAGGTGAACCATGGGATGGAAACTATGGTCTTTCCGCTACTGATGTTTGATCATTCTGAGGTGCAAATACAGAGCGAATCGAGATTGGAGTAAACTGTATTCGACCCCTAGAAGCAGAGTAATCTTGACACACTACAACCAAGCTGTTAAAACATGTAATATTTCATACACATTGAAAATGATTCAAGTGTTTAGCTAATTCTGACGTCACTCTTATGTAATAGTGGGCCTCAACATTGCAACTTACTATATTGTATCATGTGGTGGCTTATCTTAGTTGAGAACTTTGGTTTTTCCAATATAAGGTTGAAAAAGCATAAATTGTCACCAAACTTAAATAATATTCAACAAAAACTTAGATATATACTGATAAGATAATATATAATGCCTAAAAAATAATAACCAACTTTGGTAGAGATTGAAATAATAACACGTCTAAATGTTCAAGTACTTGCAACATCCTAAATCATTTTACTTAATCTAAATTGCAATGTTAAAAAAAAACTGGGTATAATTTTTGATGTTAATTATCGTGTCTACCTAAAAATTGAACAAAAATATGTTCGGTCAGAAGTCATAACAACACGGTTTGACCCACATAAACAATTGTGTGGTTGATCGAAACTCGGTCATTTTGACCTGTTATCCAAGCAAACACAGTTCGATTATTTATCGCTAATGCCCCCGTCCTTTGTGAGCTCTTGAGTGTGTCGAGTTTGAGGCGTTTGGTTATGCTGGATGTGAATCAATATGAAGCGAATCGATCCTAACAAGTGGAGAAAACGACTATCTAATATCTAAGCATACTTTAACAGATTCTAACATGCTGACATTTGCATTTATGTTTTGTTTACAATGTAATTTGATCTTTGTTGGTTATTACCATTTTTTCATTAGGGAGCATTGTTGTAGTAATAGTTAAGTACAAGAATTAGAGACGGAATTTCATACTAACCTAGAAAACAAAATATGTTAGATATAGAGCAAATACAAAGAAGAAAGACATATTCGAAATAGAAGTTTTTATTCTAATTGCAAAACAAATATCGAAGGTACAAAGTTTCGAAACTATTAATTAATTAATCTTTATTAATATAATAACAAACTAATTGCTATATAATACTAAACAAACTCAAAATACTAGTAGTAATACTAGTCCAAAAAAACAAACTCAAATACAAAACATAATTCTAATTGTTATCTAACTCACCAAATTACCAAATTGCGTTTAGGAAATTAAGTCGCGTATTCTAACAAAATACAAACCGATTCGAATCAATTCTGTTTTTGTTATCTGGATAAAAATCCAGTGTCAACATTGGGGTTGACTATAAAACGTAGGTTGCAGTAACGTACATTAAAACTCAGTTTGAAGCAGTCTCATTTCAAAATATTTATTTCTTCAATACTTTTCTTAGTCGATCAGCTACTCGGCTTTTGTTAATCAGTTATACGAGTATCCTCTTTGTATCTCACATATTAACTATAGAATAAATTTTATGTGATTTGTGTATTGAAATTTAATGCATTTGGTAAAACTTTCTTGTCTGTATAAGTGATTTTGTCATCTAACCATAGAAATGAATTGTCTTATTTTTTTTCCCGTTTCTAGCGATTTTATATTATGTGTATGCCATGGTTGATCCTAACAATTCGATATAAAATCAAAATAGTCTCACTTAAAAATATATAACATCTCTTATTAGTTATCCGTTTTCAGCTATCTAATTTCCAGCTTTCTAGGTCTAACTGATTAGCAACAGACCTAATGAACTTGTCGGGGGTTTCAAGACCATTAATAGCCTTTATAGTTATTCAAAACTCAGACCAAAATGCTAGAGAGATGGGGGTCAAGGTGGTAATTCAAGGTAAAAAGGAACATCATGCAGAAAGCAGCGTCACAACAAGAAACATCACAGCAGCAAGTCCAAAACAGCACCCAACAATCACTGTGAAGGCCTGTGGATTGTTATAAATCACCAAAATGAGTAGAGGTGACAGCTTCGACGCATTTACTTACGAATTGGTCTATTTTGAAAGTCGCCAAAAGTGTATATTTATCGCACAAAACCTTACTTTATTAAAATATATATATATATATATATATATATATATATATATATATAATGAATTATTTCTAATATATAAAAACTGTATATAAAAAAGTGTCTGTAGGCCAACCAAACCGACCCTCCCACTTTCAACCTCTGATAAGGAGTAAAACACGGTGATTAGATGATAGCTTAAACAAAATATGGCAAAAGGATATGTTACAGTTCAAGTGCCACGAACCTTTGCCTGTGATTTAAACTTGAACTTGGCGATGAACCAGGATAAACCTTTAGCAACTACAGGTGCAAGTGCCAAAGCCCTGCATGATAATGTCGGTTTCGTCACTTAACATCACAATAATTCAGGTCTATCTACGAGGTGCGATAATTTATGATTGTAAGCAAGAATTATCTGAATAATCAATAATGGAGGTCGATTTTCCATTTATGAGTAAATGAGCCCATTTGGGTTTATAACTTAGCCCTAAGGGGTCAAATGAGTAAAAACTCGAAATGTGTATGTATGTATATATGAGAGAGAGTGAGATGAGATAAGATAGTGATAATGTAAAATCACTGAAGATGTTAAGCAGCTCACCCTCCAGCTCTCAAAAGTTTAGTTACTTGGCTTCCAGCCCAGACCATGGCCATCAATTTCACAAACCTGCACATTATTATTCAACGCAAACTCTCACCACAAATGTATAGTAATGATGTTCACAATGATGAAGAAGAATAAGCACCTTTTAACTGCTGTGAAATAACCCATTTTACCGGGCGCTGGCGCAATGTAGAACCTAGACCACAAATAATAACTTATTGCCATTAAGTTAATAATATAATTGTTTTTCAGGATGGATGTAATAGGTAATATAATTGTTTTTTAGGATTTTATAAGCAATTTTATGTTTATTAAAGATTAGCTAACATATTGACCCATTTGACCCGAAATCGACCTGATAACCCAAACTGACCCAACAACTTGTTGACCTCATTAGATAAACGGGTTATCTGGGTCGTGTCTGGGTTTACAGGTTTTGTGTCGGGTCGAAATACTCAACCTGTTTATCTAATCAGATTGGGTTCGGGTTGACTAATTCTGACCCGCCAACCCGAACCCGTCAACCCGAATTGCCACATTTAATTTAGGTATACAGCAGTTACCATGTCACAAGAAACGCAGATAGATAATAAGCAGTGTTCAGTAACCCGTAGGACAATATCCCCGCAGTTCCATATCTTCTAAGCTTTGTCAAAATCCTATAAATTTCCACAGATAATAATCGTATCAATAAGCATTCCTCAAAATACACCCGCAGAGACTCCACCCATAATAAATAAACATTTTGCTAATAAAAAGTAAACAGCAGAAATCTTTTGTTGTCTTTATCAACAATCACCAGAACACATTATTTACACACAAACCACAAAAGAAAATTCAACTTGTCACCAAATATCTAAAAGGAAGCTGATAGAATCTCTACAAAGTTGAACAGTAATGTGTGAAACAAATACCAGCCATAAATTCAGAAAATTGTATGCCAGTGTGGGTGGGGGATAAAAGAACAAGGTGCATTTATGTGAGAGGGATGCCTACGAGTACTTTCCATAATTCAGAATCCCAACACCTCTATGCTCAGATTTATTACAAGCAATAATATGAAACACATTGTAGTTTTCCAGGATCCAGCAACTACTACCGCTTACCCAACACAAAGATAACGCAAAAGCCTACTTTATCAGTTTGCTTTGCATATATGAAATGAGTAAACAATTAATGCTGTCAAACAAAAAACTAATACTGACAACGCATACTAAAAAACTATAGTCTACATTATTGAGCAATAGTGACGAAAAGCAAGTAGTTAGTACTCGGATGATGAGGATGACTTTCCTTGACTTTCATTGTTTTCTCTTGAACCTAAAAACAGAACATGTGGAATTTTTCAGAAGCCTTACAATAGAAATATGTTTTCGTATGTAGCATTTCTATCAAGTCAATGTTGTTTTTCATTAATCATTACCTTCTTGTCCTAGAGAGCCGCTGGAAGGATTTGATAACCCATGAGGCTAGCCTTAAAGTGAGAAGTTAACATTAGCAATGTAATAAAGCTTAAAATCCAAAGAACAAGTGAAAAAATCTTAACCTCGAGTGTACCATCACAGCCACTAACTGTTGTAAGGCAATATCAAGATTAAGACTGGACACGAAGAGAACACTATCATGCAATAATAGCAATATCTTGATAGCAATGTCGAGCTCTCTGCTTAACGGGAAACTTTATTCAGTACTTGACTCCTGAACTAGAGTGGAGGACTATTACCATGGCAACTAACTCGATAAGGATCAATATCAAACCTATCATTTACCATTCAGTATAGATTGTTTGAAGTAGAAATAACATAATTAACAATTTCCATTGCTAGAAAGTTAACATTAGCCATTATATATAAACCATCTATACTTCTAAGACTACTTCGATAATCTTGAATTTTTTAAAACCTTTCATTTTGTGATAATTGCTCGTCCCGAGGACAATATGTAGAAGGCAGTGTTAAGTATAAACTCCAAATTCCTCCCCTCTAGAACTACCTGAGCTACATGTCTGAAAGGTCAGCGTTGTGGAATATCAACATTTCCAAACTTACACAAGTTCTCTATATTTGCATATAGTGAACCAAAATTATCTAACATGTTATACTCTTAATTTATTGGACTAATTTATGGACAAATGTATATAAACACACATTTATAAACGTAAATCCTTAAATGTAGTAGTTAGCAATTTGTAACCACTAGGATGCTCAGATTAGTACATTTAGGTCAAAATTAGCTATAACATCGAACAATTCAATCAATATTCTTAAAATTGTAACAGTATATAGGAATATTATCTAAAAACAATAGAATAAAACTCACATCGTCATTGCGCACACACCGGAGGTAAAAACATTTTGCTGTGATTTGAGGATGATTAAATTGGAATTGCGAGGCGAAACGTGTAGAAGAAGTAACAGGAACGATTAATGTGTGAAATCCAGACCTAACCTGCAGCAATTAATTCACATATGCATATGCATAATAAACGAATTAGTAAACGTTATAGCATTAATTAAAGAATTTTAGGTTACAGGTTAGCGTTCCGTACATGGTGATGATGAAGGTGAGGTAGAGTGTTGAATCGAATATATGTGACGTGTGACATTGGATTGAAACGATGACCGGAGAAAAGTTTGATAGTTTTTTAGTTTTTGCTTAAATTTAGTCGGTTGTGCTGGGGTGGTGCCTTAGATTTCTTATTTTAACTGCTTATACGATAAACACTTGAAATAAGTGTTTGAGTCGTTTGCTTATTTTCTTAAGTAGTAATTACAAATAAATAATGACAAACACCGTCTAATTAATGATAATTGCGAAATGATGCGTTACGGTTAAATGTTTTCGTTAGCAAGGTGTAACCCGTAAACAACGGTTATTCGGGTGTATTTACGAAATTATGATTCAAAATTATTATTTACTTAATATTTAAATATTTTAAAGAAAATACTAAACATAAACCTCCAGTGTTATCTTACAAAAATTCAGAGATGCATAAATTATTTGTAATAATATTATTCATTCGTTGAATATTGACCAACTTAACGACACTAAAGGCTACTATTAGATTTTTTTTTTTATATTAGTAATTTATATGTAGTTTTAACTGTTAACACTGTGAATATTTTTTTAAGTTATAAAAAATTATGTCATTGAAAGGGTTTTGACTTTGGTAACGTTATCAAGCTGGAACTCGTTTTATTGCTTTTTAATTATTTTCATAATTAAAATTAATGTTCTCCTAAAAAAAACCTTCCCATCCCATCAATTCCCAACAATATATATAATTGGAGTACACGATAATGCCTTTTACAATGTGTTGACTTTTCCTTGAGAGATATTAGTCATATATATATATATATATATATATATATATATATATATATATATATATATATATTTCTGTATATCGTGGTATCAACACCTTTGTATGGGTCACTGAACCTGTCATAAACATATAACATGAGAAAACTTCAATGAATTTCGATAAGAATCAAATGGGAAACGATAGACCTAATTCTACTCAAAATCAATACACATCAAAATTCCCAGTAATAGATGCTGAAGTCGATTTCAGGTTCGCAATCCCACCATCAGTTAATATCATTTCAGTAAGAACATACTCTTTAAGCAACTTCAGAATATACACTACATGCTTTTGAGTTTGAATCTTTTTCCCTCTTGCACCGAGATGGAGTCGACTTTTATTGCTGATGCTATCTATACGAGAGACCAACAATACAAGGAAGATAACTTACAATGACCAGATAAATAAATAAATTGCTAACCCAGGCAAGTTTGGTAAGAAATATCAAGGAACATTCAAAACAATGCTAACATGATAAAACCTAACGTACAACCAAGTCTTGATTTGATTGATTACTGCTTCCTTTCTTTCTCGGCTGATTTGGTCTGAGGCAATGTTCCAAACACCCTGTCCCAAAGAGACGATGTTATTCCAAAACCTTTGTTTTGGATTCGGAAATGATGATTTAAGTGGTATTTCTGCATAAACACATGAAAACCAATTTATGTTAAAACCACTATATGACCAAAAATTCAAATCCATCAATTCGTCTCAATACCAAGCAGTGGCAGATAACAAAATGACATCTCTTAATAGCAGGATAGATTTTACCTTGAGATTCCGAGGAACTTCACTTTTTGGCTGACCATGATGCAGATAGTAATGGGTGACGTCATACATCACGTAACCCAGCAGACCACCAGCAAACAAAGCAGGAGCCACAGTAGGGGTTGATATCAGCTTCACAAAGTTCCAAAACTGCCAATGGTTAAATGTAATTAGTATATTTCAAAATTGGATCATGTATTACCTCTTCTACCATAAATAATCGTTAAACACTAACGTTGTTGTATAGTTTTGGTTCGCAAAATACCCCTTTTTCACCCTCCAACGGGTATTTTAGGTATTAGAATGAGGACCAAATTTTCATAAAACAAGATCGCATATGAACATGTGATAGCTTACAATAAATGAGTCCATTCTTATAACAACTAGTCACTCATTTTCTGAAAGTATTAGCTTGTTAACTAGCAGGCAGACTTCACACACACAATTAGAGATGGTGATTTCACATTTTCACCCCACTTATTTACCAAATGGTTTGACTTGGGTTATGCTCTATCTCTAACGTATCAAATGAAACAAATAAAATATTCAGTTAAAAAGGAAACACTTCAACAGGGTTAAAAGTTGCATAAGTGTGTTTTTTATGCATACAAGTATACAACTTCCTAACTGTATGTTACAATATTAGATTATTAGATTAATCTTATAATAATATGGCAGTTACGTGATCATATTTAACCCACTAATTATAGTTTATTATTTTTAGAACTGGGGGCAAATTAGGTGGTTGGGGTCAACCTTCCCGTCTTACCACATTTGACCTGAGACTCCTATATTTATCTTGAATCTGGAATTACCAATATTAAGAGGAGAAGGGGGAAGAGAACATACTGGCACCAAGAGGATTGCCGTTGCAGTAGGAGGGAAAACAAGGCGTAACCCATCCTGAGGATGTTTATGATGACAACCGTGAAGAAGATAATGAGCGGTGTTTCCCCTAAAAAAATTAACAAAATCATGTGAATAAAAACAATAGAAGATGCAGCCATGTTAATTGTGTGAATTAAAGACGGAAAAAAAGAGAACAAACCAATAGCTCTTCGTTTTAATGTGAAAAAGATAACGATGCAGAGAGTATTCCATGAGTGACCAAATAAAAATCCCCATAAGAAGTATCATTGCTATTTGAGGATGTGAATGGCCCATCTTGAACGACTTACGGGTATACCAACACACGACAGGGAGCCAAATGGTTGGAATTACATACCATTCATTTTTGGTAAGAAACTGTACGGTAAAAAGGTAATCAGAAAAATGAAATTGTACCGTAAAAAACTAATCACTGAGGATATATGTGACTTGATTGCCTTGGCAGGTTTAATACAGAAAGAAGGAACAAGTACCTCCCAAAAGTCACTTGCAAAAAACCGAGGACCTTCCTTGCTAACAATGGGTTGGTGAACCCATTCTTGATAAGCTTCTCCAAGATGTCCAACCTGTATATTCAAATATTATTACGATTAGGAGACAGAGGAAGTTTACAAACAAAAAATTGAAATGTAATAAAGAAAATAAAACTAGACATCTCATCCGTCCATGCAAGGTGCAAGGTTCGACTATTTGTCAAATAGAAACCCTTTAACAAGATGCATAAAGGAATTTTTTGGGCCCAGTCAACACAGTGACATCATTTTAACAATGATGATGATGGTGAGGTAAATGATTTTAACTTGACTAAATGGGTAATGCTTATGTAAATGACAGGGCCCAGATAATGGAGGATGGTAATATGTGGTCCCATGTCTAGAACTACAATTTTGTGACAAAAACATGCCACCTCGCCCTAGATCCTACAATCCTCAGCAAACAATTACACTGTTTCCCAAGTATCATAACCTAAGAGGATTACAATAGTAGCATATATTCGCAACTCATATGACTCATTAAACAAAAAGGAATTTATGGTGAAATTCACCTGGAAGACAAGAGGCTTATCTAAATCCACTGTAAATTCTTGTGCTACCATCTTGAAACCTAAAGATCAAACCAACATTAGAAAGAACAATAAATTGAAAGTAATTTACAACCCAAATAATAAACAACAACCAAACACTATCTATAATTCCAAGCAAAGCACAAAATACAAAACAAAAAGTAATCATGTACATTAAACTAAAAAGAGTAAAGATAAAAAAATCACAATCCACACCATAATCATGAGATCTTTTAAACATTAAAGAACTAACACTGACAAAACTAGGTAAACTTGAGATCTCCATTTACACCTCTTAACTTTGATTTTATAATAAGTAGTAGCATATAAATCAGAATTATGCATTTACATCCATGAAACCAGAAGACGACAACAAATTCATAAATCAGCATCCAACAATGTACACTCAAAAAAGCCCTAATAACAACCCAAAATTTCACACGTTTAGACACTATAAACTAAGATCTCAAACCCTAAATTACTGAATAGATCATTCCATGAATAGATTTCATGGCACAATTCAACAAAAACTATATACATACACAAATATATATACATGAACTGCAACCAGAATCATAGAATTGTTACACATAAAATTACAACACACTAACAAATACGAATCAAAAACCTAAAATGCCGACAAAAAAACAAGCCCTAAATATACAAATTTGAAAACAAGAACTTAAAATAAACAGTGGATCGAAAGAGTACTCACTTTGAAGATAACGGTTTCAACAAGATAGATCTATGAGTGAGTGTGTGTGTGTGTGTGTGTGTATTCAGTAGGTGTATTTAGTTGTGGTGGAAACGATAGAGTGTTTGATTTTTTTGAAATGAATCTGAGGGCAGCGATGAATCAAAGGCGTGGATTGTATTTGTATCGCCAGCAGTGTAATGTGCTTCGTTAGATAACGGAAAGCCAGTCTGTCACTTAATATAACAACTCATTGTTCTTCCAATTTTAGAATTTAAAATAGAAATTAGAAGTAACATTTTTTAATTAGGAGTTTGAAAAGTGTAAATTTGTGAAATCCAATGGTTTGGTCTTTTGCTTCTATTTTCATTTTTGATATCTAATATTCTAATTCTAATATTTATATCTAAATCTAACATCTATACCTAGCGGTGTCACAAATAAACGAACCCGATAACTCGAATTTAAATCTTTTTCGGTCACCTGAATTCGAATAACCCGAGTCTTATTTGAATCGGGTTTCGGATATATATTTTACAATTCGGGTAACCCGAATAACCACAAAAATTATTTAATATACAAATATAACTATATATATATATATATATATATATATATATATATATATATATATATATAAGTTATTTATGATTATATAAATACATCCATATATAATATACATATAAGTTACTTATGATGATTTATATAAACTATTAGTATCACTAATTAAAGTTTAAGTTTAGATCAAGATGCGAAAATTCAGAATATCATCTTATTCGGGTTTAAATGAATAACCCGAATCCAAATAACACGAACCCGAATAACCCGGCCTTATTTGAATCGGATAACGAGTTAGATTATAAACTTGAAAAACCGAATAACCCGAAACCCGATTAAACCACCCGATTAACACCCCTATCTATAGCCAGGGTGATGAAACGCCCAGATTTTCTTCAAATTCTTTTATTTTCATTATAATACACACATCAAAATACTATGGAAGCGTAAAATGACTCAATCAACTCGAATTAGAATCAAACAAACCAAGTTTGAACAAGAAAAGGGAGATCGCATCGCGACATTTGACGGGTACATTCTGACCAAAATTTCCATCATTATCTTTGTCAACGTCTTTTGACCCAAAATCTGCAACAAACAATTTAAAAACAATACTACTCTCAAATCAACTTATTTTTGCCAAATTTCAATTGTTTAACCAACTTATACTCCGATTCAGTTCTTGAGATCAATTTTATTAGAAAATAGACTCGAAAGCCTTTCCAACGGTTCTGACGACACTAAAATACGAGTTACGGTTATACTATGAATTTTCAAAAACTGACAAGTTTCAGCTCAACATGATATCCCAAATTCGGGGTTTTGATAAAAAAAAATACTCAATTAATTCTATAGATCAATTATTTGTCAGACAATGTTTAAAACCATGTTTATGTCTATTAAACACCAACTAACATTATTGTCCACAATCTGACCCAATTATACTCATGGGTGTCAATTTTGACTCACGTTCTTATAACAATATAATTAACTGTTCTTTTAGTTACCTTTGCTATCTTTCTGAATATTCTTTAGCATAATTTACGTAAAGTTGGTATTAACATGGCTTGTATTGTCATGTCCTAATATATGTGTAACTCATTTGCTCATTGTAATGTCTTGTACTACGCTCACAATGGACCCATAACATCAATAACACTGGCTATAGTCATAACTACTTACATAATTTGAAGTGTTACAGGTGAGCATATAACAAAATTAACCGACAAAACCGAATTAACAGAAATAGATGTTGGCACTTCTACATTTTGTTTCATTAGTCATATATATCAACAACGATTGTCGACATTATTTTTGTGAGTTTAATTGTGGGTTTGTTATACTCTAATTATTAACCAATTTAACCAAAAATCAAACCTGAATTATTGACTTTAACCATCAACCGATCAACTCTTTGACTATAACCAATCAGTTAAAATTCTTCATTAACCACAAATTCAGTTATAGGGTGAATGTAGGCCATAACCGCTCCAGGCTCAGCCCTATCTATAACTATTTTTTATTGATCTTTTATATTTTGGTTCTGTTTAGTTTAGATGATCCATCAACTAGTATCACTCATTTATATTTGAACTGAACATTGAACCTGATAATATTCGAGTTTGAACAAAAGTTAATGTTCCATCATTTCGTGAACTAAAGTTGATAAATAGATATTCAACTCAATTCATTAAAAACCTCATATAACTCAATAAAACTAGCTAATTTGATTTAATGACTCTTTGTAATGCTTTTCTATACTTAAATATATAACTAATATGATATGATGATATGATTAAACTAAAAACCTCATAGTTTATGCGATCTTGATGTATCGATATGAAATGAGTTTAATGAGATTGAGTTTATAAACGAGCAAGTTGGGATTAAAAATTACATAATTGTCAAAATATTCAAATAATTAAATGAACAACAGTTCAAACTTGCACACTTCATCTATCTGTATAATAGATCACATGGAGTGGGGCTCGATCACGTCATGGTCATGATCCACACTGAGAATGGTGTGGTGGCTCTTAGCCTAGTGAAATCAATATTGCGTTTTTCCTTTTTCGTTGAAATTTGTTTGAGTGAAAGCAAAAAAATAGCTAGCTATTGTACGTTTCAAAATGTACACATGTGCATAATGTATTTTATAAATACTTTGTACTTTTACCAGGACCGGCCCGTTGATTTTGAAAGCCCTGTGCCAAACAAAAAATATAGGCCCATAAGTATGAAAATATTGCCATTATATTTTATATGCGCGTTTTATGAAAACTTCTATATTTTTTTTTAACTTTTAACACATCTTTTATTTGTTCTAAAAAGGGAGTTCGAGTTTCAAAACTTTTTAATAGACTCTTTTAAGTTTTATTCATTACTCTCTATAAAATTAAGGGCACATAGTAGCTTTATAAAATATAGTTCCCCTCAAAAATTTTGTTGCTCATAATTTGTATTCTAACTAAAATGATACAACTACATATTAAAAAGAGTGATGTTAAATTTAATGAACTATACAACTAAGGGGTTAAACTGTAACTCTAAATAATAAGGGAGTGTTTTTGTAAAACGTAAATAAAGTTTTAGAAACATATGTCTTTTAGACCGTCTTCTCCACCAAATGACCAAAAGCCCTATCTTTAATTTTCCTCCATTAAAGTAAATATCTCGAGCTCCATTTTATATGTTTGCTTCAAAATTTACTTTACAGTACTATAAAACGTATATCCGACCTACTAAAGCTTCGTATAAGTAAATTAATTTATCTGAAAATCAACATATACAAACCGTTCATTTTTATGATTTGAGGCCCTCAAAAAATAGGGGCCCTGTGCGCTCGCTCAGCTTGCACATGTTCAAATCTGGGCTGACTATTACACAAATCGGTGTGAATATGTGATAATGGCGCGACTATATCAATTTAAGAAAAGGTGGTGACTGAAATGAGAGATTACATATAAACTTTTGGGGAATGGGAATCGTTTTTTATTTACTATATCGTTTTAATTTTACCAAATGATTTGCACCTACAAAATAAGAAGTCTTAAAAAATCAAATAAAATTATTTTTGAATTATTAATTTTAAATAAAAGTTTGAATGAAAATAATCCTAATTCTAATATAATAAGTAGTTATAGTTATAGGTTTCGTTCCTAGGGTATTTTAGTTTCCTTTATCTTAAATAAAATAAAAAAATGTCCAATGTTTCGTCAAATTAACACACTTAAAAAATATCAACAAATTAAACTAGAAAACACATAAATTATGATGATTGGGCCTTCATGTCTGTGAGAAAAAATCACCAACAAACTTCATTTTTTAAAAATCATCAAAATTCTTATACAAACATCATTTTTAGTTTTTTCTTTAAAATCATCAAAATTCTTAGTTGTCTATTATCTAAGTGAAGAATTCAGTAACAATCAAATTCTTAGTGATCTTAACTAACATGTTAATAAGTGGAGAACGTTAGATTCACGAACAACCATGTCAATGGTTTCTTGCTCAATTTTTGTCACTGCACTCGCACAAATTGATCTCTCTCTATATAAACAGAACTTTTGTTTTTATCTCCAATTTTCATCATTTTTCTTGATATTAATGAACAAATTTATAAAACTTATACCGGATTCACAATAATACCAAATCTAACAACTCAAATCAATCTTATTACTAAAACCAAAGAAATATCAAAAAATACAATAATAGCCAGAAGTTAAGAACAAGAACTCATTCAATGATGATTGATGAGTATAAGAATACAGAATCAACCAGAAAATATGAACTCTAATTTTCTGGGAAAAAATATGGCCAGAGAGTATTCAACGATTATGATGAATAATAAGAATGAATTCTAATCATGAAAATGGTAACCAAGTCCTTTTTATCTTCTTATTTTATATAAGAAGCATACTTGATACTTTTGGTCCTCCTTTCTTCTTATCTTGACACCAACAGTCCTTGTACTTCTCTTTATTCACCAATATCACCAACTCTTTTTGCATGCTATAATTCCAGATCCCTTATCTACATAAATCTTTATAATTATGATCTTGCACTTAACCAAACTAAGTTAGTAATTATCATTTATCAAGCTAAGATTGATATAAAGATCTATACCATCTTTTTATCACACCCCCCCACACACACAATCTTAGCTTGCAAATGCATCAAACATTTGTAATTTTTCACACAAAAAATAATGTTGACTAGTAGTCAACCCTTTTGTGAACAAGTCTGCAATATTTAGATCAGACCTAATCTTTACAGTATTTAATACTCCACTATTTACTTTTTCCCTCACAATATGCCAATGAATCTCAAAATATTTGCTTCTTTCATAATGTACTGGATTGGCTGCAATTTGAATTGCAGGCGTATTATCACAATACATATTAACGGGAAGTAATTCCTTTAATTTTAACTCATTCAACAAATTTATTACCCATAACAATTCACAGGTAACAGCAGCCATAGCCCTATACTTTGCTTCAGCAGAGGATTTGGACACTGTTGGTTGCTTTTTACTTTTCCAGGAAATCAAACAAGATCCCAGAAATATGCAAAACCCTGTTATAGACTTCCTGCTTACCAAGTTTTTCCCCCAATCCGAGTCAACATATGCAGATAGTTTAAGAGTCATACCTTTGGTAAAATGTAAACCTTTACCTGGACTTCTTTTCAAGTATCTCAAAACTCTGAAAGCCAACTTCAAATGAGAAGCAGTGGGAGCATGCATGAACTGACTTAGTATATGCACTGCATAACTAATGTCAGGTCTAGTAACAGTTATATATATATGAATTTTCCCACAAGTTTCTGATACACAGATATATTATTAAGAACACTTTCACTTTTCGAGCCTTTATAAGCAGATACATGTTGGATATAGTGTCCAAGTGCATAACTGATTGGTAAGTATATCATTAAAAGTAGAGTCCTTTTATGGTCGCCCTCGACGAACAGTTAAAGAGAAATAAATGAGAGATAATATTAATTGGAATTAATATTATAGTTAATTATTTAGTTTATTAATTATCAAAGTTGATGAATTAATTAGAAACTAGAAGAAATTCTGGAAACCAAATCCAACCGCCGGCTGGAATATTCAACCGGCGGCTGGAGTCCAAGGTTTGTAAGGCGGTGGAACGCGCGAGTCTAACCGGCGGTTGGAACACGAAATCCGGTTTGTCCCACATCGGCCATGGGATAAAACCCTAGCCTCCCTATTCCCTTATAAATAGAGGGCATGTCATGGTTTCAAAGGACATCATTATCTCTTTCTCATTCCTCTCCTTGTAAGAGTTTACTCGATTTAATCGGGACCTTAGGAGTTGGAATTTTCTCTTTGGTTCGTGGGTGTGAGCTATTAGAGGTGCTCTAGTTTGAGTACTCGCCTCCATGTCAAGAAGGTCTGCTTAGTTGGTCTGCGTGTGAGAAATCCGATTTTTTCAAAGATTAGTATTTTCTTATTTATCTATTTATTTTGTTATGTTGTTTATTATTATTAAGTTAAGATCCTTTAGGGTTTAGTTTTGCTTCATGCCCTAGATTAATTGTTATTTCCACATTGTATGTTAATCTTGTAAGGGAATAGAAAACCCATCAATACATTGACCTCAATAGGTGTACTTAAAGGCTTACACCCCAAAAGTCCAGACTCATGCAACAATTCTAAACAATATTTTCTTTGTGAAAAGCACAACCCCTTTTCTGTGTCAACAACCTCAATTCCAAGAAAATACTTTAATTTTCCAAGATCCTTAATCATAAACTTTGTACTCAAAAATTGTTTCACAGAACTAATCTCATTCACAGAATTTCCAGTCAACACTATATCATCCGCATAAACCAACAATATGAGAAATATATCACCTTTACAGAAAGTATACAAAGAGTAATCACATTTGCTTTGCACAAAATCTATTTCAATCAAACAATTTGACAATTTTTCATTCCATTTTCGGGGTGCTTGCTTCAGCCTATACAAGGACTTAACAAGTCTATAAACTTTTGTTTAAATTTTATCAAAGTATCCTTGGGGAAGAGTCATGTAGATTTCCTCATCTAGATCCCCATAAAGAAAATCATTGTTGATGTCTAACTGATAAAGTGTCCAACCATTATTGACTGCAATGGTTATAACACTTCTCACAGTTACCATTTTCACAACTGGTGAAAAGGTTTCATCTTAGTCAACTCCCTTAGTTTGACTATACCCTTTAGCCACTAATCTGGCTTTGTATCTTTCTATCTCACCCGTGGACTTGTACTTTACTTTATTAACCCATTTACAGTCTATGGTTTTTCTGTTTTTAGGTAGATCAGTTAAAACCCATGTTTTATTTCTATTTAATGCTTCCATTTCATCATTCATTGCATCAATCCAATTCTGATCTCTTGATGCTTCAAAAAAGGTTTTTGATTTTACAGTTTTACTTAAAAAAGAAGTGAAACAATAATTTTCAGGGTTTAAGTTTGAGTAATTCAACACCCTTTCAATTCCATATTTTACTTTCCCATTTAAAACAAAATCATCAAGATTTTTTAGTAAGAAAGATGATCTTCTGAGATTTGAAACAGGTGATACATGTGTGTCACCACCCTCAGAATTAACAGTAGTACTAACAGTTGCATTTGGCAACATGTTATCATTTAGGGTTGCACTAGTATCCTCTACACTAATAGACTCATTTGAACTGCTAGGTGTTTCATTATTATGAACACCAATAGAGCTACCAGGTTCATCATCACCATTATTAGTGTTACATGTAGTCTGGTAAAACCTTCAGTGTTACTTTCAAATGTAGAATTACTTGTACCATCACTGTTTTCAGAATGTGTTTTATCATCATTGGGCATATGAGAAGATCTTTCATTTAAAAACAAGTTATCAAAAAAAATTAAATGTCCAACTTCAGTAAACACATGATCATTATTTTGAGAAACCATTTTAAATGGAAAAACATGTTCATAAAATTTCACATCTCTCGAGAAAAAGATGGTTTTTGACTCAAGACTATAAAATTTCACATCTCTCTCGAGAAAAAGATGGTTTTTGACTCAAGACTATAAAGTTTATAGCCTTTTTGAGAATTGGAATAACCAATGAATGCACACTTCTCAGATTTAGAACTAAATTTATCAAGGTTGTTAAGTTTAGTTGCAAAACACAAACACCTAAAGATCCTTAAATGAGACAATGATGGTGATGTACCATACACCATCTCATAGGGTGGCTTACCCTTTAAGACAGAAGACGGTGTCCTGTTAATCAGATAGGTAGCCGTTAGCACACAGTCAGTCCAAATATCAAGAGGTACTCCCCCTTGAAACAAAAGTGATCTAGCCACATTTAATAAGTGTCTATGCTTTCTTTCCACTACCTCATTTTGTTGTGGGGTATAGGTACAAGATGTTTGATGTAAGATACCTTTGGATTTGAAAAATTCATTCAACACTTGATTTAAGAACTCTGTCCCATAATCACTCCTAACAATTTTAATGGATTTATTAAACTGATTAAGAAACATGTTGACAAAGTTTATTATGTTTTCAGAAGTTTCACCTTTGCTTTTCAACAAGTATACCCATACTGCCCTTGAAAAATCATCAACAATTGTTAAGAAAAATCTGTATCCATCTCTACTAACAATCTTATAAGGACCCCATAAATCTAGATGAACAAGTTCACCTATATCTGTGGTTCAATGCTCACTAAGAGGGAATGGTTCTCTGGTTTGCTTTGCCTTATGACATATATCACAAGGCATTATGCTTTCATTACCAAAGCCAAGTTTCCCTTTTAGGACTTGCAAAACAGGTTCTGCAGGATGTCCCATTCTACTATGCCATGTATGTTTAGACAAGAAACATACATTTGCATTAAAACAAGTAGCAGCATTACCATGCACAGAGCTATCATCAAGAACATACAAACCACCTTGCACACTACTAGTCCCCAGATTCTTTCCCATAATCCCCTTTTGGGGTAAATCCTGAATATAACAATTGTATTCATCAAAACCAATAAACTTCTTGCTATCTCTAGCTAGTTTATGCTCAGACATTAGATTGATCACGTACTCAGGAACAACCAACACATCAAATAGTTTTATGTTTGGACTTAGAATGCAGTCTCCTATTTTTTCAATTTTAGCCATTGTACCATTAGGATGTTCAACAACTAGATTTAGATCAGAAATATTAACTACATTTTTAAGATTTTGTCCAGCAGTTATATAATGTTGATTAGCTACCGAGTCAATGATCCAAGTAGGTTTTGGTTTAAAAAGGTTAAAATTAATACCTGCCATATTGGCCTTTGGATCACCAATCATACATTTGTTATTTATCAAAGACATTAGCTTAGATATTTGTTCCTCAGTGAATGGAAAATTATTTTGTGTAGGAACATCTGGAGCTGCATTATTACTAGAGAAAAACTTGTTGTCAGAATTATTAGACCAAGAGGAAGAAGAAGAATTGGTATTATTTATGTTGTTAGAGACTCTTCCTCTATAATTGGAAGGGTATCCAACAATCTCATAACACCTATCAATCGTGTGCCCAAGCTTATTACACTTGGTGCATTTCAGATTTGGGTTTGGACCTCTAACAAATCTTGTATTATTATTTGTAGAGTTATTTGAAGAAACAGTTTTAGACACAAATGCAGATGCGGGTGTCTTATTTGTAATAGAACTAGAGGAAGATCTATGAGATTCTTCCCTAGAAATAATGGCAAATGCAGTTTTAATTGTTGGTAAAGGATCATTTGTTAGCAAATTACTCCTTATTGATTGATACATGCCGTCCAAACCCATAAGAAATTGCATTAATTTCAATAATTGGATATGATCTCGAAACTGATGCTTTGAGCCTACATTCAGGTAATTTAATCATTGCGTCATATTGTTTCCAAAGTGAGTTTAGTTTATGATAGTATTCGGAAACTGAAGAACCATTTTGAGTCAATGAATTGATTTTATGATGAAGATTAAAAAACGATAGACCCATCAACCTTATCATAGGTCTCTTTTAATTCATTCCAAACTTCTGAGGTTACTTTAGAAAAAATCTGACCCAAATACAATTCCTCAGAGACTGAACCCAAAATCCAGGATAGTACAATGAATTGGACGTATCCCACTGTTTTGCGAAGACTTCATCAATCTCAGACTTTTCACAAGTTTCATTTACAAAGCCAATTTTATTCTTAGTTTCAAGAGCCAAGATCATAGCACAAGACCAAACTCTACAATTTTCTGTTCCTACCAATTTTGTACTCACAAAAGGTGTACTACTTATATCACTTAGATGTAGATATAAGGGGTCACCAAAATCTAATTTACTAATTAGAGTGTCATTAGTACTAGATTTTTCACCATGTTCTGACATTTTGAAAAACTTGTAATATGCACAATTAATACCAAGTAATTTGCACACAAGAACATACAATGCAGACAAACCACAAATAATCAGATAATCAGTGTAATGCACATAAACACAACTCACACCACAAACAACCCTAAAGAGTTGATAGCCAATCACAGGATTCCAAGTCACTCAAAAAATGACCGGTCAAGGATCAACTAAAAACCCTCTCTGCTACAGGAAGATGGTTAGCACAACAATAAAACCAAGATATCGAATACAAGAACCATATTGCACTTCAGTTTAAACAAGAACACACGTATTAAGAAAGAAACACGATAATCCCAACAACAGAGTTAATAGCTACTGTGAAGGGTAGGTTAAGAATACGCTTACAATGGGCCGCCTGCTTGTAATGATTTCTCAAAAAACCAAGAGCAAGATGCACATCGGAGATGAAGATATCCAGGAGATATCAAGAAATCGAACTTTTACCAAAAAAAACCCCAAATAATCTGAATTAGGGTTTCAGAAACCCTAATTTCCAATTCTAACCACACTATCAACAAAGTGTCCGTGTAAACCCAGAATCTAGCCTGATGAGACTAAAGAACGACTAGATCAATCAAATCCCCAATTTATCCATATCAAACCCTAAATTTCAATGAGCGACTTAAAACCCTAAATCGAAGAAATCGTCGATCGATCTAATCAATCATAGATATCAAAGCCCCGGCTCTGATACCATGAACAAATTTATAAAACTTATACCATATTCACAATAATACCAAATCCAACAACACAAATCAATCTTATTACTAAAACCAAAGAAATATAAGAAAATACAATAATAGCCAAAAGTTAAGAACAAGAACTCATTCAATGATGAGTATAAGAATACAAAATCAACCAGAAAATATGAACTCTAATTTTCTGGGAAAAAATATGGCGAGAGAGTATTCAACGATTATGATGAATAATAAGAATGAATTCTAATCATGAAAAAGGTAACCAAGTCCTTTTTATCTTCTTATTTAATATAAGAAGCATACTTGATACTTTTGGTCCTCCTTTCTTCTTATCTTGACACCAACAGTCCTTGTGCTTCTCTTTATTCACCAATATCACCAAGTCTTTTTGCATGCTATAATTTTAGATCCCTTATCTACATAAATCTTTATAATTATGATCTGCACTTAACCAAACTAAGTCAGTAATTACCATTTATCAAGCTAAGATTGATATAAAGATCTATACCATCTTTTTATCAACTAACACAAAATTTACGTTGCAAATGTTAGAACAGTTTTAATGCAGAGGGTAAACAATACAAGCTATATTTTTCATTGGGACCAATATACTTTATTGATTTAATTAAACAATGACAATAATGTTGCAGAAATACAAATCTAAGTAAACACTCCCTCTCCCTCTCTCATTACTTAAAAACTAATGTAATCTAGATGTTTAAGGTTGCTCCCAATGGCTTTAATCGGTTGGCAACCAACGAAGGCCGGTGAACTGACACTATTGGCACGGCTTCGTCATTTTCTTCGTCGGTTTTGCGACGAAAAGAATGATGTGTCGGGTGGGGCCCACATGCAATATATTTTTTATTTTTTCTAAATCTAGCCGTGACAATTTTTGAAAAATATTAAAAATATAAAAAAATATAACGGTAATATATCCGTTTTTTTGAAAAGAAAATATTTTTATAATTTTTTTTAACCCTTTTATCCAACCCCAAACACACTATAAATAAACACACGACTAAACTTACATTCACACACACTTTTCTCTTCCATTATCTCAATCAAATATATTATTACACCCAATTATTCTATACAATTCAACACTTTTCTTTTTAAATCGTAAATATGGATTCAAACTCCTTTTCGAGCTCGTCCGAAGAAGATTATATGCAACAATATTTAGCGGTCACACAATGTTTAGATCCGGTTGCGAGGCTCAATATTGTTGATACGTTGGATCAACAAGATGAAGAAGATGTTGTCGAAACTGATGTTGCCGAAACTTCTAGTCGGCCGCCAAGAGTATCAAGAAGATACTTACAAAGAAATCGTCACGCAACCGGTACACGTTTGTGGCTATATTACTTTGCCCAAACCCCACATTCCCACCGGATTACTTTCGAAGACGCTTTCGGATGAGTCGGCCATTGTTTCTCCGTTTATGTCAAGGTATAACATCTAACGCTCAATGTGACACCCGGCAAATTAGGCCGTCATTTGTATCTAAGCTAGGTCATTATTACCTGTATTTAGTTTGAAATAGGGCTAAGTACAGTAACATTATGTATATTTTTATATAAACACGTACGTAATTAATTTTAATTACGGGATTTCAATCGGATGGAATCCGACACGATAAATACGGGCGTTGGTGGTAAACATTTTCAAAAAATAACGTAGCTATATTAAATAATCGTTATTTAACTTATATTATTACGATAATATATCAAACGTTATACGTTTCGTATAAAACGTACCGTACGCGACGAAAACGCGCGAATTGCGCCCGACAACCGAACGAAGCTCGAATTATATTTCAATAACTTAAAATGAAATATTTTAAATAAAACTCCAATCAAAAAGTTACGCGATTAAATCGTTGACGAAAAACATAACTAATAGACGTGTAACGTTTAAACGAACGACGAAACGAACGGGTAAACGAGCACCGCGCGTAACACAAATTTGGGAAATAAATTAACACACCCACATGGAGGTGGGGCCCACAAAAATCTGCTGCCCTCATGCCCCCTCCCACATTTCACAAGAAATTCTTTGGTTACATAAACACTCAATCAACATGCAAACTCACTTCCACACACTTCACTCAACCATTTTCTCTCTAAGCTCTCTCTCCCTTCTCTCTCTAACTCCAGAAAATCAGCCACCACAAATCCACCCTACACCCACCCTTGAGAACCACACAACCACCATTGACCACCATAAACCCCCATACTACCACCACATCAAAAAATCCATCTTTTTGCAAGGAATCAAGCTTCACATCCTTCTCTCCTTCTCCCCGTCTTAATACTTTGTAAGGAAACTAAATCTTCATCTAGAATTACTTTTATAACATGTTAATAAGTTCAATTAACAAGATTATGTCCAAAACCTTGCTAAAAATCGTTTTCATCACTTAAAACACTCAAGAAATGCAACATGCATTCCTGTCCAGAAATTAGTAGGACTTTCTCATGAAAGTTTCGTATTCAAAACTTAACCAAAATGGTCGGTTCAAGACTCTAAACTTAAGTTCAAGATGTTAGATTTCTTTTCCAAGTGGTTTCATAATTTTTGGAGTCCGTTTGATACCTGAACACGAATTTACAAAAACATTGCGCCGGACTGACCTGATGGTCAGATTTTTGTGTCAACTCCTCGAGTACATAACTCAAGCTACACAACTCCAAACGACATGAGGTTTTCGCCTAAATCTCACAAAATGTGTTAGGTACAAAATTCATTTGAATAACTTTCTCTGAAAATGTGTAGATTTTTCTGAGTAATTAAAACAATGTGCATGTGTCCAGATTGGTCACTGTTGGACCTCAGAGGACAAATGGAATTATTAAAAATACTTAGAATTACTCAAAAATTCTAGAAAAATTACTGTAAGTAGCCAAGACATAGGGGAACAGCTGCTATTTTTCTTGAATTTTATTTCGGATTTATGAATTATAAAGTCGAGCCTACAAAAACGTGTATTTTCTGGAAAAACTAAACCGGAGACTGATTTTGTATAATTCAAAAACTGACATTTTTCAAACATGCTATAAGTGATGAAACTGACTTTTCATGACATTTAAACATATTTAAGGGTTTGGTAAAAGTTTCGGGTCAAACCGAGTAGGTTTGACCAAGTCAACAAAAACAGGGTTCGGTACTAAAAACATGATTTACACTAAGTATAGCATTCGCGTAACAACAACTAAACTATATACAACACTACTCGTACACGCAATACACATACTTTTATAAACATACAACGAAACAAACATAATAATAATGTCTTTGAGAATTATTGTTACAAACTTTCACCAACGGGTCGTACACGTTTTCGAAAACAAAACACATTTGGATATACTAGTTGAGTGAACAACTAGCGTAATGTCGCACCCCCAAGACGCGTGGCAGCGGAAAGTATGAGGTGTCAAGGGGGCGCCGACCAAATCAAATATCACAACACAAGATTACGGCAAACGACCTCTAAATGAGACGTTTGAAAAATGTTTATATTCGCAAAACATAATTGTTTTCAGTAGTTTTACAAATTCCATGGAGTTCACATCCGATAAGTAGAGATACATAAGTAATGATAATACAAAATATATTAAATGCAATGTAATCTCTTGTTGTTCGAAAATATATGCGACTCGAGCTACGCTATCCAATGGCGTCCTACTGCTGCGGGTTACCTGAGAAATATATACTAAAAGGTCAACATAAAGTTGGTGAGTTCATAGGTTTGTAAACAGTTGTTATCAGTATGATCCACAAGATTTCAAGTTGTATCATTCAAAAATGATAGTTTAAAAAGTATCGCCTACAACGATAAAAGTATTGCACGAATGCAATATGTGTATACCATTTGCCACGAGTCTCATAGTTCGAGCTTAACGTTGTTTGCCTCCGGTAAGTGTATAATTGTCGCACCCCCAAATTATGATGCAGCGGAAGTCGGGTCGGGGCGCGACTAATCATGGATCATTACACAAAGTTAAGGCAAACGACTCTATATGAGACGTTTTGAAAATAATACATAGTTATTACATTAGTAATTCAACTGTTTACATTAAGATTTGAGTTCGCGAATAGTTCAAGAGGTTCTAATACATGACCAGTGTTACAAAATAGTAATGCAAGAAAATCTCTGATGTTTGTAAGCATGCGACTCGAGCTATCGTTTCCCTGTAGGCCATCCTACCGTGTCTGTGTACCTGAGATTACATACTAAAACGGTCAACGTAATGTTGGTGAGTTCATAGGTTTGAAACAGTTATCAAAAGTTGGTAATAATCACAAGATTTCATCAGTGTTGCACGAATGCAAAATAAGTGTATACTATTGCCATGAGTCTCACAGTTCGACGCTTAACCTAGTTTGTGCCTCGGGCAGATGCATAATCCAATACACCTGTAACAGTCAAATATTAATGCGTCCGTGGGTCGGCTAGAGCGACTAGCCCGGACGGGGATGTCAATCCCCGATAGATCTATCCAATAATACTCGCGCTTATACAATTAACGAACCATGATAAGGTGAGGACTTTTAGTGGATTAAAGGTCTCATGCAATCCGTATAAGAGTTGTTTCAGTTACTTGTGATTATAATAAACAGTGTATGTAATCTCACCCCATAGTATAAAACAGTAAAAGTGGGGCTATGAGACTCACCTGAGTCTTGAAAGCAGTTGTATCAAAGGTGGGTGTTCGTGTCCCAAAGTGCAATCTCCTAGCGCCCTAAACGCGTAAGATTGTATGTAAGTGGTGGGTTAATGTCCACTTAGGTATGCAAGTGGAGGGTTAATGTCCACTTGTGCTAGCCATCCACTCAACTAGTTATGTCCAATGTTTGTTTGTAGTTCGCGTTTAGAAAACATGTATGGCTCGTTGGTGAAACGTTTGAAAAGGATATTAATTCTCTAATTAATATTATCATAATTGTTTTGTGTTTTTAAATTGATGTGGTTGATAAACTTTAGGTGTCTCCAAGTTGTCTCTGTAAGTATTTAACTTTGCTTGTTACGGATGATAAAATAAAGTAGTGAGTTGGTCACGTAGTTACATGTATTATTATGAATAACACGTTTTGTGAGAATATGTTTTGGATTCATCTGCGTAACGAACTGAGATGTTGCGAATTGAAATGTGGCGAAGTGAACTCAAATGCTGCGAAGCGAACTGAGATTATTTCTAAAGTTCACAGACTGAAAACTTGCTCACAGACTGAAGGTGTTTCACATGGTTTCTACTGCTCGTTTAGTTTCTACTGGTGACCAAGTTAATACTGCTAGTTCATGTACTTAGTTCCCACTGTTAATGTAATTCCCATGGTTTCTACTGTTGGTTCATTCTTCCTTTGTTTCTACTGTTCTTTAGTTTCTACTGTTAGTTTGTTATTCCTTTGTTTCTACTGCTAATTCAATTCCTTAGTTAATACTGCTAGTGCATTTCTTTAATTAATACTGCTAGTACATTTCCTTAGTTAATACTGCTAGTGTAAATGTTTAGTTAATATTGCTAGAGCATTTCCTTAGTTAATACTGCTAGTGTAAATGTTGCGACACAAATGTTAGTGTCGCTAGTTAATACTGTTGAGTTAATACTGTTGGTTTCAAAGGTAGCGACGCAAGGGTTGTGTCGCTAAGCTTCAGTCTGGGTGGCACAGACTCAAACTCAAGGGTTTTGCGACATAAAGGTTGTGTCGCTATAATCACAGAACGAAGGCTTCACAGACTGAGATCGATTGCTGCGACACTAAAGCTAGTGTCGCTAAGTCCACAGACTGAGCTCACAGACTCAGCTTTCAGTCTGTGTTGGAGGGTTTTTATGACAAGGTCTAACGTTCTTATCTTTATCCGAAATCCTTACACTTTAAATCTCAATGTTTCAATACTTTGTGAAAAGTAAGTTTTATAAATTTTTGACAAACCCGAAGGTGTTCGATTCTTGGGGCAGAAATACAACGATTTCCCGGGAGGTTACTTTTAAAATGTTTGTTTTTAAGGTAATTTCAAGTAAGTTTTCATTTCGGACCTTGTGAGTGAACTTGCTAGCACATTAAATCCACAAAATCTTACAAATAACAAGGAAAGTTTGAAGAAAGTGTGTTCTTACCAGAAAAGTATGCGATGAGTAAGCTGTGAGTGAAAAATCGTGAAGCTTGACGCCTAGTTCTCCGTTAACTTTCTTGTGGTTTTTGGTGAGATTTGAGAGTAAAATGAAAGAAACTGCTTTCTGTTTGTGTTTGTTGTGAGAAGAGAAATGAGAGAAAGTTTTGGTTAAAGTTCTGAAAGTTTTGACTAATGAAAGATTAGGTTGTGTGTGTAAGTAACCAATATGATAACTTTGCATTGGGGAATGTATGGGGCCGGTCTAGGGTGTCTAGGTTGTGTGAGACTTTTAACCAAGGTGGGCTCCACCTGATCTCTTTTACTTTTCTCTTTTATTTTAATTCAATTGTTTGTTTAAATTAAGATTGTTACATTTTAAATTATGTTTTCATCACGATTTCGAGCGGGTTCGCGTTACGTATCGTACGTTTTGCATGAAAACGTCGAGTGTTCGTATATTATTATACCTAATAATAATATAGGGTAAATAACTACTATTTAATTATAAAATAGGTTTACATTATTTATGAAAAGGGTTTTCACCAACGTCCATATAAATCGAGTCGGACTCCATCCGATTGAAATTGCGTAATTAAAAATTAAATTACGTATGAGTGTATAATATAATATACAAGATGTTCCGTAATTAGTCCTATTTCACACTAATTACAAGGGATAACAAATTACGATTAATCACTAACGACGGCCTAATTCACCGGGTATCACAATAATCCTTTACACTTCTAATTCACAAATAAAATTGCGTCCGTGGGTTGACTAGCACGACTAGCCCGGACCGGGTTTGTCAACCCCCGATAGATCTATCCAATAATATTCACGCCCAAATTTTAACGAACTATGATGGGTAGAGGACTTTAGTGGATTAAATCGGGTCTCATGTAATCCGTATAAAAAGTTTTTATCAGTACTTGTGATCATAAAAGCAGTTTCTATAAAACAGTTGAATGTATTCTCACCCCAGTTAGAAAACAGTAAAAAGGGGCTATGAGACTCACCTGAGTTTAGCAAGTAGCAAACAATAATCAAATAGCAAGCAATGTGTTCCAAGTTGCAACCTTCTAACGTCCTAAACGTATAAGGTTGTGTAAGTAGATGTCTCAAAAGACCATCTATGTAAGTGGATGGTTTATGTCCACTTAAGCCAATCATGTAGGTGGAGGGTTAATGTTCACCTAAGTAAATCATGTAGGTGGAGGGTCAATGTCCACCTATGCTAGTTCACTAAATTAGAAATGTCCAATTGTTCGGTTATCGTTTGTGTTTAGAAAACATGTTCGGCCCGTTGGTGACGTTTTGTAATAATAATTCCCGAAGACATTATTATTATGTTTTGTTTCGAACTAAAATATTCGGGGTTCGTTCTCGGTTTTAAAACTAAATTTTGAATATGTCGGTTTACGTTTAACATACGAACCGTATTCGTTGACTTTGGTCAAGCCAACTCGGTTTGACCCGAAACTTTTACACAACTCTTAAATATGTTTAAATGTCACAAAAAGTCAGTTTTTCCATTTTTTGTAAGTCCACATGTATTGGTTTTTATTTTTATACCAAAACAGTCCACATTTTATATTTTCCAAAAAAAATTTACATTTTTGTTGGCTCGATTTCAAAAATCATAAGTCCGAAATAAAATACAAAAAAAAATTACAGAGGTTCCTCTATGTCTTGACTACTTCCAGTAATTTTACTAGAATTTTTAGGCAACTCCAAGTATTTTTAAATATTACCTTTATCCTCTGAGGTCCAAAATCGACCAATCTGGACACATGCAACAAGATCTAATTTCTGGGCAAAATCTATGCATTTTCAGAGAAAGTTATCTAAACGACATTTGTACCTAACAAAATTTGTAAGATTTTGGCGGTAAATTTGTAAGATTTTGGCGGTGGTTTCAAGTCATTTGGAGATGTATATCTCGAGTTATAGTTAAAACCCCAGGAGTCATTTTCTGACTTTTCTGGGCAGATTATACCTGTTTTCTTACAAAAATTATTTAAAATAGTAACGAACTCCAAAAATTATAAAACCAGTTGGAAATGAAAGCTAACTTCTTGAACTTGAGTTTTCTCTTTTGAATCATCCATTTTAATTAAGTTTTGAGTGAGAAACACTTAGGTGAATTTCGGAGTATTTTCTGGACAGAAAATGCATGTTGCATTTTTGTTAGTTGATGATGATGAAAAACGTTTTTAACATGGTTTTTGGACATGAATCTTTTGAGTGAACATTTTAACATGTTATTCAAATATTTTAGAGGTAGAATAAGTTTTCTTACAATGAGAATAGAAGAAGGCAAAGAAGGAGATGTTGTAGAGCTTTAATCCTTAAAAAATCTTGAAGTTTTGAAGTGGTGGTTGTATGGTGGTCAAGGGTGGTCTTGTGGTGGTCAATGGTGGTTGTAAGGTGGTGTTGGGTGGCTGACTTTTCCAGAGATTAGAGAGAGAAAGGGATTCTAGTGAGAAGGAGGAGAAAAGAAAGTGAAAGTGAAAAGGAGAAATGAGGTTGCATGTGTTGTGAATGGGAGTGTAAGTAAAAGAGGATGCATGTGAATCTATTGGGGGAGAGGGGTGGCACATGGGGGAGGGGGGCCGGCCAGGTGGGGCCCACCTTGGTGGGTGTGTGATTTAATTTTTGATTTCCAGACTGTGTTGCGTGCTGTGATCGTTTACCCGTTTTTCGTGTTAAATCGTTAAATCGCCTAACGTTTCTTTGAGTTGTTTTTAACTAACGATTGAATTGGGTTATTTTTTGATTGAAGTATAAATAAAATACTTTATTTTGATTTAATAAAAATATTTATTGACCTTTGTTTGGTTGCCGAATTCAATTCGCGCATTTTTGTTGCATTTGTTACGTTTTAAGCAAAATGTCTATGTTTTTCGTATATTATTATTTAATAACAATAATATAGGGTAAATAATTACTATTTAATTTATAAAATAGGTTTACATTATTTATGAAAAGTTATCACCAACGCCGTATAGATTGTCGGACCTCGTCCGGTTGTTTCGCGTAATTACAAATAATCACGTAAGCGTATATAAACATATACAAGTAGTTACAAGTATTTAGCCTAATCATATACTAAATATACGTAATTATGGTTCTAGCTTAAGGTAATCATTACCCTAAAGTGTCGGGTGTCACACGTAAATGGACATTAACCCCCCACTTACACAACTAGCGTAAGTGGACATTAACCCTCTACTTACACAACTAGCTTAAGTGGACAGTAACCCTCTACTTACACAACTAGCTTAAGTGAACAGTAACCCTCCACTTACATACAACCTTATACGTTTAGGGCGTTACAAGGTTGTACTTGGAACACACTTTACTTGCTACTTGCTATATTTGCTTGCTAAACTCAGTGAGTCTCATAGCCCCACTTTTACTGCTTTTTACTATTGGGGTGAGAATACATAAACTCTTTTTATGAACACAAGTACTGAAAACACTTATACGGATTGCATGAGTAACACACTAATCCATTAAAATCCTCTCATATCATGGTTCGTTAATCACGGAGTGAGCGCGAACATTGTGAAATAGATCTATTTGGGTTTGACAACCCACGTCCAGGCTAGTCGCGCTAGCCAAACGTTAAATGGGCGCATAATAATTCGTTCACAACAAGTGTTCTGGATTAGGCACTATTATTTTTGCATTCGTGCAATTGCATTTACTTATCGTTGGCTAACGATACAAACAAATCTTGTGTTTCATACCAATGCTTTTACAACTGCTTACAGACCTATGAACTCGCCAACTTTATGTTGACCCTTTTAGTATGTATTTCTCAGGTAACCAGCCGCAGTAGGATGCTTTCGGAAGCATTAGCTCGAGTCGCATATTTTCATAAACAAATCAGAGATTAGATTGCATTACTATATTTAGTATTACCAGTATGTAGTAGAAATCTCTAGACATTTGATGCGAACTCCAAGTATTTTGGAAACATCTTATTTTGGAAATGTAATTGTTTTAAAACGTCTCATATAGAGGTCGTTTGTTGTAACTTTGTGTGATGACATTTAATTGGTCGCGCCCCGACCCCTGACTTCCGCTGCATCGCGATTTGGGGGTGCGACACTCAATTACCAATACCTCTTTATTTTACTTATTTCCATCAAGGCCATGACTCTACCGGTAAACTTGGTTTCAACATTTACCAAAAGGTAGCGTCCGCCGTACGCCAATTCAATTGGCGTACGGTATCACAGCCGATGCTTTTGATGAATATTTACACATGGATCAACAAACATCATACGATTGTATGGATAAATTTTGCAAGTGTATACTTCATCTATTCTCAAGCGAATACCTTTGAAAACCAACACTCCAAGATGTTCAACATTTACAAGCCAAACATCAAGAGTTGCATGGTTTTTCGGGTATGCTCGGAAGCATCGATTGTATGGATTGGCCGTGGAAAAATTGTCCGGTAGCTTGGAAAGGTCAATATACGCAAGGTGATCATGGGCATCCAACCATCATGCTCGAAACGGTTGCCTCTTATGATTTGTGGATTTGGCACGCTTATTTTGGTCCAGTCAGTTCAAACAACAACATCAATGTCCTTAATGAATCAGATTTGTTTAATGATCTACCACAAGATAGAGTGCTCGCAGAACTGTTTACTATTGCGGGCCAAACCTTTACGAAAGGATATTACCTCGCCGATGGAATTTATCCGGAATGGGCGACTCTTGTTAAGTCATTTAAAAGATGTAGAACGCGCATTCGGAGTGCTTCAAGGATGTTTGACAATTATTAAAAATCTTGCAAGGCCATATAGCGTCAACAAAATTAAACGAATCATGTACACATGTGTTGTCTTACACAACATGATCACCGAGGACAACAGACACAATATATGTCACGTTGAGGAAGATTATCCGTCAGACCCGATAAACGGACCAAGATGTACGTGGGACGAGAGGGTTGAAACACAAATGCGTATGGACAAGGAACTACGCGACCAAAGGGTTCATCATCAACTTCGCAATGCTCTTATCAAACACATTTGGCACCTCACACGCGACTTCCGTCGTCAAAATCGTGCTTAGTTTATTTTATCGTTTTCAATAAATGTAATTTTTTTTAATTATTGTATTGTTTATTTTAATTATTGTAATGTTTTTATTTTAATTAATGTAATGTTTTTTAAGTTTAATGAAAGAGTTTTTATTTTATTTGTGTTTAAAAAATTAAATTAATAGTCAGTGGGTCCTAGAAATGAAACTGATGAAAGGACTGTTGACGGTGTTTAGTCAATTTTTCATCAATTTTGATTGTACTGACGTGGCGATGAGCTGACAAAACTGAAAAAGCAACTAAAGAAAGGACTATTGGAAGTGGTCTAAGTATGAACTCCAAAACTAGTTGATTATATCAGGTATCACTGAGAGTTCAACTTAGAATAAATGTATTTCACAATAAAAATGTTTTAAATTAAATGCGTACACAATAATAACATCCATTCCATTCTTAAAATACTATGAATATATACATTCCCTCCGTCTCAAATCAAATTTTCACCTTTTCATATTAGTTTGTTCTAAAATAAATGTTCATTTTAAAATTTTGACCAATCAAAATGCTCTATAAAGGTCATGATGAGATTTCTTGGTGCATAGTGTGTCTTGGTGCATAGTGTGATGGTCCCCACTTTTCACAAAGTTTGTGCAAATTGAAAGTGAAGTACATTCTTGATGAAGTACATAAAGTCAATGTCTTCATTTTTGACGTGTCACATTCTTGATGGAGAAGTACATTCTTCCTTAAATGCATTTGTCCAATTTTACGCTAATAGACAAGGTAATGTAAATTAAAAATAATTGTACATTAAATTTAAAAATTGTGCTTCGTGTATTTTGTCGCAGAAGTCTTATTGCCGAACTTTTGTATTTTGTCGCAGAAGTCTTTTTGCCGAACTTTTGATCTAGCAATATTCAATATAGATATTTCATAAATATCGACTAAATGTTAGCTAGAGGAGAGAAGCTTTGGATCAACGAGACATTTGTCATATGTCGTGATCCTTTGTAGTTGTCATGATTAGATCATGTATCTTATTCGACGATTTCACACAAGCGACACAATGTATCTTCAAGTTTTTCTTTTATCTGACATAAAGTGTTTACATAACTTAGATATATAGACAACTAGTATTACTCAATAATGTGAACATTTTCAATTATAAGTGAGTTAGTAGTTAGAGGTGTGAATTAACTATATTACCTCTGCTTGCTGACGTGAACATACTCAATTATCAGCGTGTGGTACACTTAGTTATTTTATCATCTCATATTAGTCGCCAATTATAGGGCCAAGATTAGATAATAGAGACAGAAAGAGTGGCGAGTGAAGAGAGAAAAAGTTTAGAAATGATTTTAAATTTCTTAAAGGCTTATGATATAAGGGTCAACTGGTCATTTAAAAATGTTCAAGCAACTATTTGTTAAGTTTAATAAAGAAATGACCTAGTTAGGAAAAAAAGGGACCACTAACATGGCCGATGTAACTAACTTTCGGGAGACACAAAATTTATAAAACTAAAAGATCACAGGGACAAATAGTGTAATTTATTAAACTAAGTATGATAACAAATAATTTGTTATCATCATAATCATAATACAATAAGAGTGTAGTTCTGGAAAAAAATGATAGTTATGTATAGTTCTGGAAAAAAATGATAGTTATATAGGAAGATAGAAAGTTAATAGAAGGGTGACATGACCCCTCCCAATTCTATCTTCCATTCATTTTTTTCATCTTCTCTCCCCTCATTTTTTACAAGTTTTTTACTTCTTTTTTTTACTTTTTCTTTTTATCGAACCTTTATTTAGAAAAATTTAAATTTACTTTTGTATATTTTTCTTAATATTTTTTAACCTTTAATTTAATAGTTTAAACTTATTTTAATATTTTCAATGTTTCTTCTCTGTATTTTTCTTCTTTAAT
Organism: Gnaphalium uliginosum; assembly: GCA_963930675.1. Lineage (NCBI taxonomy): Eukaryota > Viridiplantae > Streptophyta > Magnoliopsida > Asterales > Asteraceae > Gnaphalium > Gnaphalium uliginosum. The sequence continues at coordinate 26,345,161 of OZ005680.1, read as the reverse complement.
GCATTTATGATATTTTAAACTTTATTTTATATTTTTTGTACTTCTTTGTTTAAAATTGATTTAAATATTGAAATCACATATTATACCTTTATGTAAATGATACTGTAGTGCATTTATATATAAAAAAAAAGTTGTATCGTCTAGTGTAAATACGATGCACTATTTTTTTTATGTATAAACATAGTGTATCATGCTAAAAAATAATACAATGCATACTCTAATGATCGCATGCATCATAGTTAAAGTCAATTGTATCATAATAAAAATAGACCACGTTAATTGCATCATAGTTGAAATTGTAATGCATCATGTGTATACTCTAACGATGTATTGTCGTAATAACGTAATGCACCAGATTTTAAAATTGTGTAATGGAATGTACAGTGCCTCGTAGTAATTTAAATAGTAATAATCTTAATGCATCAAAGTTAAAATTATAGTGTATCTTAACTACACAATAACAGTGCATTAAATTTTAATTTTTGGTGCACCGTAATCCACTTATTTTTAACTAAGTACGCATTAGAGTAATGATTGCATTTATAGTTAAAAGTCAACTACAGATTAAAAGTCAGGTGCACGATAATTAAAAGTCAAGTGCATGATAATTAAATGTCAAGTGCATCATAGTTAAAAGTTAAGTGCATGATAGTTAAATGTCAAGTGCATCATAGATAAAAGTCAAGTGCATTATAGTTAAACATCAAGTGCATCATAATAATATGCATGATAATTAACAGTCAAGTGCATCATAATTTTAAGTCAAGTGCATGATAGTTAAATGTCAAGTGCACTATAGTTAAACGTCAAGTGCATCATAATAATATGCATAATAATTAAAAGTCAGGTGCATCATAATTTGAAGTCAAGTGCATGATAGTTAAATGTCAAGTGCATCATAGTTAAACGTTAAGTGCTTCATAATAATATATACACCACGTCATAGTTAAAAGTCAAGTGCGTAATAGTTAAACGTCAAGTGCATCATAATTAAACGTCAAGTGCATCATAGTTAAACGTCAAGTGCATCATAGTAATATGCATGATAATTAAAAGTCAGGTGCATCATAATTAAAAGTCAAGTACATGATAGTTATATATCAAGTGCATCATAGTTAGACGTCAAGTGCATCATGATTAAAAGTCAAGTGCATGATAGTTAAATGTGTAGTGCATCATAGTTAGACGTCAAGTGCATCATAATAATATATACATTACCTAATAGTTAAAAGTCAAGTGTAAGATAGTTAAATGTCAAATGAATCATCATTAAAAGTCAAATAAAAGATAGTAAAAGTCAAAACGCAATAAAAAAGGTAAAAAAGAATAAGATAAAATCAGTTGCTAATATGTTGAAAAAAATAAAAAATGTAAAGTCAATTGGTTATTAAATGTTTAAAACAAAACAAGAACAATTAAAAAAGTAAAAAAAAAAATGCATCAAGTTAAAAACGTGTCAAAAAGATTAAAAAAACTTTGATAAAAAAGTAAAGAAAATATTAAAAAATAAGATAATAAAAGAAAAAAAATATGTGAAAAAATAGGATAGAAGAAGAGATAATGAGAAAGAACGGGGAGGAAGAGAGACACTTGTCACTTCTCCATTGACTTCCTATTTTTCTACCTAAAATGCCTTTTGTATTAGATCCAATCTCATACAATAATGAATATTATAAGAGCAAATTTAATAAAAGAGGAACATGATATAACAAAATGATAAATAATGGAACATTATATGATATTACAGGGTAAAAAGGTTATATGTTATATATTTTTTAAATTTAACCTTTTATCGGGTAGACGCTCATATCAGCTTTTTTCTTAACACCTAAGATCACTCTCAACAGTTGCTTCTTCAGTTTTGCAAGCTCAGCGCCACGTCAGCACAATCAAAACTGATAAAAGACTGATTAAGCACTGCCAACAGTCATTTCTTTCGTTTCATTTCTGGGACCTACTGACTATTAATTTAATTTTTTAAACACAAATTAAATAAAAACATTTAATTAAACTTAAAAAACATTACACTAATTAAAATAAAAACATTACAATCAAAATAAAACATTACATTAATAAAAAAATACAATAATAAAAAAAAACATTACGATAATTAAAATAACGAATTTAGTCGCTGTCGGAGAACCCACTTTGTTGCGTATCCTTTCCGAACATCGTTTTGAAATCGTCTTGATACTTCTTTATTACATTTTTCCTAGTTTCTTTGAACATCGCAATTTCGTGTTGTCCCCAGTGTGACGGTATAGGCCGTTGGATAAATTTTCATTGTTTTAACACCATCTTTGGTTTATCAAATGGCCTCACGGGTCGCGTCGCTCGAATTTCTTGAAGATGTTGCATCCGAAGAACCCGAACTTCGTTGACTTTTCCGACTTGTTTCACGATCGGGTGGACGACGAAGCTGGTCGTTTTGGAATAACCGTTGCATATTAGTCGCAAGGTCGGCGGGGTTCGGATTATCGTCGGTTTCGTCCTCGGCTAGATTTATTGGAACGTCATCTTCTTGGAACGCGCGTTTATTGTATGTAATTCCGTGATCGGCATAGAACTTGGGGACATCTTTGACTACGTGGAACGCAACCTCGTAAATAAAGTTCCTTTCCACTTGTTGCTTGAAGTGTTCTTTTGCCACCCTAATAACGTCCTCGTCTTGATACCCGCTTGGCCGAGGCTCGTTGTACTTTTTGTAGATACCGATAATTTTTTTTGTGTCGGTTCTAACTTTGTTCCATTTGCCGGTTATTTGACTTTTTGTGCGTTTAACATCAACTAACCGATTGTAGTCTTCGACTATTTTGTTCCAAAATTGTGAATCGGCTTGCGAATTTCCTTCGATATGATTTTGTGAATTGTCGACCCATCGCTCGGCCAATGTTTTAACTTCATAGTCCGTCCTCTTAATTTGTGCTCGTTTTTTTTTTACTTTTACCCTTGACATCAACCTCGTGCTCGGCTTCGTCTTCGGATACTACCATGGTTGGGGTTGAGTGATATGAAGTGAAACCGCTTGGTGAATTGTTGGAGGTAGTTGCCGAAGATGAGTTAGCGGGTGAATTGGGGTAAATGGGAGTGTTTAGTAATTTTTTATAGAAATCATTGTTGTTGGGGGTTAGACATTTTGATTGAATTGGAAGTGAAAGTGAAAGAGTGATAAAGAAAAATGTTGAATTGTATAGAATAATGTATTTGATTGAGATAATAGAAGATAAAAATGTTTGTGAATTGAAGTTTAGTTGTGTGTTTATTTATAGTGTGTTTGGGGTTGGATAAAAAAGTGAAAAAATTAATTTTTTTTGAAACTAACGGATATATAACCGTTAGTTTTTTTTTTGTTTTTTTTATTCGGTTGCAACGGCAAAAAAGAAAAAGAAAATTAAAAACTCAGGTGGGCCCCACCTGCAGCTACAAAGAAAAACAAAAACAAAAAAATCCGTGGGCCTCACCTCCCCTTCTTCTCCCTTCGTCGTTTCACCGAACAACCAAAAACCATCGGCGTCGGTTCGCCGGCCTTCGTCGGTACACCAACCGAAGAAACCGTTGGTTTCGGTCTAAAGGAAACATAAATTAAACATGTAACGATTTTCTTGTGTGCAAAATAGGACATGTAACATTTTTATTGTGCACGATACAACATGTAATTCTTTTATAATGCAAGATCATTGTATGTTTTATTTATAAATAATTTTCATATTTTTATTTTATTTTATAAAATTTGCCCTAATTATAATGGTTGATCACTTGATCTAACTTTTTACCTTTTTACAAATTGATAAATTAAGAACTGAAGAGAGCCAGAGAACCAAGCACATGAGTCATGAGCGGCCAAATTGGTCAGTACAAAACATCAAAGCCTTAAAAAATAAAAACCAAAACGGTACAATAAAAAACCCAAACTAAAGTAAACTAACCAAACCCAATAATGAGTTACGAAGTCCATTTAAAGTACCCAAATTTATGAAGTCCATTTAAAACTTTAAAGTACCAAAACTCCAAAAGTTATTAATAAACCAAACACAAACTAAAACTCTTTTTTCTTGTGTGTGAGGATAAAAGTCGCCCCTATAAATAAATTTCCATCTCTCTCTCCCTCTCTCTTTCTCAACTTTGTTCTGCAACTCTCCTTCACACAAAAATAATTAATCACAACAATGGAAGCAGCTTCATCAATTATATCTATATCACCACCTCCATTACAACTCAAACCTAATTCCACAAAACATAATTCTGTATCATCATCATCATCATCTCATCGTTTTCTACCGGCCAAAAGCTATAAAACTGTTACCTTACGTTCTTTCCACCGCCGTACCACCGTCCCTCCGCCGCGTTACTTCGCCACTAAGGTCGTTATTATTCTTCGTATTTGTTATTTGATATATATACTTGTGTAGGAGTTTAATTGGTTGAATTGTTTGAAGGTGAAATTGTTGTTTAGGACATGGCTAGGGTTACATGTTATTGGTATATTATTAATTATAGTATACACACTATAGTATTTGATATTTTGACCTCAATTACAATTAAAACTTGATTCTAAATATATAGTTATGTATTATTACTTGTTTTCTACCACCTAATAACAAGACTATTGCGTTACGGTCTCTCCACTGCCTTTTTGTTCTTGTTCGTATTCGTTATATAGTGTTTGTTGTGTAATTGTCGAATTACCTTCTAGGACATGGGTAGGGTTACCAGCTAAAGATTGTTGTATACGTGATTCCGTTGTTTATGATGATTGAAGTGAGTTATAAAAGTTTGACTAATTATTCTTAGGTCAAAATTTGCAATATTGATGTGATTGGAGGAAATAATGAATGCTTTTTACTGGTTATATGAAGAGTTATAATTGAATTGAATTTATATATATGTACGTATATATATATGAAGTTTGACTAAAAATATGTTTACTCTTTTTTACTATAGATAGCTGGTGATAGAAGTGCTTCTTTGTTGGATAAACCGTTGATGCAAAGGCCATTGCTTGATCAACGTACAAGGTTCTCTTGCTTTCATCATGGGCGAAGAAAACAGTTTCCTATATGCAAATCTATGCCAACTGCATTTTCGGACAAATCTGTGTTTCATCTATCAAAGCATGGAGTAGACAATGAATTTGTGAGTTCCATAAATTTCTGTTAATTTACATTGGCGTATGATACCTTTTAGATTTTTCGTTGTAATGTGATGTGCGTGTTTATGCTCTAATTCTATGTCTCTCTTCTTATATATATATATATATATACATATAATATAATATAATATTGTATCTTTTTAAGATTGAATCCTTTTGTGATTGTTGATCTGAATCTTGAATAGTGGAACAGTATATGAAGGGAGCTGTCAAACCTTTGATTATGTTATAAATCACTAATATTCATATGAATGAACATTTTGATTTGATGAGATTTTCCGATGGTTGGAGAAATGATTCAATACCAAACCATGTCGTTGTTTTTTCTTTTTTCTTTCTAATATAATGATAAACCGTGGGAATGTGGGATTGCGACTCATTGCAACGAAAGAAACTCCTAATACCACTTGGAGAACAAGAAAAGTAGCAGAAGACTAAGAACCCTTAATAAGAACTAAACTACATTCCTTTTATTTGTTTCGAATAATCTGGATCACTAGGTATCAGTCTAAAGTAATTAAGTAGGGATACCTAATCCACCGAAGTAAAACTAGATAAATTTAAATGACATATTAATAATAAAATGCACTGCTTGTTCTCATTGTACCCAGTACTGTGTATCTGATTAATATCTTGTATATTGTTAGGGAAAACGGGTTCGAGTTCCATGTGCAGCTGTGGGTCCTGATGAGCCACATGCAGCAAGTACAGCCTGGCCTGATGGTGTCTTGGAGCAGCAAGCATCTGATAATTATTCGGTTGATGCAGAAAGTAGCGAATGGAGGGAGTTCCAGGAATTTTTAGGCTCTAAACTTCCATCACATCCAAAGTTGTATAGGGGACAACTAGAAAATGGTCTTCGCTACCTCATCTTGCCCAACAAAGTTCCACAAAATAGGTATAATTGTGATTCTAATGCTATTGCAGTATATGTACAGTAAAGCTCTACTATTTTTCTTACTCATTTTTTTGTACTATGAACATTATTAACATTTGCATGTATGAAGATTTGAAGCCCACATGGAGGTTCATGCGGGGTCAATTGATGAGGAAGATGATGAGCAAGGTATTGCACATATGATTGAGCATGTTGCGTTTCTTGGAAGTAAAAAGCGTGAGAAACTTCTAAGGACTGGTGCACGCTCAAATGCTTATACTGACTTTCATCATACCGTGTTTCACATCCATTCACCAACATCAATGCAGGTTTGTAACTGCGGATTTACTTTATGCTCTATAATTTGTTTGAGTTTTGTGTGTTTTTGTCATTTATTTTTTTTTGTCAGTCTTAGTCATGACACAAATTATGAATTTATGATTTGTTTTATTATCTTAGTCTGCGAAAGTTTATATGCGTTTTGTCTTCCTTACGCAATCATTTTTGCATTTAATAGGATTCTGATGAGGATCTACTTCCATCTGTTTTGGATGCTTTAAATGAGGTAAGAACCAGTTAGATATACAATCACCATTTTCACGTCTTTTGTAATATTGATATGTAACAGTTTTTAAAAATGATCCATGACAGTAATCAGGTCTAAATGGCTATTGTTTAATTTATGATGTAGATAGCTTTTGACCCAAAGTTCCTTACTTCTCGAGTTGAGAAAGAAAGACGTGCCATATTATCAGAGCTGCAAATGATGAACACGATTGAGTACCGTGTTGATTGCCAGGTATTATTTATCTGCTGAACCATTGTGAATAATACACGTTTTGTTACTCTCGCCAGTATTTGTAATCCTTATGTTGTTCCGTAAGCATAGTTGTTGCAACATTTACATTCCGAGAATAAGCTGAGCAAAAGATTCCCAATTGGACTAGAAGAGCAAATTAAGAAGTGGGATGCAGACAAAATCAGAAAATTCCATGAGCGGTGGTACTTTCCAGCTAATGCGACTTTGTATATTGTGGGGGATATAGATAACATTGCAAAGACAGTTCACCACATCGAAGTATGTTAGTTTCTGTTTTTAAGTAGTATTTTGCATAAATTAAAGAATCACATTAATTTAAAGATTTTATCTGCAGGGTGTTTTTGGACAGAAACATGTTGACAGCGAGGCTCCCGTAGCACCTAAAACTAGTGCATTTGGTGCAATGGCTAATTTTCTTGTTCCTAAGTTCACGGGAGGGATATCTGCTGATTCATCACATGACAGATCATCTCTTTCGGTGGACCAATCAAAACTTCCTAAAAGAGAAAGGCATGCAGTGCGGCCTCCTGTGGAGCACAATTGGTCCCTTCCTGGGAGACATGAGGATCTGAAGTCTCCACAAATATTTCAGCATGAATTGCTTCAGAATTTTTCGATCAACATGTTCTGTAAGGTAGGGGAAGTGACCTAGAAACTTGCAATGTATTTATATATAGACATTTTCAATCGAAGTTGTTAAGATTATTGTCCTTCGACAGATTCCTGTGAACAAGGTCCAAACGTATGGTGATTTGCGTAATGTTCTTATGAAGAGGATATTCCTTTCGGCTTTGCATTTTCGAATCAACTCAAGATATAAGGTGATGTACATGTACAAAATTCAACCAACAGTCTAACGGATGTATATAAACCATCTTCTTTCATGATAATTTACTTCTTAATTGTTTCAGTGATGTGGATACATAATTTAAAATGCCCTTAGTTGTGTGTGCATACGTATATTATGTTACTAGAGTTTAAACCCGTGTGACACACGGGTCTTGAATTCATAATTTAATTATTATAAGTAGGTAAATAATGCATATGATAACTACAAAATAACGATTGATTTATCAAATAAAAGTACAATATTTCTTTTTATTAAATATTGTTATATATGGGGTGTTTTTAAAAAATTAACTAAAATAAAGTGATCTAATTGAATTTTATATGTGAAAGTGTAATTTTATATTTATGATGTTATAAACCCGTTTCTTATATTATTTTAAACTTAACATAAAATAAGATGTTGTAAATATCTATATTAAATTAGTGATTGATATTAATATAATATATGGTAAATCAATAATATCTATTTTAATTATTGCTAAACGTTTTAAGTAATATAGATGGTTTACATGTCGATCAAAGATGGTGAATTTGTAAATTTAAATATTAAAATTGAGAAACTTAAGGGGTGTTATTTTAAATATAAGTGAAATTAAAGGATCTAATTGACTAATTGAAAGTTTTTAAATTGATGACATCATAAAGGTGATTCTTATATTATATTTAAGATTTTTTCCCATTACAAGTGGTTATTTGCAGAAGTTTTTTTCTAATTAGGTAGCATTGCAGAGTTCTAGCCCTCCATTTACATCCATTGAGTTGGATCATAGTGATTCGGGAAGAGAGGGATGCACTGTCACTACTCTTACAGTAAGCGCTGAACCTAAGAGTTGGCAAGGTGCAATTAAAGTGGCTGCACAAGAGGTTTGTACTTTTTGTCAATTGCATATTACATCAACATGGTGATGCTTTTAGTTTCACTAAGGTTGATTAGAGGTAGGAAAATGGGCTGGTGGGCAATGGGTCAAAAAGGTAAGGCTAGAATTGACTTTTTTTGCACCATGGCTTGGGTTTACCAAGAATACTTTTTGTCTATTTTTTAAAATATCTTTCACATAGTTAGGGACTTGGGATGAATCTAATTATACTACTGTAATAAATTGATTTTGGAAGTTTATACATGAAAGAAACCACTTTGGGCTACTTTTGACCCGGTTGACCCATTGGACCCGTTAATGGTTAAGCATAACATGGATTGACCCATTCTTAATTATTTGTTTGAAATTCCCATCTATGAAGCTGATCCACCGAAGCAGCATGTGTGTTGTTAATAAGATGAACCCGTCAATGCTATTGAATTGTAATAATGGCTACACAGTTTTATGTTTACATGTATTCTTATGATATTTGATCTGAATTGATTCAGGTTCGCAGGCTTAAGGAATTTGGGGTTACAAAAGGAGAATTGGCTCGCTATCTTGATGCATTATTGAAAGACAGCGAACAGTTAGCTGCTATGAGTGATAATATATCATCAGTGGATAACTTGGATTTTGTTATGGAGAGTGATGCACTTGGCCACATGGTTATGGATCACAAACAAAGTCATGAAAGTTTAATTGGCGTTGCTGGAACAATCACTCTTGAAGAAGTAAATTCATTTAATAATATTGTTTTTATTACACTATCATTTAGTGAGGTTGAATGACATTTTTGGTCTAATTTCCCATGCATCGGCAAAACAAAATCCCGAAAGTATCATATCTTCAACTGTATCAGAAAATTAATTCTAGAAATTTATCAATATTATGCAGGTGAATTTCATTGGTGCACAAGTATTGGAGTACATATCAGATTTTGGAAAAGCATCTGCACCCGTTCCTGCAGCAATTGTTGCATGTGTTCCAAAGAAAGTACATGTTGATGGAGTAGGTGAAATTGATTTCAAGATATCCCCAAGTGAGATAACAGCTGCAATTGAAGAAGGTTTGAAGGAACCCATAGAGCCCGAGGCAGAGGTATATTATGTCTTTTAGGGTTTTTAAGTTTGATTTTAGAACTTCTATTTGCGACATTTTTAGAGATGACAATTTTGACCTATCTACTTACAAATGGGCCGATCCAGTTTTATTTATTTTTAAATTTTCAATTGGGCAATAAAAATGCTGGCTTTAGAGGAAATGGGTATAATGGATGCAAGGGTCAAAAGTCACCCAAAGTCTATATATAAAGCACAAAACCTGAAGTTTTTTATTCTAGATTTATACCTTTGAAATGGTATATTTTAATTCCTATCTGATACAGTATCTATAAATAAAAAACACAATATTTTCTGTAGAAACAAAAAGTCCTGACCTGAAAATAATTACCCAACCTGTCAACCGACCCATTTCACCATCTCTAGGACATTATAACTCTGCATGTTACTGACTTTTACTATCTTCTGTATGAAGTTTGAGGTACCAAAGGAGTTGATTACCTCAAAGCAACTGGATGATTTGAAGTTGCAACTTGAACCGTCTTTTGTATCTTCTGGTTCGAGTGCTCTTAGAGTTCATGACATTGAAACAGGAATCACCCAATGTCGTCTCTCAAATGGGATTACTATAAATTACAAGGTATATAAGCTTTTAGTTGTCTAATTTTTTTTATATTTAGTTTTTATTATATGTGACATGAAATTCTGTTTTATGTTAATAAGATATCCAAAAGTGAAACATGTGGTGGGGTGATGCGGCTTATAGTAGGCGGTGGACGAGCGGCAGAAACACCAGAAACAAGGGGAGCTGTTGTTTTAGGTGTTCGAACTTTGAGTGAAGGGGGACGCGTTGGTAATTTTACAAGGGAACAGGTAATATGTCAGTTATTTACTTACAATTTGGTAGTTGCCGATCTTAATTTCTTGAAAATAGGCCTGCATTGTGATTTATATGTGTACAAGTATTTATGGTTGGTGTTGCATAATATATTTTCAGGTAGAGCTATTCTGCGTGAATCATCTGATTAATTGTTCACTCGAGTCCACAGAAGAGTTTCTTTGTATGGAGTTCCGTTTTACCACCCGAGATAATGGAATGCGTGCTGCTTTCCAGTTGCTTCATATGGTCCTTGAGGTAAATATAATATCTCAATTAAAATTACAATTTTTACCCTGTAATTTTTTTTAATATTCTGTGGTCAATGAGAAGTTTGATCGTTGTGTCAAATATGCAGCATAGTGTATGGCTTGAAGATGCATTTGATAGAGCAAGACAACTATATTTATCATATTATCGGTCTATTCCTAAAAGCTTGGAACGTTCAACTGCTCACAAGCTCATGATAGCCATGCTGGATGAGGATGAACGGTTTGTGGAACCCACACCACATTCATTACAAAACTTAACATTGCAGACCGTAAAAGATGCAGTGATGAACCAGTTTGTCAGTGACAACATGGAGGTGCGTCTTATTGTCTTATATTATTATTATCAGCTTGTCTGCTTGTGTATGATATTGATGTCTAGTTTGTTAATTTAATAGGTGAGCATTGTCGGGGATTTTTCAGAAAAGGAAATCGAGTCTTGTGTAATGGATTATTTAGGGACAGTTAGAGCAACAAAAGGTGCAGAGAGAGCACTGAGTTATACCCCAATCGTATTTCGGCCGTCTCCCAATGATTTGCACTTCCAGCAAGTGAGCAAAAATATATTTATCATCTATTCTTTCCCAATATTTCTGTAATTATATGTGTTCTCATGACTTCTTTTCTTAATTGATAGGTGTTCTTAAAAGACACTGATGAGCGAGCGTGTGCATACATAGCGGGCCCTGCACCTAATCGTTGGGGATATACAGTTGATGGAACAGACCTTCTTGAGTCCATAAGTAACGTGTCCGTAAATAATGGTAAACATTCTCTATGTATAATTAGTTTGCTTCTTTTCTATTGTTGCATGAAGTCAAGTACGATAAACAAGAAAACATGTTGTCTTTATCCTCAGTTGGATGGGGTCGTTTATGATATAGCATGTACAGTTCTCATATTATCTACCAAAAATATAATTAATGAAAGTTCATAATTACAGTCGCACAATCAGAAAATGAAGGACAGCTCGTGAAGGCAGAGAACATCAACACTAACCTGCAAAAAAGATATCGAAATCACCCATTATTCTTTGCAATTGCAGTTGGGCTGTTGGCAGAGATAATCAATTCCAGGTGGTTGCCATTTAAATTTACACTGATGTTTGCCTTTCATATTTTGTGTAGTCATATTTTGGATATTCCTCTACTCATCATGTTAGACACCACTAATGTTTCACAGGCTTTTCACTGAAGTGAGAGACTCCCAAGGATTAACATATGACGTGTCTTTCGAGTTAAACTTATTTGACAGGTTACATCTTGGTTGGTATGTTATCTCCGTGACATCTACACCTGGCAAGGTGCGCTAATTCAGTTTTTAGTAGTTTGTCATATCGGATATTGTGTTTTTTCATTGTCTTACCATATGTATCTAATCCAGGTACACCGGGCTGTTGATGCTTGCAAGAGTGTTTTAAGAGGCTTGCATGGCAAAAGGATAGCAGAACATGAATTGGACCGGGTTCGTTCTTCAATAAGTTGATACACATCTCTAAAAATTGAGGACTTGTTATCTAAATTGTTTTTTATTCCGAGGACACGATATGGAACATTACATCATCTTCCTTTTTCTTATTGTGATTTTGATTTTTGAGGGTGATAAAACCTTAAATTTTATCATGTGCTTCTGAAGAATTATAGTCTGATCCTTGAATCATTATTTTGTGTGCTGACAGGCGAAACGGACCCTGCTGATGAAACACGAAGCTGAAACCAAGTCAAATGCCTACTGGCTTGGCTTGATAGCTCATTTACAGGCTGCTTCTGTCCATAGAAAGGTAATATTAGACTATTTTATTACCTTACTGATGCTATCTCTTCAAAACCAAAACCCATTATTTGGATTTATCCACCATCTCTTTTTTTCTTCACAGTTGCAAAATAATTTTTTTTTCAGGATATGTTGCATTAATTCTAAATGTTTTTCACATGTACTTTTCAGGACATATCATGCATCAAAGATATGACAATGTTATATGAAGCTGCAACCATTGAGGATGTATACATGGCATATGAGCAATTGAAAATTGATTACCAATCCTTGTACTGTTGCATCGGCATTGCTGGTGCTCAGGCTGGTGATGAAGTTTCAGGTGAAGCAACACCTAAGCGTCCTTTTTTTGTTGCTTTCTTTTAATGTTTATCCGGTTTCTCTTTTTGGATAAGGAAAAAAATGTTTTTTTAGAAAGAAAAAAATGTAGTTTGGATCTCAAAGAGTTCAAGTTTGAGACCATGATTGGAGGCTATCTGATGTTTATATGTTTTTTCATTAAGATGAAGTATTTATTTGATGTCTTGATACACATTCCTTTATTCTGATCTTAACTTGAGATTAACGTCTTCTATTATCAGGTTCTTTGCAAGAGGAAGACTATGTTGGAGGTCTTCATGGTGTTATTCCTGTGGGTAGAGGTTCCCATACAATGACAATGCCAACAACATAATTTATCATAGATCACAGAATTTGTCTAGTGCCTGGATGAAGAGACCATGCGGTATGTTTCTTTGGGAACTCTGTTTTTGCAAAATAGGCCAACAACATCCCGGCTCTTTTTGTTTTACCATGCAAACATGCTATCAAAATTGATATACAAATTTATTTTCTAGATTGACCATTTAAGCAATCAAGTAAATCCTTATGCAGGTAAATAGTTGTGACGTTTCGAACGACTTATTCATCGGCTAAAATGCTTGGTAAATTGCTGAAGATCTATAGGAGTAGAAATAATAAGAGACTTCACGGAGCGATAAATCCCAAATAGTCTAATTGCAGGAAACCACCGGCTCTTGTAGTGTATACAATACATTTGTGTATTCTAGTTGAGTCATAAATTGAGCGATGTACATGTACTTGTTATATAAAGACATAGCCAATATTTGTCAACCCATTTGATTTTTTTTTATTATTTTTTTTATTTTATTAATTTTTTTTTTTGCTTTAGGTTGTTGGACTATTTATTGTTTATGTAGATATTGAACTTATAGTTTACGAATAAAATCTTACTTTAGTGCAAGGATAAATAATCATGTGATTGTTTTATAACCATAAACCGTTCGGAAATGATGCATTGCTTTATTGTTGATCATTGTAGTTGATATGGCTGTTTGACATGATTCTTGCTGCAGTCGGCTCCTTATTTTGATCGGCATGCTCAACATTGTCATAATCTTCGGGCTTTCAATATACTTATTTACGTTTTTCGCCAAAAAATTTTTTTATCATCCTGTCTCTCTCGATTGTATTATTCAATCGATTGTTACTTGCCTTTCAATTCGATTCAGTTCGTAGGATGTTCTTAAACCCTAGCTTGCTTACATAGTTGATTGGATCAAGTAATTTCACTTTCACTTATCTTATATATTCTCTTTGGTGCTAATAATTTTAAATTTTTAATATTATTAAACTTTTTTTTTATCAGTCCATTATTTGTTTGAATTCACTTTAAGTTACAGATTCTTCATTCCCTTGTATAGGACTGTCTTCGTGCGTATATCTTCTGCCTTCAGATCACAACTTCTCCTTTGCAAATTTTGTATTAAGAAATGAAGTTCATTTGAGAATCCGTGAATGAATAGGTAAACCTGACACTAATAGTAATAGTAAGTAAATATGTGATTAGATAGATTCCTTCCACTATATATTGTTAATTGGGATTAATTATAATGGTGCATATTTTTACAAAAGTGTGTTTGTCTATTAAATATCATTAAATCTTGTTTTAACATTGAATTCCATATGCTTATGCATCTACAAAAACAAAAACAACAGCAAACAAACATTTTACAATCTAAAAAAAAATAAAATACGAGGGAGGTAAGATGTAGACAGCTGTACCTCTACTTTAAGATAGAGATACTGTTTCTGGTTTGTATGTATATATCTAACATACCTCAAACTCGTGTATGCACACGGCCTGTTGAATTTATATTTCGATTTTTACAAGTGTTGAAATTATTGAAATAATGTAAATGATAAATCCTATCATTTTATATGAGTTAAAAAAGATATGCAATGTTATTTCAAATAAATTATTGAAGGTATTATATTTAAAGCATCTTGTTGGTGTGATATTAATGTAACTTTTTGTATAATACCAATTTAGTTGTGTAGAAAGAAAATTCGTAACCAAAATTATTTAAGATCAATCAAACCACGTTGAATTGTAAATGATTATAACAAAATAAAAAGTTCGAAAAATTTGTAGAAGATAGCAATCACAATTAAAAAAAAATCCTCTAAGTCACTAGACACAGGGAATAGAGAAATCAAATAAATAAGGATTAGTAATTAGTAATAAAAATAAATTGCATAATAAGTAAATAAGCAGCCCACTTAAAATTATGACTTATTTAAGAGACACTTTAGTAATATATTTTGTTTTATTTGAAATTAAAAAAGATCGAGTAAGTACTCAATGTTTAATGGTTTATATTTTGAATTTAATTTAATATATTATAATATATATATATATATATATATATATATATATATATATATATATATGATAAGATTATGTATAATTTGGATAGTAGGAATTAATATATAATGAATATTTATAAATACATAAATAATATAATAAAATTGATTGAATAAGCTAACTTTATTGACTAATTAGATTGATGGCATCATCATGTACTAAATTTTAGTTAATTGGAAAAATTTAAAGAATTTAATTGGCTAATTAAATTTTCTATTACATCATCATATGTTTCTTCTATTATACTTATTTGGAATATATCTATATACAGTTTATAAATATAAAATGAAATATATAATTCGAATAATATTAGTTCATACGTGATAAAAGCATATAATAACATACGTAATAAAAGCATATAACAATAGTTTATGCATCTATTTGTACATAATGATATATAAACTTGTTAAAAGACGAGTGATTATTATCTTTTGAGATCATCTCAATAATCAGCCACTTCGAAAATGGCAATAAATCTGTAGAAAAATATGCACAGACATGAAAATCAAGCGCCAATACGAGAGAGAAAAGCTTGATGCGGCTAAGATGGTAAACTACAAAGGTAGGTTTTATTAAGGAACGATGGTTGCTGGTAGATATGCCCGTGACGCGTTTTCAATCGTGGTTAATTCATCTTCCGTGTCACCCTAACTCTTTCCTTGAAAGAAGAAAATTTTGATTTCTTGAATTCGTTCTTGGTGTACTTTTCACTACTACAAAATGAGTTTAATATTGCAGCACTTTGAATCACCACTTTTAAATATCTCTAATTAAATGGTAAAGGGGAGACGATTGATCTCTTGAAATCCAAAGCATCAAAGTACGCTCGTATTCCTCTAAAATATGGGTTTTAGTAAAATTTGGTGGATCTTAAATCCGAGGGCAGCATAGATCGTAGATGATATATACTTAACAACAACCTTATAATCTGATTTAGTAGGTCTTCTAACGGTGCATGGTTTTCTTTTTAATAAAGACAAGAGACTTGTGGTAGTACAAATTTATCTGGCCAAACACTTGGGGTAGTATGACATTCTTTGGTCAAGAATGTCACCTACAACATTGGGGCAAACCACAACTGCGGGTTTGATAACAATGTTGTCTAACCTGTACGAGAAATCCTCAGCTTTGAATAAGATTTTCTTGATTCGACAGTTGGTGAATGTGAAAATGATTTAAGGTGCATTGCCAACGGATCATGTGAACGAGTCTAACTCAATCTTAGCTAGGTTGGGTTTAAGTTTGAAGATGATTTGGAGGCACTTTTCTGGTTATCTTCATTGGCCGAGAATTGATCCGATACGGTTACAACTGTTAGTAGTTCATCTGGAACGACTAAGTTGAAGTTTGAGAGGAGCTGTAATTTGATACTCGGTGAAGTAATTAGAAGGAAGAGTTCCGATGAGTATTTGGGTTCGGCTTTGAGTTCGAGTGGGAGGGGGCGTAGTATGAGTAGATCTAAATCTCGGAGAGAGAAGTCGGAAAATAGGAACCTCACGTGTAGGAACTATATGCAACAGGATCACTTTATGTATCAATGTCTGAATGGTAAATCGAATATGAACACGACGGTTGATACGACTGAAGATGCGTTGATATGTTGCGAGGTGAATCTTGTGGAGTCCTGGGTAACGGATTCGAGTTCATCTTTTCATGTAATTCCGTGCATGGAAGAGATGACAAATTTTAGGTATCATTTCGGTATGGTTCACTTTGCGAATGGAAAGAAGCTTAAAGTTGCGGGTATTGGGGATGTTTTACTCAAAACTCACCTTGGTACCGATTGGGTCCTCAATCATGTGAGGTTCATTCTCAAGCTCAAGAAGTGGTTGATTT
Source organism: Gnaphalium uliginosum (assembly GCA_963930675.1). Classification (NCBI taxonomy): domain Eukaryota; kingdom Viridiplantae; phylum Streptophyta; class Magnoliopsida; order Asterales; family Asteraceae; genus Gnaphalium; species Gnaphalium uliginosum. The sequence goes on along the minus strand of OZ005680.1, from coordinate 26,328,086 downwards.
CGATAGGGCAGTTGGATGATGAATGGTACCACATTAGATTTAGTGACCAACAGTGGAAGGTTATCAAGGGTAGTTTGGTATTGCTCGCGGTTATAAACGGGGAACCTTGTATATGATTGAGATTCCCAATGAGGAAAGGCTAGGCGATGAAGTATGTGTTAGGAATTTAGGACCCAAACAACGCACACAAAGTAATTAAATAAGCAAACAAGATATAGAATCGAACAATACGATGCAAGGATTTAACGTGGTTATGTCTAATCTCCAACTTGGAGATTAGTTTAGTCCACGAGGTCAAACCGAGAGTTTTTTCTTTATAAATTTCATACCAAGGGTTTACAAGAGTAGGGGTTTATATTTATAGTGTGTACATTACTTTGGGAACAAGAAAAATGGTTTTTCTTCCGACCTCCGTTATCCCACTGGGATACATATTCATTCCCCCGGGATGAAAACTTCTAATCACGCTTTCCTTAATTATCCCACCGGGATCCAAGGCATCCCCCGGGATGTCTTCAGCAATTCCCTTTTTTGCTTTTCTCGTTTAATCTTCACACTCAACAGTATGTTAGTCGGCTTGAGCTTTCTGAGATTGTTGAGGGATCTGGAACGAGTGGGAGTTCGAGAAGAGTTGAAACTAGTGGGAGTTTGACGTTGAGAAGGAGCTTTGGGGTTCTATGGATTTTGTTTGTCATCTCAGTGCCACTAGCGTTTTCGAGTATTCAGTTAGATCTTCTCCAACGGAAACTAGGTTATTACTGACCGAGTGGGGTGAGCGAGATGCTTTTATGAGGGTCATGTTTGGTATTACATCCGTACAGTGAGAGTTGATTCATTAGAAAAAGTTGTGTTTGTCCGAAATCATGCGTATGTTTGTGATCGGTGATCCAATGGTGAAAGCGAGAGTGATTAAGTGGATGATCAAGGGTTTGATGACATTTTCACACGGCTGCCTTGATGGTGTTGTTATCGTGGTTGTTATACTACGTGGTCTTCTCTCTGTTGGAAAGAAATATTGTGTAGACGAAAGACTGTATGAATAGGTTGCTTGTGCAACAGATTTATTGGAGCTAGTTCATGCTTCAACCGATCTTCTCATGAAGTAATGAGAGGGTGCTTAAGTAGAGAGAGGTCTTGGTCCCAGTTTAGTAACGGTGTTTAGTTAGCTTTGTATATCGAAAGTCTTCCGATTATGTGAGGTCGAGTAAGCGTGTCCCCCATGGTTTCCGGCGGTGTTGGTTGAGTTCAGAATGGGTGTTGCTAAAAGGGCATTGATATGGAAGTTGTTGAAAGGTTAAGAGTTTAGATATGGTTGAATCTTCAAGTGGGATATTGTTGGGTGTGAATACCGGTAGAAGGAACGTAAAATGATTTTCTGAAGCCATCCCGGCGGGATGCCTCGGATGCTGACGAGATAATTAAGAAAAACGCGATCAACGGATTTTATCCCGGAGGGATGAATGTTTATCCAGGGGGATAACGAGGTCGACCAGACAACTTGTTTTTCAAGACTTTCCTTTTATCGTTTGTACTATATAATGTAACACATACTCTTGTAAACTATAACCTACGAAATTAATAAGATTTTCTCTCTAGTTGACCGTGGATTAAACCAATCGAATAGATTGGATATAAACACGTTATATTCGTATGTTCATTTACTTTCTCGTAGGAGCGGACCTACATGGGTGCAAGGTGTATCCCGTGCTACATAACAATTTTTCCGGCTGTGTGTAATTTTTTTTTGGAAATTAGTTGATATTTTAGTTGTTTAACCTGTCTATTATGTTGTGCATTTGTGACACCAGCATTTAAGTCGTTGATCTAGTTGTATATATTCATAAATGATTAAGTTTAAAAGGCTTGAACCGTAATCCATGGAAGAATTGTGATTATTGCGTAGCGGCATTTGCTGAGGAAGAAAGCAAAAACAGAAAAGACGGTATAAAGTTAAATATTTACACTTTAGGCCCTTCAATTTTACTAACTATTTAATTCTTGTTGTAGTGTTTATTTAATTGGTTTAATAGCTTTTAGAAAATGACAGAGATCCTAAAGTTGTAACTTACCAACTTATTTAATTGTATACAGTTTATCCTATTTTAATGATTAGTCATCACATTCTCGATAGTTCTAAAACTCATTTTTTTTCCTTTCTTTCCAAAATGACAATCACGAATTAAACATCCCTCGTGTATTTTTTGTATAACTACATGCAATATCGGATAATTAAATGAGCTTAGAACTAACTCCTACAAGAAACATTTCGCGAAGCAAAGTAAATCGTAAAATGAGATGTGCTACCCCTGTCAGGATCGACTTGATCAAGATCAAGATTAAGTTTTACTATGCTTGAACTTCTTAACAAGAAATTTGCGGAATAATACTTGTTAAGTTTGGAAGTTGTATGTATGTTTTGTATGGATGTTTGTATTTCAATAGACAAAGAACAATAAAACACACAAGTTGAATAACAAAAACTCCAATATTATTAAGATTAATAATACGAATACACTTGATTGTATTAGGGTTACAATAACCTTGAAGCTGACTAAACTGTGTGTATAATGTATCTGTACTAGAGACACAAGGATGATATTTATACACCAGGGCATCTGAGCACGCATGCTGTTAAGGTATGGAACTCTACTTATAAATTGTAGAGTTCCAATTACACGTTATAGTAATTAATGCATATAAGTCAAACTATCTAAGCATGTCTTGAAGCCGTAAAGCAACCCATGCTTTGTCGTGCATGCTTTGTCAAGATTAGGTAACTGCAGACCCATGTGCGCCGTATATCCTTTGGACAAGGTCAGCAGTAGAAACAATGGAAACTGGTCTAGCAGTACTAACTCCACAAATCATACCAGCAGTATTAATCCTGGAATCCTACTAGCAGTACTAACTCTGAGATTCTTCTGGCAGTACTAATCTTGTTTTTGCTCCAGCAGTAGAATCCATGGAATGAACCAGCAGTAGAAACTTTAGATAGCAGTACTAACTCTTGACTTGCTTGGCAGTACTAATTTATTATATCCCAACAATCTCCCCCTAAACTTATGCTTTCTTCCCAACAGCACTAAGTTTCTCCAGATTCGCCTTTTAATCAGATTGTGGTTCACCTCTTCTGCTTATTCATTCTTTCCAGATAATCTTTTAATTCTTTTACCAAAACTGCTGCAACAATCAGATTTGAGCATTTGACCTTGAGCATTAACATGCTTTTTATTACAGCAGGATTCCAAGGATATTCTTTGCCCACCAAGAAATATCCTACACCTCCATCTACCTGGCCTATCATATGTACTCTACAACTATCAAAACAATACCAGTAGTTGGCAGGTGAGAATGCTTTCATAAATATTCTCATTTCAGCTTCAGGCAAGTACATCTGCTTCAAATATTCGAATAGTTGATGATCATCATCATAGCCTCTCTTTTCACCAAACTTCTTCAAGCCTACTTCAAACATTTCATCCAAGTCTTTTCTTCTAAAAACCTTGAGCATTGAAAAGAAGTTTCTGTATAGCTCAGATGACCCTCCTGCTCTAACAATTTTATAATACCTCCTATTTGCACTATCCAGTGTTTGGTACCAATCTATGATTGGATATTCCACCTTCAAGGGCTCACAGTCGGCTGTATCTATGATTACCAAACTTCTATTACTGTTATCCTCCTCTCCTTTATTATCTGTAGATGGCACCTCAGTGTGCACATCTTTTTCATCATTATGCTTCTTCTGCATTTTCTCAAAGTATCCTTCACTTTGTATGCTCTGTGCAGCATCTTTCTTTCTCTTGAAGGTTTTGATACCCTGCTGAACAGGCATATCATACATACCCTTCATTTCCCTTTCCCTCTCCATCCTTATATCTTCTGTTCCCTTCTTCATTCTTTCTTGCTCCCTTTCATACATCCTCTTTAGATCTTCAAATTGGAGGGTTGCTAGGATTTTTACATGAAATCCAGCTCCCTTGAGGAATGTAATGAACTCCTTCTTCAACTGAGCCTTAGTCTTTGGCTTTGCTTTCTGTTTCTTATATTTAGCCTCTGACTTTCTCATTTTCTTTTCATTTAGTAGCCTCTGTAGCTCAGCTTCTCTCTCTTCCTCTGAATACCTCATCCTTTCCTCCTCCTGTAGCTTTCTGGCCAATTCCTCATCAGCCTCTATTTGATGTTTTCTTTTCAGAGGTCTGACTTCTTCAATCATTATCCCTTTACCCTTATCTTTGGCCCCAATCTGCTGTGCTTTTCTTGTCGGTGTGTGTTCTGATGGTTCTTGGATGCTCACACCTTTTAGCTTCTGTTTTTCCTTTTCTTTTGGGCTCTCAGACACCCTTATCAATACCTCAGCAGCAGCAATCTCCTCATTAACTACAGCAGTACTAACTGGCTTATTTATCCCAGCAGTACAAACTGCATCTGCACTGGCAGTACTAACTGGCTCACCAAGCCCAGCAGTATTAACTCCTTCTGCACTGGCAGTACTAACTCCAATACCAGCAGTAGTAACTGGAGCAGTATTAATCTTTTCTAGCAGCATTTTCACCAACTCATTCAACCTGGAGATCTCATCACCTTGAGATGCTAGCATTTCCTTCTGCCTAGCCACCTCCTCAGATAAATTGGTACATAAAATCGTCAATTCATTTAGTGATAAGCTATCCTCACCATTTCCAGAAGTGTTACCCTCTCTTAATGGATCATTGGAAGATTTAGCTAGTGTCTCAGACCTAGTCTGAGCATCACTATCCCCCCTTGTGGTTTCTTGGCACCGGGGACCACTGAATGCATTGATATCCACTGGATCTTCTGCAATAGAAGAATCCAATGGAATCTCTGCCTCCTGTGTTGCCATGGATTGGGTCCTAGTTCCAATACCACTGTCCTGTTCTCCCAATGGGGCAGAATCAGTAGTGGCAGCCCTTTCCATATGGTCACCTACCTCTTCATTGACCACCTCATTTAAATCAATTGGCTGATGCATCTGAGGAAGAGGAGCCTCAGATGCATGTTTCTTAGCCCTTGTGGCTTTCTTGGAGGTTGGCTTGGAGTCCCTTGTTTTCTTGGATTTGACAGCAGATGTGGGTTGAGAAGTAGTGGGTATGGCTACTTCTTCATCTGCTGTGGAGGGTGCACTAAGCATATGTGCAGTCAAATTTGTGACCCTCCCAGAAAAAGTGGTACCTTTAACTAACCCTGTTCTCCTCATGTTTGAAAATAGTTTTTGTGTATGAGAGAGGAGAACAATTTTACCACCAACTCTTGGTAGGTTAGTTAACTCATTATCAAAAATATGTTGTAAAAACCTTGGATACATCAAAAATTTTGAGTCGGGATGTTCCAGGTTATATAACATTCCAGTGAAAATCATTTTTGAAAAATTGAACTTCATGTTATTAGCTAAGCAGATCAAAGCGGAGGCTATGTTACTGCTGAACTGATCCCATGAAGTCCTTTTTTGAGATATACATTGTTGCAGGGTATGAATTAAAAATTTCCACTGGGGAGAGAACATGGATTTCCAAAAAGTTAGTTTATTCAACTCCCCCTCATACCCTAGCAACAATAGATTTTCATAAATTTCAGATACAGATAAGCATTCGATACCTTCTTCATCGTGGAGTTGAAGATGAGCACGAATGGATGCTTCTGTAACTTTGACATTTTGCCCTGCAACTTGACCAATAATGGTAGCCACCCCATCGACTTCTGTCTTTTCAGCAGAAGTCCAAAAATCGTTTATATGTAAAATAAAAATGATAGGGTTGACAGAAAGTGCTACCATTAAGTTGCTATTTTTAAGAAAATTTACAATTTCATAAAAATCTTCTGCTCCTTTGGGTTTTAGCAGATAAGCACGCAAATTGTGCTTATCGGCAGTTGGTAAAACAGCGTTAGAAGATGGAGAAGAAGTCATTTTAGAAGTGAAAGTTGAAAAGTTTTCTTGTGAAAAGATGAATTGTGATCGCTTTTGGTTGTTTGAGATTAAGAGTAGGTGAAAAGCGAATAGTGAAAAGGTTTGCTATTTATACTATTTGAAAAGGAGCAGCATTAAATGCCCTAATTTTAAAATAGAATAAATTGCACTAGCAGTATTAAATTAGAAATTTTGTACTAGCAGCACTAAAACATGCCCAGTACTAAAATTATGCTAGCAGTAGAAACCGTTTTATCACAACCAGCAGTACTAATATAACTAACAGTACTAACTAGGGAAAGCAGTACTATTATATATTAGTTACAGATAGCAGTATTAATAATGACTAACAGTAGTAATGGAAACTACATTAGCAGTATTAATAATACTAATCACTAACAGCAGTACTAAATGAGGATTACAATATCAATACTGTCAGTGCTTAGGAGTAACAAGCAGCACTAATGTTGGCAGTAGTAAGAATACTTTTATCCTTAAGTAGTAGAGCAGTATTAATGACAGTACTAATTTTATCAGCAATATTAAAATTACTTATCAATATTAACACCAGCAGTACTAAAAGTAACAAGCAACATTAGTATTGACAGCACTAAGAATACATACAGTATAAATTAGTGGATCAGTATTAACCCGTTAAGAAGCACAAGGTTTTGTAAAGAGCAGTATTAATCAAAGATTTATGAAGAATTTATCATGCCAATACTTGTAACCAGGAATGTGAATCTACCCACATCAAATGCTTTTGTGAACAGATCTGCAAACTGATTATTAGTATGAACTTTAAAAATCTGAATTAATCTTTTCTCATTACAATCTCTTATAAAATGGTATCTGATTTCAATGTGCTTAGTTTTAGAATGTTTTACAGGGTTATTTATAATACTGATAGCAGAGTTGTTATCAATAAAAATGGGAGTATTTAGAAAGGTCAAACCATAGTCCAACATCTGATTCTGAATCCAAAGCACTTGAGCACAGCAACTTGATGCTGCAACATATTCTGCTTCTGCTGTAGATGTAGAAACTGTAGTTTGCTTTTTGCATTGCCAGGACACAAGTCTTCCTCCCAAAAATTGACAACCCCCAGATGTAGATTTTCTATCCATATTGGCTCCTCCATAATCACTGTCAGTGTATGCAATCAAGTCAAAGGAAGAATTTTTAGGATACCAAAGTCCCAGTTTTGGTTGACCTTTGAGATATCTAAAAATTCTCTTGACTGCATGAACATGTGACATTTTAGGATTTGCCTGGAATCTAGCACAGACACAAACAGCAAACATAATGTCTGGTCTGCTTGAGGTCAGATACATGAGGGACCCAATCATAGATCTGTAGAGGTGTTCATCAACATCCTCCCCCTCAAGATCTGCATGCAATGGTTTGTGTGTCTCCATTGGAGTGCTAGCAATCTTTACATCTTTGTATCCAAACCTCTCCAGAATGTCATTAACATATTTTTCTTGACTTATGAAGATCCCTTCTTTCTGCTGTTTAACTTGTAATCCTAGAAAGAAAGTCAATTCTCCCATAGAGCTCATCTTGAATTTCTGGTGCATAAGAGCTTCAAATTCTTTACAAAGACTATCCCTTGTTGAACCAAAGATAATATCATCTACATAGACTTGAACTAGTAGGATATCATTTCTAATTCGTTTGATAAACAAGGTTTTGTCAATTGCACCTCTTTTGAAACCATTCTCCAACAGATAAACTGATAAAGTATCATACCATGCTCTAGGAGCCTGATGCAGTCCATAAAGTGCCTTGTCCAATCTGTACACTTTATTTGGATGCTTGGGATCTTCAAATCCTGGTGGTTGGCATAGATAAACCTCTTCTTCAATAGTGCCATATAGAAATGCACTCTTTACATCCATCTGGTATACCTTGAAATCCTTAAAAGATGCATATGCCAAGAACAACCTAATTGCTTCTATTCTAGCTACAGGAGCAAAGACTTCATCATAGTCAATGCCCTCTTCTTGAGAATATCCCTGAGCAACCAGCCTTGCTTTGTTCTTGATCACAATGCCTCTCTCGTCTTTCTTATTTCCGTATACCCATCTTGTTCCAATAGCCCTTTTTCCTTTTGGAAGATCCACCAATGTCCAAACATCTTGAATCTTAAACTGAAGCAGCTCTTCTTGCATTGCTTCAACCCAACTTGGATCTTTCAAGGCTTCATTTGCCTTCTTGGGCTCTATCTGAGATAGAAAACAGACAAATAAAGAAGTATTGATGTCTTCTTCATTTAATCTGGCAGATCTTCTGGTTTGCATTGCAGAGTCAATATCACCTATTACATTCTCCAATGGATGATAGGCTTTGTATTGTTGATACTGACTAGTAGATGACATAGGAATCCCAGATTCCAAGTTTGTATCATTTTGTTCTATGAGAATGCTAGTCTCAGACAAGGATAGACTAGTTGGATCTTGATTCTCATCTACATTTTCTTCTGCAATTTCATCTGCACTTCTTTCTGCATTCTCAGATGTATTCACACCATTTGCTTCTTCTTCTGGAGCATTTCAGGATCTGAGGAGGTATGGCCATCATCATAAACACCATACTGTTCCTGACTTGATGTGATTGGTTTTGAACTCTGAGCTTGTTGTTGTGGAGGAGGATGAACAGCTTCAGGTGAATCAGGTGACCAGAAGGGTAGAGTGATGTACTCTAATGGTGTATCTTTGTTCTGGTTAGCTGCACTTGATTCACCAGCATTTGTACCTGCATTTGATGACTCATACACATATCTGAAAGATTGGGTTAGAGCATCAATATCAAATAACCAATCTGGACCTTTGCCTACAACACTAGGTGTATGTTCATTAAAGGTCACATTCATGGTTTCCTCCACTATTCTAGTCCTATGGTTGAATACTCTATATGCTTTGCTTTGGGTAGAGTATCCAACAAAGACTCCCTCATCAACCTTGCTCTCAAACTTGCCTAGGTGATCTTTGGAATTTAAGATAGTAACAGGACATCCAAATGGTTTTAAAAAGCTAATCAAAGGTTCTTTTGAAAAACAATTCATATGGTGTCTTGTTATGAGGCTTTACTACTAGTGCTCTGTTCTGAACATAACAAGCAGTACTAACTGCTTCTGCCCAGAAAGTCATTGGAAGTTTAGCATCTGCTAACATGGTTCTAGCTGCCTCAATTAGTGTCCTATTTCTTCTTTCTACTACTCCATTTTGTTGTGGAGTTCTAGGAGCACTAAACTGTCTTTCTATTCCTTTTGTTTCACAGAATTTATTCATCTCATGATTCTTAAATTCTGTTCCATTATCAGACCTGATGATTTTAACCTTTTGATCAGTTTGGTTTTCAATCCTAGTAATGAATGATCTAAGCATTTCACCTGTTTCATCCTTGGTTCTAAGAAAGAATACCCAACTAAATCTGCTAAAGTCATCAATGATTACCAAGCAATAAACTTTCTTTCCTATACTACTGACATTGGTTGGTCCAAACAGGTCCATATGCAGTAGATGTAAAGAAGAAAAGTTTGAGTTCACACCTTTGGTCTTATAAGAAGATTTGTATTGCTTCCCCTTTAAACATGCAACACAGTGGTCATCATATGAATATGTCTTTTCAGGTAAACCTCTAACAAGTTTGTTTTTAACCAGTTTGTTAATAGTTTTGAAATTCATGTGACACATTCTTCTATGCCAAAGATCAGACTCATCAACAGATGCCTTTGAGATAAGACAGTTTAAATCTTGTTGAGGTTTCATGTTTGCTAAGTCACAACAGTACACATTATTCTTTCTGGGAACTTTCATTAAAATCATGTTTTCATCTAGATTGAATTTATCAGAAAGAATAAAACATTCTGTGTCAGTAAAAAGAACTGGATTCTTTTTCTCTGTGATTTGACTCACACTTAGCAAATTGAATCTCAACTGTTCAACATAATAAACATCTTGAAAGCTTATCTTATCACTGTTGACAGTCCCTTTTCCTGTAATCCTACCACCTTTAGGATTACTTCCAAAAGCTACATATCCACCATCAATCTCCTTGAAGTTCTGTAGCTTACTTCTATCCCCCGTCATGTGCCTTGAGCATCCACTATCAACATGCCACAAACTTCTTGGCTTGCTCTGCACAGATAAAACAATAAGGATTATCAGTTTTCTTTGGGAACCCAAACCAATCTGGTTTTGGGTCTCCCTTGTACATCCACAAAGTCAACTCTTTCAAGAATCACTGCTTGTGGTGTACTGTTGGTTTTGGAAACTTTTGATTTTATTGTAGGCACAGGTTTCCAAATCCAACGAATGTTAGACTTATTAACAGCATTAAGATGACCAACGGTATTAACATGTCTGGCAGTATTAATTCTGTTTGCAGTATTAATATGTCTGGCAGTATTAACTTTGTTAATATGCCTGGCAGTATTAATTCTGTTCGCAGCCTGCCTAGCAGTATTAATTGCCTGAGCAGTTTTAACTGTTCTACCAGTATTAACTGGTGCAACAGTTTTAACTGAAGCAGTAGTATTCTGCTTACCAGTATTAACATTGATAGCAGTGTTAATACGCCTGACAGTATTAATTTTTAATGATGTTTGAGTCTTAGTACTGTTGGCTCTGTTTCTGATTAATGCTGCTGTAGTAAATTTTGACACAGCAGTATTAACTGATTGAGCCTTTATTTTCTTCACAGTATTAACATAATTAATTTTAGTTTTAAAGTTGTGATGATTAATTCTGTCAGTAACTGTCCATGGTGATCTCATAACCCTTTTATTTCTTGGATTATGATGACACTCATTCTGAAGATGGTTTGTTTTACCACAGATGTAACAAGCCTTTTCTTTAATCATGACAAAACCCTTTCCTAGTTTTTGTGAAACCATTTGGTTCCAATTTCTTTGATTTCCTCTAGGAACAGATTTTGTATAATTGTATGGTATTTGAATACCTGCTTTACAATTACATTTATCACAGGCTTGATTCTTTTCATTCTTGTTAGTGGTGTTCTTCTTTTGAGCAGATATAAACTTAGCCTTTTCTTTGAATAATCTTTTACCCTCTGCTAGTTTATTACCAGTTAAGATAGTATCTGATGCACTACTTACTTTCTTAATATCTTTCTTAGTTGATTCAACTAGCTCAGTAAGTTCTCCTTCTATGTCATCATCAGATACCCAACTAGTGATTTCTACATTATCTAAATCTATCTCAGGTTCAGCTAAACTTTTGATTGGATCAGCCTTTATAACTTCAATTTTTACATTCTCCTTTAAAGTTTCAATCTCAGTATTACATTTTGGAGGAAAGTAATTGTTGTTATAAGGTGGAGGAACATTGTTGTATCCCAATCCAGTTTTGAGTTTATCATGAATCTGAGATTTAATTAGATTTTGAACGTTTTGAGAAGCATTTTCTAGATTATCTATTTTCAGTTTAATGCTATCTCTTTCAGTTCTCACATTCTCTAAATCTTTGCTCAATTCATCAACCTTGTCCTTTTGACAATCTCTTTCCCACCTAGCATATTCAATATCATACACATATTGTGATTCATTCTTCTGATATGCTTTTATTTGTTGTTCTAGGTTTTCAATTGATGCAATTGTGCTTCTATTCCTAACTTCCCACTTTTTAAGTTCAGCACAGATAAGTAGATTATGATCTCTATAGTGTTTAACAGTTTTCATGCAGATAGATGAACATAATTTATTTTGTACCTCTTGAGGCACTTCAGGAGATTTCGCTTCTGCTTCTGTAATGGCCATTAAAGCTTGATTTGTCACAGCATGCTCTTCTTGATCACTCCAATCAAATTCAAACTCATTTTGTGACATCAGTGCTGTTGAGTTTGAATTGTTTTGAATTGGAATGTTTCTTCTTTGCATTCCATTAAAGCTCCCTGCCCTTTGGCCACTATCATTAGCTCTTCCAGTACTTCTGCATTCTCTTGCAAAGTGTCCATTCTTGTGACACTTAAAGCACTCAACTTTGCTCTTATCAAATCCTGCTCCATCTTCTCTCTTATATGCAAAGTTGTTTCTCCCAGTTCTTTGCATAAATCTCTTTGCCCTTACAGTCAACATGGCCATCTGCCACTTAATATCCATCTCTTCAAGATCATCTGGATTAACTTGCTCAAGCTCTTCATTTGTCAGAGATGAATTCACATGACTGGCAAAGAATGCTTCCAACACTTGATCACCAGTGTTGTCTTTTGATGATGACCCAGATGCAGAACCTGTAACATTAGAGGTAGATACATATGCTGCGTTTGGATCTACCTGTACTCCTCCTGATGACATAAATGCAGCATTCTGCATATTTGGAGTGTATCCAGTGGCTTGTTTCTTGTTCTCTACTTCTGGCTCAAATGATCTTAGATCATTGTATAGATCATCAAGCTCCTTGTCATCCAAATTACTGCCCTGCCTCAAAGCAACAGTATACATGGTCCATTCATCTCCAAGTGATCTTAGAAACTTTCTGTTAAGATCATCTTTGTCAATCTTAACATTGTGGTTTTCAAGATCACCCACAAGTTTAGAAAATCTGTCAAAAACTTGTGTTAATGTTTCAGTCCTTACAGATTTAAAGTTTTCAAATTGTTGTTTCAAAAGGGATCTTTTATTTTTCTTGGTGCTTTCATTGCCACCAAATCTTTTCTCTATTGATTCTAAAAGAACCTTTGCATCCTCACAATTTTCAAACTTTCTTTGATATTCATTAGGAATGGATATCAATAGAATGCTAAGAGCTTTAAATTCTGTAGCTCTTTCCTTTCTTTCAGCATCTGTACTTGGTGGGGCCCTTGGAATCCTGACACCATCACCATTAACAGGATACTTAGGACCATTTACACAAATATCCCATAGTTGATAGTCTGTAAGCAACATATACTGTTTCATCCTATTTTTCCACATATCATACTCATCTGGCCTGAGTATGGGGATTTTGTTTGCCTGAGTTTCTTCAGAAGACATTTTAAAAGTTTTTTTTTAAAAAAAGCTTTTAAACAGACTAAATTGTGACTTCCAAAAGTTCAAAGCAACCTGATGCTCTGATACCACTTGTCAGGATCGACTTGATCAAGATCAAGATTAAGTTTTACTATGCTTGAACTTCTTAACAAGAAATTTGCGGAATAATACTTTTTAAGTTTGGAAGTTGTATGTATGTTTTGTATGGATGTTTGTATTTCAATAGACAAAGAACAATAAAACACACAAGTTGAATAACAAAAACTCCAATATTATTAAGATTAATAATATGAATACACTTGATTGTATTAGGGTTACAATAACCTTGAAGCTGACTAAACTGTGTGTATAATGTATCTGTACTAGAGACACAAGGATGATATTTATACACCAGGGCATCTGAGCACGCATGCTGTTAAGGTATGGAACTCTACTTATAAATTGTAGAGTTCCAATTACACGTTATAGTAATTAATGCATATAAGTCAAACTATCTAAGCATGTCTTGAAGCCGTAAAGCAACCCATGCTTTGTCGTGCATGCTTTGTCAAGATTAGGTAACTGCAGACCCATGTGCGCCGTATATCCTTTGGACAAGGTCAGCAGTAGAAACAATGGAAACTGGTCTAGCAGTACTAACTCCACAAATCATACCAGCAGTATTAATCCTGGAATCCTACTAGCAGTACTAACTCTGAGATTCTTCTGGCAGTACTAATCTTGTTTTTGCTCCAGCAGTAGAATCCATGGAATGAACCAGCAGTAGAAACTTTGGATAGCAGTACTAACTCTTGACTTGCTTGGCAGTACTAATTTATTATATCCCAACAACCCCTAAATAGGTTTTCTAGATCTGCCACTGCTTTCTCGTAATCTTAAGTGTATGTTTGCTTTTGTGTTTGATCCGTTTATTATCCTCTATGAATACTGAGCATCCAATCCATATCGTTTAGTACATATTTGGGCGTATAGAACATCAACTCCAAATTGAAAATATGGTAGTAGTTATATGCGGGTGTATTGTTTAGTAATACTAAATAGCATTAAATGCCTCAAGCGACGATAGGTGAACATATATGCATGCATCGTGTATATATATCTCTATATTAGAACCATCATTGTCAGTTTTAGGCAAAAATAATTCGTTTGACTGTTAATACTCTTGACGAAACTTCAGATTTTGTACAAATAGATCGAGTAAACCCTTATTACGACACTTAGATTTGCGGATATTACGGGCCTATACATCTCCATTTACAATTTATCAAAATTACCAAGTTCATTAACTATGTTGTTTTAATTTAATCCGAATGGTTTGAGTTGTAACTCGATACACCTAAAGAGCAGCGTGGCAGAGTTGGCAAAATATTGAAAATTTTATTGATAGAACTAGAACGAATGCACATAAAGTATATGCAAAACATGTAACTGCCCACAAGATCAAATTACAAAAAATGCTTAAGATAAGTAAAAGTTATATAACATAAGTAAGAACTTGGTAAAAAGGATTCTATGTCAACCCACGAAATTTTCAACTCAGAAGTTAAAAGTTGTTTGACCAACTCCAGAACTTTTAATCTTTAAAAAAGATTGACAGAGGATAAAAAGGGCATTCCCTTACGGAGAGAAAGGAGGGTAGGACATCCTAGCTTTTCATTTTCTTCATTCACGGTCAAAATTCGTCGAGAAGTGCGCGGAGTTCATTTGGTATTTAGCTCAAACTTGTGGACTAAAGTATAACTGTGTTTAAAATGGTGAAAGGTAAATTTATCATTTCACATGTAACATACACTTCCATCATCATGTACTGTCAAATCCGGTCAGATGGTTATTGTCCCCCAAAACACTCAATTTCAAAAACATCTAACCTCGTCTTAATTTTACTATCATCCAAAATTTTACAGATATATCAAGCACAAAACGCTCGTAATCCGTTCTTGTTCGTGAGATATATGACGAAATTAGTTGAGGAAACGTCCGAATTTGTTCCGAAACAAAGAAATCGAAGCAAACCGTAACTGATTATTTATTTACATAATGTTACAACAAAGTTAGTAAAGAACACGTAATCAACCGAATGCAAGGAGCGATGTTGACCGTAACTTGAGAAGATGAAGAAAAGGTTGTTCGATTCCGGTGGTTGTTCATTCTTGATTTAACTATAGATCTATGTGAATCATATGATGGTGAAGAGCATGAAGTTCAAAGTGTAACTAGAGGTATACGCCTCATGATCAATTTTTATTTTATTTTTAAGATTTAATAAATGTTTAATGCATGTTTTTGTTAAGATTTATGTGTTGATTATACTAGTTATTTGGTACATGACTTGGTATGTTTGTTGTTATGGTGTTTTTTTTGCGATTACTGCATTTTAAGTTACAACATTTTAAGTGCGTTTGGTTGCTGCATTTTGTTTTTTAGTGTAACTAGTAGATGTATAAATCTTATTAACAAATTTTCTTTTTCAAGATTTTTAATCTTTAGTGTATGTTTTTACTTCGAATTCTATGTCACATGTGTTTATTTTACTAGTTATTTGGTATATGAGTTGCTATTTTAGGATTATTGTGCCTTTTAAGTAATATTTATGTTACTGCTTTTTAAGTGTTATTGATCACTGCATTTTGTTTTCTATTTTATTCATGAGTTCTTGATCTTGTTATGTTTATACTGCAGTTTGCTTACTGTTTTTCAATGCGTTTTGATATTTTGTTTACTCACTTGGTTACTACATTTTATATGTAATGTATTTTTGGTGTTTTTTACTTGTAGATCATGCTTCTATGTTTATACCACTGCATTTTATATATTTTGTTCACTGGATTAGTTACTGCATGTCACATGTACCGTATTTTTTGGTGTTTTGTGTTTGTTGATCATGTTTTCATGTTAATAATGCATTTTGCTTATTGTTTTTTACTGCATTCGATATTTTACTTTCTGACTTAGTTCCTCCATTTTGCTTATTTTATGGTTCTATACTGCATTTTTTAGGTAAGACGACGAAACTCAAATCAACGTAAAGAGAATCTTGTAGTTCATTTGTATGCATAAGTGTATATATTTATACAGCATTTTCATGTTGTAGTTCATTTTATATAGTGCAATTTGCTTAATGTTTGTTTATTTTAGTACACTTTTTGTAGTGAATTAAGTATATTTGAAGTGTATATAGTTTGCATGTTGTATTCTATCATGTTTTTTGTGTGACTTGATGATTTTTTTTATAAGTTTTGTACTGCAGTTTGTTTGATTTCGCACTGCATTTTAATTTCGGTCAGCGTTTCAGATTTGGGTTAAATTGAAATGACAAAATTACCCCTGATCCTAACCTGATGCAAGTGACATGTGACGCGCTGTGATTTATTTTTGAGCATGCTCTCCCTTCTCTCGTTTTGAAGCCTCCTCTCCCAATCCTTACTCAAAAAGATTTATATAATAGCAAAAAAAACTTATCCATATAACCATTAATTAATAACTAAATCTGACCGTTTGACGACCATTAGGGGGAAAATATTGACTATCAATGACATAGAAAAATCACAAATGCATAGTAACAAAATAAAATAAAAAGCGTTTCTTTCTTTTTTCTCTAACAATAGTTTTAGAATTTAATTATCACATAATCTTACAAAATCTCTGAATTTAATGACTACTATAGAAGGTTGTGACACAGGACTTCTATATATAAGAATGCTCATTGAGAACCAAAAAAGCCACACACAAACTTGCACCATTTTTTTGCTTCATTTTCTAGCCTAATTATCATGCCAAGGAACAAAGTGAAGATCGCTTACATAGAGAAGCGCGATCAAAGGAAAGCTTCCTTTAATAAGAGGAAGGATTCTTTGTTCAAGAAGATGAATGAGCTATCGATCTTATGCGACGTCAAGTTATGTGCTATAATTTATAGCCCATACAAAAAAGAGGTTGAGATTTGGCCTACTGACAATGATGGTGTCGTAAATGTGATTAACACTTTCATGGAGAAGTCGGAGATAACTAAGGAAAAGAAGATGAACACTCAAGAAAGTAGCATCAAGAAAAAGAGCGATAAGCTCCGGGAGCAGATCGACAAGCAGAAATTGGAGAATCGTGAGATCGAGCTGACTAATATGATGGTTGAATACTTGAGTGGGAAAGTATTCTCACAGCTGAATGCAACAGATTTGAAAGATCTCGCCTCGTTTGTTGGTCAAAAGGTCTCAGAAGTTGACGAAAGGCTTCAACTTCTCGATAATAAGACTCCTGCACCACCACCACCACATGAGTCACAAATGGCGCAAAAACAACAACAGAAACAACAACAACAACAACAACAGCAACCACAAGAGGTCGTGCACGGTGGAAACAGTAACAATGCTAATGATGTGGTGGCAGAAGGATCAATGGATGACGATTGCTATGTGCCAGCTGCGATGGAGAACCCGGGAGGTGATTCGGATGAGATGCAAACTGCTGGAGGGAACCCAGATTGGTTTAAGGATCTTGTGAGGCTTGACGTGGAATTTGACAGAATGGTGAAACCATTTTCTGATGATGAGTCGATCTAATTATCTTTTTTCGGCAGCTGGTACTACATCTTTCCCATAAAAAGTTGAGTCTGAATTGTTTAATTTCAGTTTGAGAAACTAGTATGTTTATCGTTTGAGTTGCGAGTCGTGTTCCTTTTTTGTTTGCTTTTCGTTACTGATGTTGGTTTCGTTGGAGTTTGGATATTTGTTTTTCGGTCTGTTTACTAGATTTCTTGGGAAATCTAATGTCATTGCTATGCTATCTATCTTTCAGCTGTTTTTTTATTAATATTGAGATTCAATCTAAGGTGTTTCTTTTTTGAATTGCATCGAGAAATTTTGAATATTCCGATATAGTTTATGTAAAATTTGTGCATACCTGTTAGAACCCGAGTGAAAAGCATGTAAAAAAAAAGATAATAGAAAACTAAACGAATCAAGATCGTGATATAATTACTATCTTCAAGGATAATTAAGTAATTAACCCTCACTATTTGGAGGTTAGGTTAATGGCTAAGACCCTCCCAGGATCACCTTGGTTCAAGAGATGTATGCAACAAATCCATCATCGCTTCTTAAAAACTTCATTTAAATGGGCAGAATTAGAATATAAGTATGTATATATATGATCAAGAAGTGATTATAGACAACCCAAAACACCTATATATAGATGCAATCATACAAGTCATCTGTGGTGATTATAAACCGTTTTAAGGTGGTTAAAGCCAAGAAAACGCACATAGGTTCATGAAGCGTTGCAACTATTTATTTATGTACGCATGCGCACCGGATGATCTTTGGGTTCAATTGGTGCTCAGCTTGTAATTTGATTAATAGACTACATACTATATATAATTCATCGATTAAGACCAGATTTTCGACAGTTCCTATCATAATTATTTCGACAATATGCAATGCATAGTGTACTTTTGAGTTTTACCAGTCATGAAATTAGTTTATTACTATATTAAATATTGGCATTAATGTATTGGTTATAGACTAATAATAAATGATAAGTGTACTGTATAGAGAACAAACCAATCTATAATTAACTCCAGAATTTCAAAATGTATTGTATCTGAGATTAATTTTTACCCAAAATTAAAAGTGAACATTAATTATATACGAAGATAGAAACTTAAATCATTGAACATTCGTTTTCTGTAATAATCAACAGGCGTTGAAGTTCATATACGAAGATATTAGAAGAATCGTACAGCTTGATTATGGAATTGAGTTGGCCGAATCTCCATATACTTCGAAACTTGGTATTGATTAATCTTGGGATGACAATGTATGGCTGTTCATTCAGACATAACGATGTTCACAGATGAATCTGGACACTTTTTAGGACAAGGATCAATTACTAGCTCGAGATGTATGTGTATTCACTCTACTCTCCAATAATGACACTTAACCAAATTAAAATTGAACTGGTGTTATGTATATCACTAAATAAAAGGAACTGCAGTCGCTGTGTATAACAATCTTGTGCATTGCAAGAAAGCAGGGGCGAATTAACAAACCATTTTAAAGGCAGGTAAATCCAAGAAAATGTCACATTGGTTAATGAAATGTTTCAACTATTTGCTTGTGTACAGCAGTGTGTGCACTGAATAAATTTTCGTTCAATCGGTAACTCAACTTGTAATTTGCAAATAGAAAGTGTTGATTAGGCTAGGAGCATTGAATGACTTTGTATCCATTCGGTGTGATGCGCAGCCTAGCTAATATACATATACCACAACATAAACCATCAACTTTACCTTTATTTGATAGACTACCTTAATCGTCTACACATACAAGCTATAAATCATAGATAAAGACCATATTTTCAACGTGTAACGTTACCTACCTAGTTCTTTGTATCATAATTTTTTCGACAAAATGCAGAGTATATGTGTACTTTTGAGTTTTGCAGGTCACAATTAATGATAAGTATTATAGAGAGCAAAACAAATCTACAATTAATCCCAAGATTTCAGAATGTATTTTTCCAAATTAAAATTAAAAGTGAACATTAATTATATGTGAGGGAGCAATTAATACAAGGACATAAACTTAAATAGATGTTATTGTTAGTTACTACCTATATTACAACTTAGAAGAATCATACAACTTGATTCTGGACTTGAGTTGGCCGAATTACTTTGAAACTTGGTATTAATCTTGGGACGATACAGAAATGTAAGGCTGTTCGATCAGCGTACATAACCATGTCAAGATTCACAGATGAATCTGGATACTTTTAAGGAGGTGGATCAATTACTAGATTGAGATGGCATGGCAAAACTTTCACTCTAACTACGACACTTTACCAAATAGAAACTGAACTGGTTATTAGTAATAACTAACGAATCGAGGAATAGTTCTAAATACCTGTAAAAGTGAAGCTCGTGGAATAGTCTTTCATAGAAGTCAGTGAGTAAATGTACATCCCAAGAAGAGATACGATAAGAAGTATACACGTAGTTTTCCCTACAGAAACGTACGTGAAGGAGAGGATAATCAAATTCGATAATAAGAACAACTTGATCCATCCAGATTAAAGCATATAATGCATGCATATGACTCCCTAAGTGATCCAGGATTACTCAAAATAAGCTCAAAACTTTAGAAGGTATGAATGAGCTTAATTATGTCGTGAGTTTTTCTCTTTAGTATTTAATAAACAGGGTACATGTAATTGTTTCAATATCTACAGCTGTTAGATTTGCTAATTCAATCTTGAGTTTATATGATGAAGTTCTGATTCATTCTTTCATCAGCTTAATAAAGCTCAACTTCAAAGCGTGAAAACTACTTTCTTTGGGCGTAAAGTTTAGACTTCATTGAATGTAGGAGCGCTAACCATTCGACGATATAAATTTGTACAAGAAGTCTATATAATTAATTGTTGGAATGTTAAAACAAAAGCTATCATATCGTACAAAAAGTTGGGGTTAATAGTTCTTAAAGACAGCATTCATTGCGTTCTCAATTTGATCATTCGTATTCTTTTCATACATAATTTATGCATATACTTCAATTCAAGTGTCTCATGTTAAATCGGCTGTGAATCGGAATCAAGGGCTCTTTCTAAGTCATATAAACTAGAGGGCTACTAATAACTACTATACACAAGTAAATTCATATCAATCAATGTCTTTAACTAGTTGATTTCAAGTTTAGTGTGATTAATGTCTTTATGGGATTCTGCATTATGATCTCCGATATGATCCGTTAGCATATGATTCTGAATGTATATATACATCAGTGTTGATGAGATGTTTGATTATTCTTTAACTTGGCTTTCTTGAAGCTCATGTTTACAAACAATGAAACCATTTCCTTATATAGAGCAAACGTTTTTGGGTAATGACTTAGCTCCAACATGATGTGACACGACAAATGATGTGACATCGTATATGGGTACCACATCGTTTATAATACCAATCAACCGATTAAGAAATTACCGGGTACATACAATAGCAGATTTTAAAAACAATCTGGGTTATCCCCTACATTGTTGATGAGTTATATTCTGGAAGGTGTTCAAAACTGTTCAAAAACGAAGCCCACATGAGACTGGTTTTAAGCACCCGCTCCATTACTTAGTTGGAGCGTCATTCGTATGTTCATGGCTGCAAGTTCTGCAGCCAAATATCGAAAAACGTAAGGCATCGCTACTGTCTCCATACCTTTACTTGTCTGACAAGAAACACATGTAACTTTTTTGGGGACTCTTCCAGGTGGCAGTCCAGCAATCTCTCTCATCGTTTTTTTCTGATGTTGGATTAATGACGTTGTGAGAATGCTTCCGCAAATAGAGCACACATCAGCTATATGATGATCGGAACTCGTGTGAAGTCGATCATGTAATAAATACGCTGCACCATGTGCAAGAAGCGAGTCACGCTCCATTTCTCCAAACCGAATACCACCTCCCTTTTTTCTTCCTTTAATAGGCTGGCGTGTAACTTGATCGACAACTCCAGTTGATCTGACCTGAAACCCGAGTATCATTTTCTTATTAAAAACACCAAAGTTGAAAATTAAAAAGATAAATAAACAAAATTAAAGTGAAAGCGGACCTGAAACTTGTCAGAAACCATATGGCGAAGTCTTTGATAATAAACAGGGCCAATGAAGATCTCACATGTTAATTCTGTCCCATAAAATCCACTATACAAAACTTCTGTACCATAATGGTTAAACCCACGAGATGTTAACATCGAACCAAGTTCGTTGACAAGCGAATCACTATCGTTTTCTAGGGTTCCATCTGGTTTCTTAACAGAGCTAGCAAAAGGTGTTGCATCCACAAACTTTCCATGTAGCGAACCTCCCTACAAAAAAAAAAGAAAAAAAAAAGTTTAAATAAATAAATAAAAAGTAAGTATTTCGCTTAACTATATAAAGAGCAATTTTACATAAATACCTTGGCAGCAATAGATTCTAAAAGCATTGCGATAGTCATTCTTGAAGGAAATGCATGAGGGTTGATGATAAGATCGGGCCGCATTCCAGTAACTCCTGAAAAAGGCATATCGACATCGGGCCAGAGTTGAGAGCAGACACCTTTCTGCCCATGTCTACTACTAAATTTATCACCAATTATAGGATTTCTGCCACGGCGTAAACGAATATTTGCCTGCAATAAAATTTACCAGTAAGTTAATACGTTCACAAGCTGAACTTCAGACCATGTAACTAACTAGAACTCATAATCACCTTTTGTAAAGGTTTTTTGCTTTTAACATCCACTGCAACATAATCAACTATAACAGGTTCTGAACCCTTCAACTTTTGATTGAATGAAGTACTTGTCACTTCATTGTAGATGCTATAATACAGATCGCCTGGTTTTAGCCTCTGAAAAAATTTGATGGGTGACAGTTAACATTCGAATGAAAAAATTGTACAACGTAAAACGGAAAAAAAAGTAAAAGAACAAACCTGCCCAACATACGGGAGCCCGTCTGAATCAATGAATGAATGTGATTTCTTATCTAAATTGCTTCTTCTAAATACTCTATTTGAACGATCAGATTTGCTCTTCTCATCAGCCAAATCAATAGATTCAGTCTGCAAATAAAAAATTCATAGTCTATCAAGCTTTACAACACTTTTAGGATTCTTCTAAATACTAGAAAAAATTTATATTAACCTGGTAAATGTGACCATGAGCAAACCCACGATCAACAGACGACTTATTTAAAACCATGGCATCTTCCATATCATATCTGTACAATACAGATTGAATGAATTAATATCAACATGTTAAAAATAATAATAGTCGTTACATATTCTACAAAGCACTTACCCTGAATAAGCCAGCACTGCCACAATTGCGTTTGTCCCTAATGGAGAATCATCAATCCTATATTTCTCATATGTAGCAGTTCGCACAATTGGGGTTTGAGGGGTCTGCACAACCGATATATAAAAACGTTGAGAAAGTATACCAATAATAATAATTTTTTAATAATATTTTGTATTTAACCAAGACTACAATGAAATGAACAAACCTGAAGGTGATAAAGTTTTTGATCTGCTCGACAATTGATTCCTTGTGAAGAGAAACCCATCGTTTGTTTCGCCATCTGCAAGTCGAGAAGAAAGTTGAAAGCGAATTAATAAAAATCGTGACAGTTTTGGCAACCGATAAAACAATAGAAAAAATAAATCTTTAGAAAAATATAAGAATAAAGACCTGACACTGGTACATATTTCTAGGGCTCTGATTATGATCAGACCAAGGGGTAAGATTGCCAACAACACTAAGTATTCCAGTTGGATGAATTTCTTCGTGAGTGGCCGGAAACTCGCTTAATCTTCCACCGTCTCCTCCATCTGGACACTCTATTTCCATATACACCTACCATAATCAATCAATGAATGTATATAAAAGTCGATGTCATCAGAAATTACACAATTTGTCTTAAAAAAGATCTAGGAAGATGTAAGAGCTTGGATACATGCTAAACAAACTATGACCCATTTAACCCGTAAATAGAGCGGGTCCATCGTGTTGAAATTAGCACCTCTACAGCTCTACTTGAATGAAACTTTACAACATTTATAGACTTACCTGTTCAAAGGGACCAATGAGTTCAATATTGTTGTTCTCTTCAGGAGGTGGATTTTTCTGCTTAACGGGTCGGACAAATCTTGAAGGACTAGTAAATAAGTATAGACCAGGAAACGCTCCCCCCATGCTAATAGGTACATATCCCACCTCCAGATCTTCAGGGATCTATTTATGAATACAAACTAAGTTATGAATTAGAATAGATAAAGAGTACCTTTCTAAAATCACACAGAAACAAACCGCTGAAGTTTTTGATAGCTTTAACTTTCGTAAATGGCTGACAGCTTTCTCGACTCTATCATTGGGCATAGCACCAACAACACGACCATCAAGTAAAACATGAAGAACTTCAGGAGGACCAGCTTTGACAAGTTTTGGCAATGAGGGGATCATATCCGCACCAACCAAAACATCGAGAATGGACTTTTGTATTTTAGTGAAATCTCTAATTTCTCCTTCCGAATCATAATAGGAAGTAATACCTATAATTGATAATTGAAGCCGTAAGAGTCAATCAGAAGCAGCAAGAAGTTAAATAGCCAGAAGAGCAAAATGGGTGGGTCGCACTGGATAATGGGTCAAAACAGGTACATTTCATTTGTTGCAAGTCAAAACGGGTCGGGTTGCACCACAAACATTTTTATCCACTTTTCGAACTTCTCTTATTAATAAATCACAATAATATTAATAATGTGATAGATTTACTTACAAAGATTGCAATATTACAACATTTATCTACTCTTTTTTATATATAAAGCAGCATAAGAGGTTGTATGCATAAACTTACGACATGATGCAGTCAAATGATTTAGTAACCCACATGGGGCACCATCTGGTGTGTGAACAGGGCATACAAAACCCCATGACCTGTAAAAATGTCATCAAAAAGAGCATATGGAAATAGTAAAGGAGAGAAATGGAAAAATTTTAAAATAATGTATAGTAAAAGGTTAACAATTAAGATAAATAAAATTATACATACTCTGGCAACAACTTACGCACACTTGTGGTGCGGAGTCCTGCAAGTGATGAACCTCTATGTACAGCTCTAAAATGTGACAGAAAACGAAGGAAATTGAGCCTTTCTGCTTGGACGGTCATACCAGCTTTCTATCAAACAAACACAATACCCGATTTAAATTTTTACAACTGAAGTTATAACCTTTTCTACAAGATTTATAACAAAAAAATGCAAGTATATGAGTACCTCTTTCAGATCAAGAGTAGACTGTGTAACCAATCTACCGGTCTTTAACATATTCTCAACAGCCGAACCAACCTGTTTCGCAGGATTTTTATCCAATGCTTTCTTCACGTCAGCTACTGCAATAATTAAAATAAAAACAGCAAAATATAAAGTTAATATAACAAAATATTTCATGTCTACTTTGGACAAAAAATATAGGCTTTCACTTTTGATATGAAACAGAAGAAATAAAGTTTGCTCTGTCTAGATGGGCAAAGAACATACTGCTGCCAAACTCAAAGTTCTTCTTTCGGTTAATAGCATCATCTTGAAGCAGTCGTTTAGATTTTAGTAACCATTCCTGTAGCTTTTCCTGAAAATAAGCGGGAAATAATGTAATCACACAAAAATGTTGTTCAACATTCATTAAACAACAGCTATTGCCTTCATATAGTAGCACTAACCTCTCTCTCTCTCTCTCTCTCTCTCTCTCTCTCTATATATATATATATATATATATATATATAGGAGCAATCAAGAGGGAAGCATTATTTTTGGGGGAATCGGGGACGCATTAATATTCATCAAGGCGCATCTTACATTTACGGATAAAAATATCAACAAAGAATTACTTTTACCAATAAATATTAATCAAAATCGATGCCATAAAGAATAAATTCACAGATGTATTTCTTTTTTAAGTCACAACATTAGTTGATGAATATTAATTTCATAACTCGTTAATATTCATCATCATGAATGTTAAACAAAATGGACGTTATCAGTTAATATTCATCGAAGAATATGTATTTGACTAATACTCATTGAAATAATATTCATTAATGAATATCCATTCAATGAGTATTATATATATATATATATATATATATATATATATATATATATATAAGACATATACGAGCAACTACTAATTTAGCTATGGATATGATTATTACCTTAACATATATCGTAACCAATTGGCCTGGCAGCAGAACTTCCTGAGTTTGCAATGAATCAGGGTTGTCTGGTATAGATGTTTGATCAATAAAAGAGAACAGTTTCTGCACCATGAAACTGAAAAAAAAACATGGGCAGTACTTTCAAAATCAAGAAATCACAAATGGAGATGAGAGATCTAATGTTCCTTATTACGTTGCCGCCAAATTACAATATATGCGAGATAAAAGTATTATATCAGAATTGCTTACATTAGTAGATTAAATTTATCATGATTGTTATTAAGATGAACTAATATGAACTCTCGCAGAACAGCATCAGCAACCTACAGAGAAGGAAAAATAACATGAAGTATGTGAACAATGAAATAACAGACTGATGACATTTATTAATGGGAAGATAAATAAATACACACACACACAGAACTTACAGCAGAGTGACTTTCGTTTTCCATACCATCCATGAAAGGTTTGAAGTATTCTCCTGATTAAAGTGAAAAACGTGCAATGAATATTATGCATCTCAAAGAGTTGATTATGAAGTACGAATAGGAACAAAGGAGGTGAAAACAGAATAACAATTACCAATATACTCCAAGCATTGAATGCGAGTAAACAGGGACAAATCTTTAACTTCATTAAGAATAATCTTTGCCCTTTCACCTAAAATCTGAGTTCCAACGCAACCTTTTGCTTTCTCATATTTGTCATTGTACACAGATGTCAAACTCATGAAAATTTCACGATCAGATGTATCAATAAGTGCCTGTTGGAAAAACAAAAAGATAACCAATATGTTACGTATATCATGATATTAGTATAACTGACTACTTTCAGCTAGAAGATACGCATTAAAGTACCTTCAAAACAAGGCCTATGGGTAACAAGTTCTCCCTCCCTCGAATCCTGCACATGTTACAAAGTAAGAATAGTCTGTTGTAACAATTAGAACTAACATAAAACTTTTACAAGACCATAATCATTACTAACCGAAATCCGACCCTCGCACTTCCGTTGCTTATATAATATAGATTAACGGTTACAGCTGACTGATCTTCTCTAACACATCTGTGGAGAAAATAAAAGGAACCAATCAACAAAATTGAAACTAAATTTACTGTAGAATGTAAAAAAAAAAAAAAGCAAGTAAAGCAAGAAAACCTTATCACCACAGCTTTATCAGTGAACCCTTCTCGTCGATTGCGAAATGCACTTCTAGCCATACTGGTTGGCTGCAGATATGGACATTGATGAGTCACCATGTTTCGATGGAAATGGAAGGCAAAACACAAACAAAAAACAAAAGAAACTGGGGCGCAAAGATCCATGCAATGTTAAGATGCTTGTTTTGACAAAAATATTCACAATCTCTTACATCATATTGAAATAAGCTAAGGAAAACGTAAACCGTAACTTACATAGTTTCTTTTTGGCACAACTAATAGTCTGACAACTCTCTCAAGCCCATTCAATATGAAGTATCTACAACAGGGATTGAAGAGATTGAATTGAAGTTCATATATATGACATGCGAAGGTAACAAATAATATTATTACTCACCCGCCCATTTCCGACGCTTCTTCTCTATAAGAAACAAGTTTATCAGGGTCAGCACCGCTTAGCTGACAAAGTTTTGACTGCAAAAGGTTCCAATAAACCCTTGAAAAGTCAGGTAATTACAAGAGCTAAACATGCCTCATGGCTTCTAACATAAGTAGTATTTTACTTATAATTACCGAAATAAACTATCAAAAAGACACATTCCCTTACCTTCAACATAATAGGCAACTGCCCAAAATTGAATTTTTCTCTAATAACAGGACCATCACCATATTTGAAGCAAACATCAACCAAAAATCTACCAGTATACGATATTTTAGCTTGTCTACACTGTAATACAAAAATACAACCAATCCAATAAATTCACAGTTCTCAATTTTCAGTAAAGACAGTAAAATTCTCTATTTTTATACATCTCCTACCTCATAAGGATATAAAGCTTCACGAGACGCCTTTGAAATTCGGTCCTTTTGTGGAGGATATATCTCCGGTTTCTCAAACCAAAGTATATAGTAAGTCAAGAATATTACAATATAGCACAAGATTTCAGTCCGCGTAGAAATGCCTTAAATTAACAGCAAAAGTATCAAATTTGCACAAAATGTAACAAATCACAACAAAAAAACTAACTTATTTATAAATTCTAATCTTTATTCTTTATATACTACTATAACAATAATATTTATATACATATATTAACAGGAAATTAATAAACTTTCTGATCACAAGAAGCCAATTAAACACTAAACTACCAACACCAACCCTAATTTATCCAATACATGTATAAACCAAGTTAAAATTCAACCAAAATGAACAAAAAAAAGGATATTTCTTAGCTTCAATTGAGTGTTGGAATCAACAACTTCAATAGGTTTGATGCTCATGAGAGCTTTCTCTAAACCGTATTCAATAAAATGATCGAATGAATGAATATGGTGGTTGAATAGCTCTCTTAACGGCTCGTAATCAGGATCATTGGGCAGATGTGGCGTCATTTTATTCCGACTTGAAACCCTAGTTCCTCTTGATTCTGATTTCATGGCGCTCATTGTTGAAATAATGATGAAATTGAAAATAAATTTGGTTTTATTGAGGGGGGGGGTAGAATATATGAGGTTTTAGGGTTAGGGTTTTAAGAGGAAGAAGAAGAAGGGTTTAAAGATTTGGACAATTTGTTTATGTTGTTGACACATAAGTTTTATATATTGGAACTTTAGGCCCCTTAAGTTAATTTTTTTTTTCTTTTGTCTTATTTTTTTCTTCAAAACGTTTAATAGTAGTATTTTATTTTTTGAATAAATTGATTGTTTGGAAAAATAAATTGTTAGACTTTTCAAGTAATTTTCATATATGCTAATATTTTACAAATTACCTTTCACATTTATTTGAAAGTGTTTACCTTCTGTCGGTAACTTCATAATTTAAAATTGAAAATTGAGAAAATTCTATACAAGTTAAGGAGTTCCATAAGATGTCTCAAGTAAGGCATGCAAGAAGATTGAACCATGGAGGCAATGAGATTTAGAGTGCGCAAGAGTTATATACATATTCTAGTTCTATAGCATATATAATGATCTAGAGTTAGAGAATTGAAATAGATTTATTTACTAGGAGAACGGTCATTCCGCTGTGTAGATCCTACATGTATGTCATTCCACTCATTGTAAAATATTCACATTCACAAAGAGTAACATGGCAAGTCCATTTCCCATCTAGTTCATTAGGTTCTTAGTTGCATTGTTATTTTCTTGTCTTATTTGCTTTGTTTACGAGAAAGGTATGAAGTATTTTCACTTTGTTCGATAACTAGGTGTAACAATTTGTGACTAGATACTAAGATGATTAGAGTTGTGGATTACAAATATATTCCACCATAATTTTGAGTCAAGATCCAAAATCTGTTAACCTTACGTCATGATTTTGGAATATTTATATCACAATAAGTGTAACACATGAGGTTGTACAGATAATAAGTAGTTGACATAAAAATAAATAAATATGAGATATCAAAAACATAGTTCATAACTCTCTGTGACACACCCTTTATTCAGTTTATAAGATTTGATCACTGTATGACACACCAAATAATCTCTTAAACAAGCTTTCAACATAGTAGGTCTTCAATAATTATATATTTTCAAAATTCCTATAAACTTGTTTGCATGATGATGATTCAAAATGGGTCGTCCTTTCCGTGTTCATCACCACTTGAACTCTTCATTTACTAATGTACCTATGTATAACCTTGAAGATATAGACCGTTATTTATCGATTTATAAGTAACAAGGTTGATGAGTTAAAACTCAAGGGTTGGTAGTTAGAGGGCTTAGAAAGAAACCGCCATATTGAAGGGACTAAAATTGTCCATAACATTACAGATTTATATATACATAGTGAACTTCTGCAGGTGGGATTTAATTTATCTGATTTTCTCTACACATATATAGGATATATTTCAGGTATTTTCCATGTATAAAAACCTCATGACTATGTTGATTCTAGTGTAGTTTTTTAGTTTACAGAGGGTTGCAGTGAAGTAATAAAATCCTAAATCTCTCACAAACAGACGTCTCCAATTTATTAAAAAATTTTACTTTTACACAGAATAATTGTCAAAGTGTAAAACATACGTAGTATTATACATGGCTAAAAACATCAATTAAATGGTTAAAAACAACACATTACCTCCAGGTACTTATGCAACAATGAGAGGTGGAAATATATATATATATATATATATATATATATATATATATATATATATATATAT
Organism: Gnaphalium uliginosum; assembly: GCA_963930675.1. Lineage (NCBI taxonomy): Eukaryota > Viridiplantae > Streptophyta > Magnoliopsida > Asterales > Asteraceae > Gnaphalium > Gnaphalium uliginosum. The sequence goes on along the minus strand of OZ005680.1, from coordinate 26,298,104 downwards.
ATATACAGGGAGGTTCAAACGAGAGCCACATAAAAATTACTACTAGATAACGTATTTATTCACATGTGATTCGCTCAATTCATATGTGAACATTGATATATGATAGATTTAGAAAGAAAAAAAAATACTAAAAACTCTAAATTAATTACGTCTTAGAACACATTTGAACCGATTCGTTCACATGCGAACACATATTTGTATTTTTGTGTTTTTCGATATAATTTTAGAATTTATTTGACTTTTTTATTTATTAATTAAACGTACACCAATATTCACATGTGAATGAAGTTAATCACACGTGAACAAATACGTAAACTAATAATTTTCACAAATTTTCAACTTTTTAGTCGGTTCTCATGAACTGTGTTTTTAGTTGGTCTTGTAGGGGTATGGTAATTCGATAATCTAGATGCCCTTTTAAATTTTATTATGGAGACAATCTATATATATGTACGCGTGGTTTGAATGTAGATAACAAAAAGAGAAGAAGAAGAAAAAAAGGTTGTACTGTATAGCAATAAATATGAACAAGGCATATGAGTTGTACAGAAAAGAAAATCACAAAAGATGTCTAAGTCAGGTCTAATAACAAAACAGATAATGAAATGGTGTTATTCCTCTGTATATAATATAATAATAATAATATAATAATAATAATAAGATAGAAATTAAACATTAATCATATGTAGACTATTTACCTAAATAGTTTACCTCTTTCTTATCTGTCCAGCTATCTTTTCAAGGTTTCTAGTCGCTTGGCCCGGTCCTAAACCGATCCAGCTCTTTTCTATCCACATTAGTAGTATTCATGATTCACCCGGTACCTACAAAATTCGGCCCGGATGCTCGGTTCTCATGAATCAGGTGACAAGTTTTCAATTACATCAAGATCAATATCAGCAGGATCACCTATCCATGGCTTTCCTTCCCTCCATTGAAACTTGATCCTTAACTTTCCGTTTGCATCCACGCCCACAACTTGACCTTTGCTTGCGTGCGTCTCCATGCCCCAACCCCATCTCGGGCTAACCAAACCCTTCTTTATTTTAACCTTATCACCAACTACAAATGGTCGGATTCTTTCCATTTCCCAGTTCTTGCAAAGCCATAATCTTTCCAAGAAACAAAAGGCTACCCAAAGATCACCGTCTTCAATGCGGTGCACCACTCCTATGCTTGAATGGGTCACGTCTCCCCAATGGTGTGTCGGGTTTGAGATGGATGGTTTGACCCGTACCCAATCTCCAATATGGAGTTCCTCTTGCTCCACCACTTCCACTTCATACGGGTCAAGCATCCATGATTTTGAGCCGGCTGGTGTGTATATTCTTAACTTCCCATCAGCATCAATGGCAGATATGACACCAATACTTGAATGGCTATGCCCAGCCCACCCAAACCTAGGGTGGGTCACTGAAGTTTTGACACGCACCCGTTGACCGTTCATGAGCTTGTTGACCTTTTCAAGATGTGTGCTTGGCCCGACCCATTGATCTTGTTCTCCACAGAAACTAACAGAAATATTTCCGTTCCATTTATCTTCTTCATACACGACACCTTGTACAACTCCAATGCTACCAGGCCCAATTGATTTCCAAACACTTGAATTTTCTGTCATTTGGACCCATTCTCCCACTTCAAATGTAGGTTCTATCTCTAAATCTGCTGGATCCCCTTTCCATAAACCTGGTAAACCAAAAAACAGTACCCGTACTTCACCATCAGAATTCACATTGATTATAACACCCCGGGAATCAGGCTGGGCACCTCTCCAACCCCATCTTGGCTCTACTAGACCACAGCGGAATCTCACGTGCTGCCCAATTTTAAAGCCCAAAACTTTCTCAATGTCTGTGTGGTGAGTCATCCATTTACCTTTACGGAAACAGCAGGCTAATTCTAAATAACCAGTATCTTGTACACTATGGACAACTGCTAAACTTTCTTTTCCAATGCTATACCAATCATAACTTGGTCTAGTGCCTACACTCGGTTTTGAACGAACCCAATCACCTACTTCAAACCCTGAAAGCACTTCTGCATCTCCAGGAGAAACTTTCCACAAGCCGTGTCTTCCAGCCACTTTAGCCTAAAAAGGAAAAAGAACTTTAGAACCACCGTTTGGTTAGAAACTTAAAGATAATTGCATGCATATAAGAAGCTGGTATCAAAAGTCAATCGTATACTATATTACAGATTTACAATAACACTAACATACAAGTTGGTGCGGAGTAAACGAATTTTGGATCAGTATGGGTAAATTGTAAATACGGATCAAAACGAGCTAGGTTAGACAAACCCACAAACACTTTTTGTCCCCTTTTTTTAATTACAATTATAGAAATTATAGATTTATAGATAAATGATGTGTCAGATATCATTACCAAGAATAGCCACATCTAGTCTCCACTCTTCCCATCGAAGACGACAATGCAAGTAATAAAAGAAACCAAAACCCAAAAAAGTGATAAGGGGAGGATTCATACGTTTAAAGCTCCATCCATGTCGATTCTAACAAGTTTACCAACAGTAGCTGGACTTTCATTTGACCATCCGAGCCGTGGTTGAGTGACCGAAGAAAGCACATGAATTTCTTGTCCCAGTTCAAAAGGCGGTACTTTCTCGACATCTGTCACAGAACAAGAAAAAGGTTTGCTCCTGAAGCAAAAGGCAATTCCCATATCACCATCTTCCTCCAAACTGTGGATCAATCCAATGCTATTCCTCGTGATGTCCTCCCACCCATATTTAGGGGAGGACACAGATGCCTTAACTCTGACCCAATCCCCAACCTGCCATGTCACAGAAATTGTAAAATAAAAGCTGTCCCAGAAGGTATATATATAAGCAGTCCAGATGTGGCAAGTTTGACCCACTTACTATTGACCCATTGATTCGTGTCATTGAATCTCTAACGGGTAATAAAAAATAGCTAAACACCCAGGAAACATGTCGAACTTCGCCCAAGATGTACTTATAATCGATGAAACCTCCAAAATCATTTTATTCAAATTTAGATTACCGTTGAAATAATATAATATTTGCAATCATATTTAATGCTTTTATTATTAGAAAAAAATCTAGTAACTAATAATTCTTGATAAGAAGTGATAGGGTCATCCTGACCCAACGTGGCCCGTTTCAACCCTGAAAAGTATAAGTTTTGACCCAACCCTGTTTTGACCCTTCACCCAACTGGCCCAACCCATCATTTTATCCTTTACAAGATGTTTATTTACCTTGAAATCCTCCACCTTTTCCATGTCAGAAGGATCAGCTTGCCATGGTATGGGCCGATTTGGAATTTCAATTATTAAAAGACCATCACTCTCTATCTCGATTATCCTTCCAACACTGTGATGAGTCTCACCACCCCAAGCATACCTGGGCTCTGCAACTGATCGCTTCACACAGACGCGATCACCGATCTATATACATAATTAATATACATTAGAAACGTATTTGTAGTAAAAGTGAAACATATTATACAAATGAGCATAATTTTTGTTACCCTAAATGGGTCAACAGGTTCAACTTCCTCGGGTTCACAATGCCACGGATTTGGAAGATAGCTTAGTTCCAATAATAAACTGTTATCGGGTCTAATACAATATACAATACCAATGCTTCCCGGTGTGACCGACCCTAATCCATGCTTAGCAGTGGTAAGGGCAGGCCGGACTCGGACCCAATCTCCGACTTTGAATTCTTCAACCCTTTCCATTTCTGCAGGGTCAGCCTTCCATCCTCTTGATGCTCCAGGAAACCCGACCCGCAAAATCCCATCATCATCAACACAGAGGACGGTTCCAATATCTCGTGATTGACCTCGCCAACCAAACCTATAAAGATTGTAATGCAGATTATGTATCAACTATAGAAATTAAATCCGAAAGGAGAGTACACTTCCCACCTATTTTCATTAACTTTAAGGGTTAAAATTGATAAATGCTACATCAATCAATCTTGTGCATCTATATCGCCATAGACTGGCTTAGCTACACGGAAACAACCACCTTATTGAAGCGGCCAGATGGCAAGATGACCAAGTTGGGTTCACACTTGTTTGTACATTTTTTTATTAACAACTAGATAATGTTTTAACTACAATTACAAAAAAATATATATATGATCACAATGACTATTCAAACAGTCTCACAAAACGATTAGTGGATTGTAATTAAATTTAGACTTAGAATGACTTACACCCGGTTTGACCAGTTTGATATCGAACATCACCAAAATCGACGCATTCAAAAGTAAATGGGTCCAAATTGCCACCTTTGTATTAGAACTAAGAGAATTCATCATGTTATAGCAGTAAGATTTGTAATCAAACCTTGGTTCTCTGACATCTGGCTTGAGTTGTACATGTTGCCCCCTGTCCAACGGAATGACTTTCAGAACTTCATTGGCAAGAACACAAGCTTCACCAGAACAAAATGATACAATGAGAGTATCCTTATCTGGGACACTCTGAACAAAACCCACACTATTGTGTGTTGCACCTTGCCACCCATTTGTTGGAGTGTCAACTGTACTTTTAAATTTCACCCAATCGCCTACTTGATATCTAAACATTAATTTGGAATAGAAATTCAGGTCACCATATGGTAAAGGTTGAAATAATGATAACATAAAGAAATGAGCTAACATTGTAGGAAACAAATGAACGCCCTTGTTTGCGAGTGCCTCCATCAGGTCTTCTGAAATCCACTCCCGAGGAAGAGCCTCCAAGAAATCACGTAGTGTCATGCCACTGTTATACATCATAAATACGTAGATGTAGTATTTTTCAACATTCAAAAAAAAAGTTGCTTGATTATGAATAATTAAGCAAATCCTCCAATCGAGGAGCAAATTTGACTGGTTCGGTCGCGGGTATTCTATACGAGTGAAAACAGTTCGATTTGGTTCCAGCAGACCCAAACACTTTTTAACTGAAATTTTAGTGTGTCAAATATGATTAATATACTATTTTATTCCACTAAAAGAATCCAAATAGTTGAATAGATTAATTTAGAAGGTTTTATGAATAAAAATAAATTCTAGCAACTTCTGACCAATTCATAAGTAATTCGGTCGAGATTGCCACCTATACTTCTAATACTCATTGATAGGCAATTCTGTAAGGTCTATATTACCTGTGATTTCTAACCTCTACAGCGGCACCTGGATACTTAAGCATAACAATGATCCACTCCAGATTTTCACGTATCATTTTTGCTGTATCAGCAGCTATATGGAAAGCATTGTTGCCTTCATCATCCTAAAAAAGAATTTAAAAACAAGCAACACATTGGTAAATATCCGATGCAAGTATTATATCATCTTTTATAACAAGGGGATGAAAAAGTGTTAAGTGCAAAATAGCACTATTAAAAAAACTTCATTGAAAACCTGAACATGAAATTCTTGTGCAAATAATGCATATTTGTAATAGATATTTTGTGTTATTTTCAACTTGATAGAGAGGAAAGGAGAAAGGTACCTGCAAGTTACAATTTGCTCCTGCAGAAAGAAGCATTCCGACACATGATTTTGATCCTCTTGCCAATGCCACATGTAGAGGAATAGTATTTTGCACATTCCTTATATTCACATCAACTCCAGCATCAAGGATAATCTGTTCAAACAAAATAGCAATTGAGGACTACCATTTTAGTAATGGGAAAATAGAATCACTTTCATCTTGAGACCCTCTATTTTTTTAACGATGGTCGGATCAGAATAAATCCTGGTTTGTCTACTTCTAAATGGGTGGGTCGTAACGGGACAGAACAAGCCGAGTTGGGTCGACCTGAAACACTTGTCCTGAATTTTTAATTTTTTTATAGATAAGTAGGGTCTAATATGGTCATAAAATTTGTATTTTTTTTAGTACTAACCTAATTTTTGAATTAAATGTTTCAAGGTTTTATGCATTAAAAATACGTTTTTGGCGACACTCGACCCTATATGACCCTTTTCCTTTTAACCTACTGTTTTACTTGAATTTTACCCGTTTGGTCGTTGCAGATATTTTAAGAAATAATTACTAATGAACAAAACCTCTAATTGCCCCTTTCATAAGTGGTTAGAATTGCTATCCCTAACAGAAGCTAAATGGCATACCTTAACCAACTCAACATCATTAGTCATAGCAGCGGTATGCAGAGCTGTCCGTCCATGTTGGGTGTCTTGAGCAGTAGCATCCGCTCCAGCAGATAGCAGTATCTGTACCAGTTCTCTACCACCTGCAACAAAATTTCATAAATCCTCTGCCATTTGTCAACTTTAGGTATATAAATGTCACGGGTAATCGGCAATACATAATAAAAATTTAAGATAGATATCAAGTAACCTTTTAATATGAATATGAGATAGAAACTTACTAGCTTCATGGTCTTTCTTTAAAGAAGCTGCCATACTCAAGGCAGTGCCCACAGGACTAGGTACATCTATGGCTTCAGCAATTTCTACAGAGGATGCAACTTCAATCCATCTTTTAACAACAGCTACATTCCATGTTGTCACACATAAGTGTAGAGGCCTGTCCAAAAGTAAAACTAAATTATTAGGGTACATATGACTGTTGACTATCAGCTTTAGGGTGTGTTTGGTAACAATGGGCTGGAGCTGGGGCTTGAGCTGGAGCTTGTGGCTGGAGCTGGGGCTTGGGCTTCTATTTATAAGCCACTTCAAAAAGCTTCTCATTTAAGGGCTTATTTTTTCAAGAAGCCCCAATTTTATTGTGTTGCCAAACAAGGTTTATTAAAATTAGAAGCTCAAGCCCCTAAAAGCCCCTCAAAAACCCCACGCCAAACACACCCTGAATTGGGATAAGTTTCTCGAAATAGATGGAAAGATGAATTTGTACTTACGTTAGATTTTTCGAGTTTGAAATACCCATGGATTTACATCCCCCATTTTCCAATATAACAAGAGCACACTCTGTGTACTTCTTTGTCACCGCTCTATGCAGCACTGATTCACCTTCATCATCAACCGCATTTGGATCCGCACCAGCCAATAGCAATTCCTGATGCCATTAATAAACATATCAAAAAGAAAGATCTGAAGAAACTGCAGCTTTGTTTTTTAGCTAAATATGGAACAGATTAAATTGGGTAAAACGGGTTAAAACTCTCCTGAAGTCTTTACTAATGCATACAAGTATACAACCTCCAAGAGTATTATCTTCTAAGATTTCATTCTTAATGTAAATCTATTGATTTTTTGTCATAATTAACACACTCATGACTAAAAAGGGGAGAAGAAAATTGTTTGTGGGTCCTCAACCCGGTCTCTAACAACCTGGACCCTTTTTGACCCGTTGCCCAACCCACACTACCTAACCATCTTGCCACATCCATGTATATACATCATGTTTTTCTCAATATTTCATATCAGCAAGTGCTATAATTTGTTTTATATATTATTACCAGAGTGCCATATGGATGAACAAGGAACAACAGTGCAGCCATTAAGATGGAGCAGTCAAGGCACTTACACGCATGCAATCTGGTTGACCATGATACGCACAGACATGAGCAACAGATGGACCAAACCCATCCCTCAACCTAGATCTGACATTAGCATATCTACTAAGAAGAGCACGGACACATTCTGGGGATCCAGCTGCCAGAGCAAACACAAGTGGAGGATCCCCATCTTTGTCAAGGACATCCACATTAGCCTCTGGATAATTTAAAATAGCCTCAACAAGTTCGGCACTACCCCGTCTGCATGCCAGATGGAGGGCAGTTTGCCCATCAGCATTCTGTGCTTCAAGCAGAGCAAGAAATGAGTTGCCATCACTTTTTGATGAAGCCCTTGCTAGCAACTCACTGTATTAAGACATAGGGGGGAATGTAAAACTACAAAACGGAAGAATTAAGACTAGAGGTGGCAATTTCAACCCATTTACTTATAAATGACTCGATTTAGGTTATGACTTATCTCAGATGGATCAATCGTATAAAACATATACAAATTAACGGGTTGAATGTTGCCCAATTTAATGCGTAAAACCTCCAAAATCAGTTCATTTAAAAAAACTAGATCACTATGAAATATATAATTTTCAATAATCATGTTTAGAAAACCAACACTGCCCTTTCGACCAATATCATAAAATTACTATTTGCACACAAACCCCTTTTGGCGCATTATCCAACCTGAACAACCCACACATTTTGCCACCTCTAATCAAAAGCACAAAGCACATACAAAGTGCTACTGACCTGACAGCAGAAACATTGCCTTCACAAACCATTTTATGTAGGAGACTCCGATAATCATGCACAACTTCTAAGTCTATTGGAGGAGAAGGCGGCATTCCATTTGCTTTGGGGAATACAGTTGCATCACTGCATTTTGCGGTAAAGCTGTAAATGTGTGTCTAATTATTCATATGCAATATGCATTTGTGTATGTGGCAATGCTGTTTACGTGAGAACTATTTGGGTGTTCATTTTGAAAGTAATTATACGCAATAAGACAAGAATGTAGAAACTAATGCATGGATGTGCTTCCACTCGTTATTGTTGTTATAATCATATTATTAAAGGCTTAAACATTTCACAAATTATATATAGAGTAAATTATTTAAACAGTCCCTATGCTTTCCAGAATTGTCCACCAGTAGTCCCTAGTTTCATAAAGCTATTTAAATTCCCCAATATATAAAACTAATTATTTAAATAGTCCAATGTTTGACAAGCCGTTACAAAGTCCCGTTAAGTCAATGCATGTACTGCTGACGTGAGGGCATAACAGTCTTTTCCACTTTGCACTCCCTCTCTCATGCGTTTACGATTTCAAAGAAATATTCACCGCTACAAACAGATTTCTATCCGCAAAACATTCTTCATCTTCGTCTTCGGCAGCATGGCGATGCGCAATTCGCAGAGATGACGTGATCGTGTTTCAACGGAAGTTTCGTCGTTCGATTAACGAATTGGAGCTTCGAGAACGACTTATAGTGATTTGCAAAAGTCATCACTCGAGTTTGATTAAACTTAGAGGTGCTTCGATGTCTGAAAGTTATATCTATCTAGTTTATGATTTTGTTAAAGGTGTTAGTCTTGCTGATTGTTTGAAAAACCATAAAAACCCTAATTTTACAGTTATTTCGGATTGGATGTCTCGAATTAAGATCGCGGCTGATTTAGCTCACGGACTTGATTATATTCATAATTCAACAGGTTTTGAGAAGAAATTTGTTCATAATCATATTAAAACAACGAATATAATCGTAACGACTAACGAATGCTTCAATTCTAAACGCGAAAATATGTCATTTCGGTACCGCGGAGTTATGCGGCGGAACGGATAGTATATCGGAACCATATTCAATCGAATCAAAAGTGAAGTTTACGAAATTCGAAGGTACGAGAGGTTACATGTCGCCGGAATTCCAGTCTACCGGCGTTCAGACGCAGAAATCTGACGTGTACGCTTTCGGAATGGTGATTTTGGAGATTTTGTCGGGCGAAGAACCGTTGAAGTATAGGACAGAGAACGGTAATTATGTGAGAATTTTGTTGATTGATACTGCAAGAGAGGCGGAGGATGGTGGCAGAGTATGGCGGTGGATGGATAAGAAATTGAAGGATTCGTTTTCCGGTGGAAGTGGTGGATAATTGGTTAAATTCATATATTGGGGTTGGAATGTGTTGAAGAGGATCCGGATAAGAGACCCGATATGAGTTGGTTGCGGGTCGGATTTTGAAGCTTTAGTTGGAGTCACAATTTTGGATGGAGAAAATGGGCCCACTTCCAAACTTATTTTGTTTGGAAAAGACTGTTATGCCCTCACGTAAGCAGGACTTAACGGGACTTTGTAACGGCTCGTCAAATATTGGACTATTTAAATAATTCGTTTATTGGGGAATTTAAATAGCTTTATGAAACTAGGGACTACTGGTGGACAATTCTGGAAAGCACAGGGACGGTTTAAATAATTTACTCTTATATATATGATTACTTAAGGGAACAATAAAAACAACGACATATAAAGAGAGCATTTGAGTGAAAGAAGTAGAAACTGTTTGTGAAAGAGAATTGAAGTCTTTATAATCATGTTAAAAGAAGGGGTAGAATGGTAATTTCCTTTCACTCTTAAATAATCAGTTCTGTGGCAGCTAGCAAAACTGATTATTTAACCCTTGTATATATGCATCCAAACATTAAAACCTGATTATTGCAACAGATAACCAGTCCCTTAAAGCAAATCTAGACACAAATCGCAATATCAGAAAGCAAATCTAGACACCCCCTAAGCCTTACTTATCTGGACTCGCAGGAGGACCCCGAGGTATTTCTTGTAGGTGTCGGAGAAAAATTGCTAGCATAGCATTAAAAGTGGGCCTTTTAGGGGCCTTGACCTGCAGGCAATCCCCAATCATTTTCCACAGATCCCTCGGTATTCCAACACCTACTACACTTGCATATTGTGGCGGCTGTCTCTTGGCCCTGACAACTGCTCGGTATATTTCCTCAGCATTTAAACCAGCCCACCTACAGATGAAATATCAACTTAATACTTCAAGCAATCACCCCATCTATGAAAAAAATTAGAGATGGAATTCTCGACACAATTACTTACTAAAGGGTGGATTTGGATTGTGTTTTGTCTCAAACGAAGAATTGGGTCAAACCAAAATATTTAACCAAAAGGGTAACAGATCAAAGGGGTTCGCAGTCACGTTTTTTACATACAATCTCTGAAACTCATTTTCTTTTTTTTCAAATAACTAGTATTGTTTTATAATCATAATTTACGCATTAGATTATACAAAAAAAAACTTACAAAATACTCAAGGAGGTTTTTGAGGATCAACCCAAACAGCCTGTTTCGATGTGTACTAAGAAATGACCCTTACTCAACCCAAACCTTTATTTGATCCATCACCCGACCCACCCATCTTGTCACTTCAAGAGAACATGTATGGTCAAGAAATATATAAACTATGATATAATAAAAGAGCAGCCATACGGAATAGAACCAGTGCACATTTCCACCAATGTACAGCCAAAGCTCCAGGCATCTGACTCTGGAGATATGCCAAGAGCATCGTCCCAAAATATATTTAGTGATTTCTTTACAGGCTCCCATGCCTCTGGAGCTGTGTAGTTTGGGCTCAACATTGTACAATCCATGCATGAATGACTTCTTGACGAATCACACTCTAAGCGGGCTTTTCTGCAAGCAGGTTTCTTTAAAATGGCGGGAAGCCCGTAATCAGAAACCACTGCGCGACCATCTTCGTCCAAAAGAAGATTGGATGGTTTAATGTTCATGCAAACGACACCTGCTGCATGGAGTTCAGCCACCCCACGGGCAATATCTGCCCCGTATCTATTAGCAAGGACAAAAAACCTTGTTATCTGCCGTACTAGATTTGGAATATCCTAAGATAAAATCTCAAAGAATTAATACTTAATGATAGAATCTATGCATCAGACATCTATTGAAAGTTTGAAACTATTCTGATATAATTTAACATTTCAGACATGTAGCATAACATTTTTCATTTTCAACGTTTAAGGCATTATGTATTTCTTTCTCATTTAATCAACGTGGTTAAAGTGTGAGGTGAAAGAGTTCTACGAGTTTAGTTATTAGGGGTTCAAGAGAGGACTCTGAGGTCTCTAAACTTGCACTTGATAGATTACTCCATACCGGACACCGCTAGGCCAAAGGCCCTCTGGTTATAAGCAAATCTTTTTATTTTTGTATGGTAATATAACTGCGGGAAAGATATATAGGATTACTTTCTCTAATCAACACATTTTCTTTGTATGGTGCATCTAAATCACAAAGGAATCCCAACATTTTGGATGCTGATTAATCTTGCTTTTCATTGATCTATATATTTGCATAACTTCTATAATCTATATCATGATCACGACTTTCAGAAATAACCTAATTAAGATATTCTTAATTTTGTATAATTCCTCATTAGCCCGCACCCTCCACCTTTTCACTATTAAGACGTTTTATATAGTTGATCGACAATTCATTAGTATATTGTATATGTTGTTTCCCAGCAGAATCCAAACTAATCTTACAAGTGATACTTGGGCTCATTACAAAAAACACAAAATCTTACCCTATCTTTAGCATGCAAAACAATATTAAAAAAAGGGAGTATAGCAAGATTTGCATACATGAACTAATCCACAACTTGGCACGCATTATGAAGACTTAAACCACTACTAAAAGCGTCTCGCTTCAAATAGTCCACAACTTAACCATGCTTATGTTATTCTAATTCATATAGGAAAAATATGATTGTGAACACTAATAAGAATCCATGCCTAGCCCCGTTGAACGTCTTTTCAATCGGTGTATGCTACACACATTGCCCCTAAATAGTATCTTATACATTCAAAGTTTGACAGCTCAAGTTCCCTAAATTTAACAAAAAAGCGTACAACTTTATACATTCTAAATCAAAAGCAATCATCTAGTATAACATTAAACACAATTAAACTTCAAAGGAGTAATTTATAACCTCAAAATTTGCTCAAGCGTAAGCCTCCCTTCATTCCGTTGCATTTCCGTCTCAACAGAACCATTACATTTATCCATAATCAAAGCAAGACACCCATCCACTTTAGTAGCACCATGAAACTTACACACATTCCTACACCACATTGATTTCCTTCTCAACTCCTCAAGCTGATTCTGCACCCAAACTAAGTCAGTATCTTCCCCAATCACAACCAACTTCTTAACCGCCACACGATGTCTACACCGACCCGATTTTCCACACAAAACCCCATTCCACATCTCAACTCCACTCAATTCCTCCCCAAATCTCTTCACCATTCTCAAATCCTTATGTAACCCTAATTCGATCAGACCATTACAACCAGTATTTCTATTCCTATCAATCACACCTCTCATCAATCCATCATCGTCATCCTCATCATCATCATCCTCATCATCATCTTCATCGGTGAAATCGCCGTTAGAAGCTGACGAAATTAGCCCTAAAATAGCGTAATTTTTACGTAACGCGTGAACGGAATTACCTACAACGGAAACGTGACGACAACGTGGACATGAAAGTGATGTATCTGAAGAAGCTGATGAAAACATTCGAGATAAACACTCTTTACAGAATCCATGGCCACATTCAAGTAATAATGGACATCTATCTTCTTCGTTGTATCGAGTTTGACATATTGTACAACAAGGTATCTTCATATTCAGTTTAAATGAAATGAAATTGATTGAATTTAGGAACTGATTTTAATTTAATAATAAGATCTTAAAGTGATTGAATCAGAAATGGTAGATCCATTGAACGGAAGTCTGATTGGATTTCAGAAGAATAGCTGGAGAGCACATATACATACAGATACATATACATATACACACACACAAGGTTTTTTTGAGGGTTTTAATTTATAATTTTTAAATTTTAATGTTTTTTCTTCTGGTGTTTTCGGAAGTGTGAAACTCGGAACCCGTTTCCACCGGCACATACGATAGAAGATGGAGTCACCGGTCACGTAACCTATTTTTTTTTCCGGCTTTTAAAAATTAAATATTTCAGAAGTGATAAGTTAAAAAATTATAAAAATTACATCATAAAATTCAGTTTTTTATTTATTCGATTATACATTTCACATGATGTATTCTTATCGAATTTTTTTCATTTTTAATGGTATTATAATTGACTATCACATATGATACTAACGAGTATCACACGTGATACCAACCACTATCACACGTGATACTAATGAGTATCACATGTCATATATAATACTAATATTGTACAATTTGTAAAACTCATAAAAAATCATCGAAAGTATATCATGTGAAATGTCAAATCGAAGAGAGAAAAAAGATGATTTTTATAGTGCAATTTTTATAATTTTTTAATGAGTCATTCTTGAGATATTTAATTTTAAAAACGTAGAGATAAGTGAATTTTGTGACACGTAGCGTATTCTTATTGGTTCGTCCATTCTCACAAAATTTTCGTCATCATTTGAAACTCACTCTACTACTTATAAAACATCTACATATGTATGTTGAGTATTAATATCTTAAAACAAAATTAAAATTACTAATTTACCCCTATTGTATTAATAAATGAACATACTTCGAATTGAAAAGTATTTTTATTTCAGTATTACTTCTTTGCATTTTGATATAGTATGTGTTTTTTATTGTTTCCTTTCAGATTTAGATATTTACATTATTATTTAAAGATGTTATGTTATTTCTTAAAATATTTTTATATCTATACTATTATATAAAACATTTGAGACAAAGTCTTGAAGGAGAAATAGTAAATTACTATTTTATCCTCCACTTCAATACTCTTCCCTTCACTACTATGTTTACAATGTAATTAACTATAAATTTTAATATATTAGAATTAATTTTAGATTAAAAATATGCAATTTAAAATTATAACTAAAGTACTAACATAATATATTAATGTATATTAAAGTGTAGGTTACAATTGTTTTGATAGAAATATTGTTATAAAAATATACTATTTTCTTACAGATTATAACCATCTTTATTTTTATACTGATATATAAAAATATGAAAACTTATTTTAAACTTTTAATAAAGAGATACTATAATTTTTTTTACTACCCTTTTAAGTATTTTATCTAATATTTTAACACTTTTAGTCAGTTACATTCAAGTCAGGGCAAATTACCTCAAATATAAACGAACTATTGACATATTTAAAATTCTAGAAATCAACTATCAAACTATCAATAATAGAAACGAACTATCATTTTCATCATATTTTTAGCAATATGTTACCAAGAAATAATGACGTGTTATGTACCGTCCTACTAGAATTATGATAAAATTAATAGTTGCTTTCTATTATTTGTGCTTTTGATAGTTCAATTCTATAATCTAAAATCAGTTAATACATTGTTTCTATTTTAGATAATTTGCCCTTCAAGATTATCATAAAAGTTAATCTATTACTGCTATATAATAGTTTGCTCGTTTGTTAGTCTTAAAAAAAATTAGTTATTATTCTACTGTCTTAGTTAGTACAACATCTAATGTAAATAGTACAACCATTTGAAGCAATGATTTCTTTTTCTTTTTGTAAAGATAATTTATTTAACTATCAAAGTTAATAGCCAAGTTAAGCGTCCGTAATTCAATTTTTTAAAATTTAGATTATTATAACTTCGGGTTACAATATGAGTCGAGTCAAGTTAGTGGATTTTAAAATTGAGGTACAAACTTCAAAACGTAAACTTGAATTGAATTTATAAAGGAGTTGATGAGTCAAAAGTATTTAGCTCGAGAACGATTTGCATAACCCATTTAGGTAAACGGGGCAAACAAGTTGATGGGTTGGATCATTTTATTAAAAAAATTAAATAAATTATGGTTGATCTATAGACACGTTGACACAAACCTTAACTAAAATCTGACCTGAAAAACAAAAATGGTTGACGGTTTTTAAGTTAGTAGACTGATGAGCTGAAAATCTAACTCTAATCTATAATAATGTATACAATAAAGTAACAAAAAAAGATATCTATAAATTTTCAATTTTCACTAAATGACGACTTATAATTAAAAAAAATAACACAATAAAATTTTTTAGTGTTGCTGCATAGCGCAGGTAAAAGGCTAGTGATATATAAAGTATCTTAGATGCTTTTTGAAAGAGAAAAATTATTAAATTTAAGGGTAAATTACAAAAAATATACATATAGTTGTTCATTTTCTTAAAAAACATTCTCCAACTTCAATAATAACATAAACCATACCCAAAGTTGTCACTTTTGTCCCAATGACATCCCTTCGTCCAACTTTGTTACGTTTCTGTCGTTAAGTCTATACATGTGCTACGCACGTGAGGATATTTTTGTCCTTTTCTTTTTCCCACCCATTTAATCAACCTTTCCCGTTGCATTTTATACCCATTTAAAATTAATTTACTGTTAAATGGGTCGATTAAATGAGTATAAAATGCAAAGGAAAATGTCAATTAAATGGGTGGAAAAAAGAAAATGACAAAAATACCCTCACGTGTGTGGCACATGTATAGACTTAACGAAGGAAACGTAACAAAGTTGAACAGAGAGATGTCATTGGGACAAAAGTGACAACCTTGTGTATGGTCTCTGTTATTGATTAAGTTTGAGGATGTTTTTTGAAAAAATGAACAACCACATGTATGTTTTTTATAATTTACCCTAAAATTAAACATACTTGAAATTACACATACCCTTAAATGTATTAAATTCACATTAATAATGTCATCGTTAAACATTAAACTAATAAATATTTGATACTACTTATAAAACATCTCCATAGGTTGAGTATTAACATCTTAAAATAAAATTAAAATTACTAATTTACCCTATTACATTAATAAATGAACATATTTCGAATTGAAAAGTATTTTTATTTCAGTATTACTTCTTTGCATTTTGATATTGTATGTGTTTTTGATTGATTCCTTTCGACTTTAGATATTTATATTATTATTCAAAGATGTTATGTTATCTAACGAAAATAGTATCCTAAGTAATATAAATAGATAAGTTAGTTGTTTCTGCCGCATTGCAAGGAAAATATGCTAGTATGACATTAAATTATTATTAATTAAAATATTTTTATATGATTTATAAGGCGTTTGAGATGTTTTTTGAAAGAGGAAAATTATTAATAATAACATTTGAAATGTAAAACTCTGAAATTGAGGTATTATTTTAATAGGTATAAAATACTAATTATTAATCATTGTTTAAATATTAGTAGTTGTTAAATATTAAGTTGTTTAACACGTTATAAGTTGAGAATAGTTAGTTAAGTGTTAAATTTAATATAACAATGAGACTTGAGGGACTAGAGATATAAGTGTTTAATTACATTGGAGACCAAAATACAGATTTTATATATACATAGATACATACATCGATGTACATACTTACATACATTCAAAAAACTTCCTGGAGGATTCTAAAGAGGGAGAGAATTCGCAAGAAATAACGGAGATAGGAAGAAATCAGCTTAGAATCATCAACTTAAACATCAAAAAGCTTAAATTAACACTAATTCATTATCCCTAACAATTGGTGAGTATGGTTCTTCATCTCTTTTAACCTAAAAGTTTAGTTTATGGAAGTTTCGAGTTCAAATTATGTATAAAATGAAATTAGGGTTGCAATATGTTTAATTCATGTTAATTAAGCTTAGTAATGATTGTTGTTAACATCAATTCAAGTTAAAAGTTAAGAATCTTAAATTGTGTTTTTAGTGATTTTAATGGTTACATTGAATTCTTACAAATTGGGATAATTAACTCAATTTGTAGTTTGAAAGTGTTATTATATGGCTAATATGATGTTGTGATCATAATTAAAGAAGTATTAGAAATAATCAAGTATTAAAATGTTATAACTTGTAGTAGTGATGAGTTGATTAATTTGACTTTAAAAGTCAAACCTGGTCAACTAAGAGGGAAAGTGAGTTGATCTTGTTAATGAGTTGAGTATGATGATTATTAGATGATAAATGTGTTGTTATATTATTGTGTTATGTGATAGATGGCTAAAAGACGTTGCATTCACTATTGATCATTACATCACTTATTGCCTAACACGCCAAGGTGAGTGATATGGGGGGTTATTTGGGTAATGGTTATGTGTTCCGGATTGCATACGTGCAAGAGGTTCACATGACCGAGTGGATTGTTTATTATATGCTCATGTTGTTATGTGTTGTTGATTATGCATTGTAGAGATTAGCTAACTTATGTTAGCATATGTTGTTGCCATTTGTTTCACATTGTGCACATTGTGAGTTGTCAGCGGATCCGACTAAGTGGTTAAAATCTCTACAGTTGTTCAGTTGTTGATTGCCAGTTGTTTGTTGCTATGCATTACTCATATGATTGCCTATATGCTCACTAAGCGTATTGCTTACCTATTGAGTTGTTTAATGTTGTAGGTGTATGTGATTCGTGTGAAGTAAGTGGAAAAAGGGAGGGCAAAACGATTGTCAAGAAGTAGCGTGGATTACGACTTGCAATTTCGGGTTTGGCAAGTTCACTTTCTTTTAAATTATTGTTGTGATTACCATGTTGTGTAAATCGCCACGACAGCGTCTTTTGACATAAACATATAATATGTAATATGGTTATTGTTTGTATGCGACATGGAGTTTGATTTCAGTTGGTCATATGTTGTACACAATTTTGGTAAAGTTGGAAGTGATTTGAATGGGAATCTAGAGTTTTGGTTGAATTGTAAAATGGTCAAGTTTGAGTGCTCAAATGGGTCGTTTTGTTAAGTTCGACGAAACGATGATTTGGATAGTTTGATATTTGAGTTGAAATATCTTGGCATAAATCCTGGAAATGGTAAAATGTGTTACTTGGTGTTGTTGCAAGAACAAGTATAAAAGTGTCCAAATGGTCAAAATTTGATTAAACGTCCAAAACCATCGTTAATGTTAAATTTGGAAAAGTGTAAATTGAGAAATGTTTAGTTTGTGGATTGAAGTGTTTCTGCAGATTTTGATAGTCTAATAGTAAAAAATTGGGTCAAAGGTTGTTTTGATAAAAACTGAAAATTCTGTACAGGAAGAACTACCCGGGGGCACTCTTAGTACCCAGTGGGTACTATTAGTACCAGTCGGGTATAAAGGGCTAAACTGGGTATCTTCTTGGTAGACTCAAACAGAGATTTGGGTAAGATGTTTTACCCGGCCGGTACCCCATCTACCCGGCGGGTACTACAACTACCCAGTGGGTACTAGTCCAAAATTGGGCATTTCATGAAAATGCGTAATATGCAAGTTTTAAATTTCACTTTGTACAAACAATTTTTCGGGATCACGCCAATCTCATCAGGGAGAGCTTTAAATGGATCAAGTATGTGTGACAGTGTGTTTGGTCCCCGTGGAATAATCGCCAACAAAAAGTGAAGTCTAAACAAATGTTTTTTACTTATTATTTTCCTCTCAAATCTCTCCCAAAACCCTAATATCCTAACAGTCGCCGTCATCTTTTTGTTCCTTCTCCGACTGTCGACTTTGGCCGGCGGTCCGGACGATTTCAGGTGGCCCAAACCATTGATTCAGGTGGTTTTCAGCTTGTGGTTTCAGGTCGATACGTTCACGCGGTGGTTTTAGTTGTTGGGGATTCAAGTGGTTTTGTAGTTGTTTAGGTCGGTTGTTTCAAGTGGTGGTTCACGGTAGTTTTCGTTGTTGGTGGTCCAGGCAGAATGTGGTTATTTTGGTCGGTAGTTTAGGTGGTGGTTAGCGGTTGTTTTCGTTGTTGGTGGTCCAGGTGAAATGTGGTTGTTTAAGTTGTTAGTTCCAAGTGGTGGTTCGCTATGTTTTTTTTTTTGTTGGTGGTCCTGGTGGTACGTGGTTCTTTTTTATTGGTAGTTTGGTAGTTTGGTAGTTTCAGGTGGTGGTTGGCGATGGTTTTCGTTGTTCATGGTCCAGGTTATTGGTGGTTGTTTTTGGTCAGTAGTTTGGTAGTTTCAAGTTGTGGTTCGCAATGTGGTGGTTCGGGTGATTTGTGGTTGTTTTGCTCGGTAGTTTGGTATTTTCAGATGGTGGTTCACGGTGGTTATCGTTGGTGGTGGTTCAAATGGTTGTTTTAATTGGTAGTTTATGGTGATGGTTCACTATGGTTTATGTTGTTGGTGATCAAGGGGATTTGTGGATGTTTTGGTAGGTACTTTGGTGAGGTTTGAGGTCGTAATAGCTGTATCAGCATGAGGCACCAATACAATCATATGTTTATTCTCCATTATTCGTCTTACGTATCAGATTATAACCAATCATTAGTTTTGTGTGGCAGGAATTGTTTGGTTTGAGGTTGCGTTGGGGTTTGATAATGGTCGTTCACCTGTTTTCATGATTGCTACTAGGTGACTGCCCTTATGTGATCTTGTGTTGTTCTGGGTTTGGATGATGGATTATTCATTTGGTTTTGTTGTAGGTTTTAAGAATCGCGTTGGTACTTTAGTTGGAAGTAAGGTTTAGGGGCCGTTGTAAGTTTGTTTGAGTCATTTTTAGGGTTGTGTTTGGTTAGCAATTGTGTTCAAGGATCGTTGTAAGTTTGTTAGGGTCATTTTAGTCGGGACTACCTATTAGCGTTGTTGTAATCCATAGCATCTTGTTAGTTTATTTATAGATAATATCATTGTCTTTCTGAAAAAGAATAAAGTCGAAACCACTGCTAAAATTGATGATAGTTTGTTATATCTTTATGATTATAGTTGTAACATACTTCACTTTTTCCCTAAATGTGAAAGTACACTTTGTTTGTATATCCAAGGTTACTATTTTTTTAACTGTTCAAAATCAAAACACACTGCATTACTAATTAACGATAAAAAAACATTAAATTTCATGTACCATGTTTATATAAATGAAATTGAGGTCTGTTTTAACTTTGTAAATGAATAGGCCTTTGATGTGCAAGTCTATATCAAACATTAGTAATATTTGATATGTTCGATAAATTTTAACATATCCACTTGAAATGGTAACACATAGTTTTTTTATGAAGACTTTCTTTGCCCTTGCTTAAGCACCACAGAATAGTAAGAAAAAAATTTATCCGTTGAGAAAAGTTTTACATATTCATTTATTAAACACCTCAATTAGTCATCGCAGTCACCTAGTAAGTCATTATCTTTACAAAATTATCCATTAATATCAATTAGCAAATACTTATGAATAGTAAATTGTTTGTCTTTTTGTTAATCCATAAATTTCTCTTATATAAGTGAAAAGGTACCACAAAACTCTTTTAGCTTAATGATAAGAGTGTTTTAATCAAAATCTCTTGGTCTTTAATCTAATTATTCTTTATCTTTACTATTCAAATGCAATTCTAAAATTTTCAGTTTATACAATAAATAATATATGCATATGCATTAAACATAGAGTGTATTTTTTGTTAAAAAGAATTCATATGTAATTATGTCATGTATTTTGCTTCTTTTATTGGACATATATTACATTGTATATACTAACAAACAGACTCATAGATTAAAAGAGTTCATTAAGTAAAATGTTAAATATATACAAATGACAAGCCTAAGTTATGAATTCAAAGTTCACCGAAGATATTATATGTACAATATATTTGATTGCACGTAATAGATGTCATAAGTTGTATTTGTCATTGAATGGAAATGCTAAATATAATATGTTCATTTCTAAAAATATTCTCAAATGATTATATTGTTAGTCCTAAATTTACTAATGGATTAAGTGATCTTAGTTCCAAACGTATAGCTTTGATTTGTAGCGGGGGTGAATACAAATACCCGTATAAATTCAGTTTTTCAAAGTTTGTTTAATAGATTTATATTTCAAAGCAATAAATAGAGTATAAGACAAGTAATCAATGCAGTAAAGTAAAGATGATACAGTAGCTGAAGAGTGTATATTATTGAATCAACAATTACAACTCAAGCACTGATTGCAGAATAGATCTAGCCTAAACTAATATCTAATCAGTGTATGCTAACTATTACAACTTGCTGAGACTCACTGATCCAACTAATCGATCAAGTGATTACTCGCTGACTCGTAATCGTACTAAGACACACTTAATCACCGATAATACAGATGATTAATACAAAAACTGAAAACTTCTAAGTACAATATGTCATTCTATATATAGGATGGATCATCCGTAAATATCTCCTATAAATCTGAAATATGAAATGACACGTGTCGCTTCTTGATTGCCTCTGGACAAACAGAAAAACGGTTAGAGTAATTTACGTGGTTCCACTTTCTGATCATGTGAAAGTTGTGACTTGAGATTCCTCCAATCACACTAAAGCTTGATGTCATGCAATCAAATATTTGAATAAATCTTGGATGTTGCTGACGTTCTTTTATCAGTGACTATCAACCAGCGAGTACAAAGAACAAGTTGATTTATTCTTTAATCGGTGACTAGAGGAGAGATACTCTTCTCTACTCACTGCGAGCTAACATGCTCTTGTAGAGTAATTCTTCTTATCTTCTTCTAGCAACTGTCTTTTATTCAGGGACATCGACTGCTTCCTTTATTTGATAAATGAGTGATCTGAATTCTTCGCTGTCATGAGAATGACTAACGATTACACAGAGTAGAGATTCAATCACTCAGCTAATAAGTTTATAATAAACTGTAGAGCAGTGACCTCCTTCTTCATTGATAAGGAGTTAGTCGTCATCATTTCTTTCGAGATATAATTATATTAATAATTTGATTGACGTGACCCAACATATATAAATAGTCATAGTTTGATGATCAACATATACAAGCTTTGAGTTTATGTAATTTAATTACTTATTGATAATAAACTAAGCTTTGAAGTTTATGTAATTTAATTACTTATTGATAATAAACTGAGATGTGATAAAATTTGTTTATATGTTCTTTTAGAAAAAGAAAAATGAAATGTCACAAGGTGTT
Source organism: Gnaphalium uliginosum (assembly GCA_963930675.1). Classification (NCBI taxonomy): domain Eukaryota; kingdom Viridiplantae; phylum Streptophyta; class Magnoliopsida; order Asterales; family Asteraceae; genus Gnaphalium; species Gnaphalium uliginosum. Next base: position 26,275,662 of record OZ005680.1, on the reverse strand, counting down.
AGAATATTTCAACCGTAGATTAATTTGGAAAGCGTTATAGATGCCTTATTAATGATATAATTTTAGCTTTGATTATTTGAAAATTGCGACGTAACGTATAAGTGTAGGTTCCTTGATCTTGGACCTAATCGAATCAACACACACAATCGAGAAGCGGAATTCAAACGATTGTATATAGTACGTAAACCACAAACGAATCAAACGCAAATCAACTTGTATATTAATATGATAATCAATTAGCTTGGATACAATGAAATGCCTTATAATCACTCTCTGAAACCCTAGATTCGTCAACCCTAGAACTGAACTCGAGAGCCTCTATTTATAGGCAAACAAAACTGATCATGCGACACAAGGGTTGTGTCGCCTAAACACAAAATATAATATCTAAGTCTAAAACAAAACTTGTAATTACATGACCAAAAACTATTACAGACCGAGACCAACTGACAAACACCAAATATGCACCAATGATACTTGTTAACATCATTTGGTTCACATAATATGGAATGATTCCGTTTTTTACATTAGGTATTAGTTAGCTATTACTTTTAACTAAATGTTAATACGAACTGACATTGTTGTATCTATTTTATTTATATGCACCTTTCAGTTCACAAGTCAACGACTCTTTTGGACAACCTATTTTATTTAATAGTAATCATATGTTTACCTCAACAGCGACTCATCTTTTTTTTTCCCCTCTAGTCATGATTTCGACATCACCTTTAGTGATTACTATTTCACAGGGAACAAAACCGCCACCATCACACATACATGATTCAGGTAAAGTTTTATGTCAAGTGGTATATCAACAATGGAATAAAGTATTGGGAAATTTGAGGTCTAAAATTTAAACCTTGGCAATGACATAAATATAAAGAATAAAAGATAACTTTCGTGTGACTATGGACTCGGACTTTGTTTTTTAGTCAGACACCACGATTACAAAAATATAAAAGGTGTGACATGTACCCTAATTATGAGAGTTATCCAATTATTATCATGTTAAATCACAACTCGTGAGGGTTAACAACTCATCTTTTTTCAAACTGACAACCTTTTTACCGTTTTTTAGATGACAAGAACATAGTGTAGACTACGAAGGACACAATTGATGATTAAATTACGTAAATGTACGATTATGAATTTATTTTTTCTAAATTGTCAAAGATTGAAAATGTGTTTGGATGAAAGATCATCCTGAATCATAACTGTTCATCACTTGAATGAGAGTTCGATACTACTCATATTGATTAGTTTGTGCATCTTCCAATTGGTCCCGATGAAATACTATCAAATTCGTAACCGTTTAATGATTACCCAAATGTGAAGATTATCACAATCATATCCATCATTCGACCAATCATCGCACTATTTGTATTTCGTTTTGCCTATGCAATTTAGCCTTCTTTTTGTTAATTTGATTGATCAATTTAGCCTTCTTTCCGTCCCATAGTAAATGTCAATAATCAGTTTCACTAAGTTTTAAAAATTACATTGTCTGATAGTGAAGATGACATTTTTATCATTATTTTTTGTACAAACTTCCCTGCATCAGTTTTGAAAAAAGTATATTGATGGTAAAATTGTAAAGTTAATATAAATATATTACTTTTGGAGATGGATACTTATTTTGAGACAAACTAAAATGAAAATGCGAATACTTATTTTAAGACGGAAGAAGTAGTTAGCATAATGGAAATTTTAATTAATAAGAAATATTGTGCTAATACAAATATCGAACAAGTGCAATACGGACCGGACCGTTTCCCGGTCTAAGAAAAAGATGTTCAAGTAGGTGGATTCCTTTGAAAAACTACCACCATCTTTTTGACTAGTAACACAACTCACCTTTTTTAATCCCCATTTAATTTATTTAATTTAATACTTCTTTAATAATACTTCAAAATTATTAATATTACTACTCCATTTCCATTATTCATTCAATCACGTAACCTCCTCGCCGCAATTCTCCGTCGAATTCCTATCGTCATCTCCATCTATACATACACAACCTATATCTATATAATATTCATATACATACCTCAAATTCAATTTGAAATTCTGTAAAAATGGAAGTAAAACGCCGGACGGCGAAGACGCTCGTCGGAAAATTAAGCTCGGTATCGGAACAAACACGAACAGAATCACTTTGCGAGCTACGATTGATCTCAAAAAACGATCCAGAAAGTCGAACACTAATTGCTGAAGCAGGTGCGATTCCGTACTTATCTGAAATATTATATTCACCATCAGCAATCGCACAAGAAAACGCAACCGCTACGTTATTAAACATTTCAATTTCATCGCGTGAACAGTTGATGTCCACGCGCGGTTTACTCGACGCGTTATCTCACGCGCTGCGTAATCCTGAATCAGCTTCAACAGCTCAATTAGCTGCTGCAACGGTATTTAGTTTATTAACCGTTGATAGTTATAGACCTATTATTGGATCTAAACGTGATATCTTGTATGCGTTAATTGATATAATTAGAAACCCTAATTCTCATCCGAGATCGATTAAGGATGCTTTGAAAGCGTTGTTTGGGATATCGTTGTATCCGTTGAACCGCACAACGGTGATTGAATTAGGTGCGGTTCCGGCTTTGTTTTCGTTGGTGGTTAAAGATGGGAGGTTAGGTGTTGTGGAGGATGCGACTGCGGTGATTGCTCAAATTGCGGGATGTGAGGAGGCTGGTGATGCGTTTAGGAAGGTTTCGGGGATAGGTGTGTTGGTTGACTTGTTGGATTTATCGACTGGATCGAGTGGTAGGACGAAAGAGAATGCAGTTTCAGGGTTGTTGAATATGGTGCAGTGTGGGAAGAAAGATGTTGGTGAGTATGTTAAAGAGATGGCTTCTGTTGTTTGTTATGGGATTACTGATGTTGCGGAGAATGGTAGCTCGAAAGGGAAGGTTAAAGCTAATGAACTGCTGAAATTGATTGATACCGGTTCTGGATTCCAAGAGGTGAAACATGATAATGTAATCACACAGTCTGCTTGAATCTTTGTGTTTGATTGTTACTACATACTAGTTAACTTACATATTTGATTTTAGATATATACTTTTGTGTCTAGATTATATATAGAGTTTGGGGAGTTTGTGGGCAGTCTTAGAAGCAATATGTAAGCTTGTTCTTGTGTGATATGTTTGTCACACTTGTTTTGATTAGTATAGAAGTTCTTACTGCATACGTAGCAGTCGTAAGTTGTAACTGGTCTGGAGTTCAAGATCTGAAATTGATAATGTAATTACACAATGTTCTTGAATCTTTGTGTTTAATTATTGTTATTACGTACTAGTTAACTTACATATTTGAGATATATACTTTCGTGTCTAGATTATATTTAGAGTTTGTGGGCAGTCTTAGAAGCAATTTATAAGCTTGTTCTGGTGTGATTCGGTTGTCATAATTGGTTTGATTAGTATAAAAGTTCTTGTTGCATACAGAATAGTCTTAAGTCTTAACTGTTTTATTGCAAATATCGTAAGAATAAACATAAGTTAGGAGACCTGATTCAAACTAAAAAGAATTGAGAAGTATTAGGTGCACCTCTTGTATTTAATTGGATGTTCACTATCCTTTGGCGGATACGTAAAGAATTTGGCATTCCCATTGTAGAGATGGCAACTTTTGCATAATTAGATAAGATTACTATCCAGCTTACCTGTTTGACTCTGTTTACCGTTACTGTGGTTATTTGTGTGTTTATCTAGATTCCCCAAGAAGCCACACAGATAGATCAGTGAAACACTTGATGCCTGCCACTTGAAGTCATATAGTTTTAAGTGTTAGCAGGTAATTGAAAGCATTGCAATTGAAACTTTGTAAGAAGTCTTCTCCTGCGCCTTAACATTCATAATGTCTGTTCTGGCATATATTTAAGAAAGTTTAGTATTTGTTATTACGTTTATATCATAGTCCGATTGTCAAAGACAGTATGTTGCTTGAGTGACAATTGTTCCTACAGCATCTTACTCTTTATGAGTGTTACATATTAGCTACTTGTGAGTTGAATCGATTATTAAGTAGCACATACCTAAGAAAATTATGAAAGTTGTACTTCGATTTTCACTTGACATCTGAAAGCAGGGGCACCAGGTTTGACTTCTTATCTGGTGGACTCAAATACTCAATTGCCTGAGCCATGAGGGTAAAGCGAACACGGGTCCAGGTCTTTGGCTATGTTCGTACTTTGAACATTTTGTTCTTTAAAACCACCAAATAACATTTAGTTTTGTATAAATATGTTGGCTCTTATGTTTGCATTTTGTACTCGTTAGTTCTGAATTTGGTATTCTCATCCCTTGCATCTATATCGAACCAGATGGCCGTCCCCTGGTTAGGAGAAACCCAATTTGTAGAGATATATGATTCACACACACACGAAAAGTATTAGCTATTTGCTATTGGAATGTCAAACACACCACAAATAAGGACACGATAAAGTCATAAAACTACCATTACAGAGAAATATAGATACACGAGAACAGGTCAAAAGTTTCCACCTGGGTTAAGGCTAGGCCATAAACCTAATATTTTTCCACACAGAAACGATGAGTTGATTCGACGGTAGTGCAACAATAGTGTCTCTTGTCGATAGTTGATAGTTTAGTGCGACGATGTCTCTCACCTGTGGGTTTATCACGTCACATGGACCACATTTTCACGTTAGTCGTGTTTTCAGTGGAGGCATTATCGACGAGCTACTTTTCATGCTACAATCAAAGTCACTAGTGGAGAAATAGTAGGTTTCCGGTTCGTGAAGTTCTTGATAATATGAGAATAGATTTACATAGCGTTTTATGCCCGATGTGTGAGGATGATGTTTAACGGTGGATTATTGTTTTTTGAAATGCAAGTATGTCAAGGATTTATGGATAAAAAAATTTTAGTGGTGGAACTTGGGTAGGGTGAATGTTGAAAATGTTGAAGATATCATCAAGCATCAAGGTAGTGGATCGTTTTCAAGCTCAAAGAAAAACGCTTGGGTTGGTATTATTTGGACAACTTTATTTGCAATATGGAATAATCGTAATAACAAGATTTTTAGGAATATAGACACAATGGATGTGGATCTGCTTATGAAGATTTAAACGTGGTCATATGAATGGCTCTCAGCTAGAGTCAAAGATTTTTCATGCTCGTGGGTTTAATGGAAAAGTTAGTTGTGGGTGTGGGATGCTTATGGTTCAAGTCTGGGTTGGTGATGCGGAGGGTCAGGGATTTGAAGTTGGATATGATGGTCTGCTGGCTGCAGTAATTTTCGGTCTTGGGTTTCTGTTTTTTGTTTGAATTGTTTGTTTGCATTTGTCTCGTAGATACATGTATTAGCTAGTTGAGAGTATGTCTTGTTTTGTCTTTTATAGGTGGTCTATGTGGCTTTTAGTTAAGAAATGGGATCATGTTTTAATGCTTGTAAACGTGTTGTTGTCCTTGTTTTTGAACTTTTGTCGTATTGTTTTGATTTTGGTAATAAATGTCTACCTAAAAAAAAATCAATAGTCATACTTGTTATGGGTTAGTTCAACCATCAATACTGGTTAAATAATGATGATTCGTGAATTTTAGTGAGTTGTATCGTATTGTACCTGAGCTTTCTATTTTTCTCTTCAATAAAAAATTTAACTACTTAACAAGTGACAAGCTAAAATAAAAATAAAAATAAAAGAAAAACATTCAGTCAATAGTTAATACTTAAATAGTACGTTGATTTTACTTTTTATTTCTTTAACCTTATTAATATTAAATTGATCATTGTATCTTGATTCAAACTTGTTCAACAATATTTAGATATAAAAATTGTTATAACCGGTCTTATTCCAAATTCCAGACATAGATACTTATTTTGATTTTATCGACATTTATTATAATAATAATAAATTTATATAACATGACCTTTTTTATATACATAATATAATAATAATAATAATACAGAGTAGGGTTCAAATGAGTACAACAACTTTGTGTGAGAATAAGGAATCAATCTCAACCACTCATTTTCATCAAATACTCGTTTCCCTCATCTTTTTAAAAAACTAAATATCTCATAAACGACAAGTCAAAAAATTATAAAAATTGCACCATAAAATTCGGCGTTTTCTATTATTCGATTTAAGATCTCACAAGCTATACTTTCGACGATTTATTTTTTCAATTTTTGGTGAGTTTTACAAATAGTAACACATGTGTTACTGATTAGTTGTACATTTGATTTGCGGTTAGGGTTAGAGTTTAGAGTTTAGGGTTTAACATGGTTAACCCGAAACCCTAAACGCAACACTAACATATGTGTTACTAATTTGTAAACTCACCAAAAAATGAAAAAAAAACTCGTCGAAAGTATAGCTTGTGAGATCTTAAATCGAAGAGGAGAAAACGCTGAATTTTATGGTGCAATATTCATAATTTTTTGACTTGTCGTTTGTGAGATATTTAGTTTTTAAAAAGATGGAGAAAAGTGAGTTTTGTGAAACGTGACGCCTTTCTATTGGTTCTCCTTTTCTCAACACTTTTATCATTGCCATTTGAACCTCACCTTGCTACTATACCACTACTATATAATATAGAGATTGAGATGAGACGAGATACGGTGTAATGGACAAGAGGGATCCAAAGATAAAAAAAGAGCACAAACCGCATTAAACGAACAAAACAAACCGAATTGCATCATTTTGCACTTTGATTTGATTTCTTAGAAAATAAAAAAGTTTGATTCGGCTTCAATTTTATTTTATTAGGAATATAAAAGTAAGATTTGTTGACAATATTCTTTTTTGGTCATATTTTATACACTTATCTTTATATAAAAAACAAATATTAACACATCTAGAAAAGCTAAATAAATTTATGAAACTTCATAAACAATAATTGTAAATTGTAAAATCCTATTTCAATGTTTAAGATACAAAAATAAGCTCGATTATTTAACAAAAGATCAATTAATTAATGATATTTTTTTTGGGAATAATTAAGCAAAGGGGGTGAGTGACGGGAGCGCACTAAACCGTGGGGGGAGTGGGTGACAGTGTCACGTGAATACGCGTCGGTGGAATTCAACGGTTGGCTTCATTTCCACGCTAACTGCCAAATCCACACACCCACTCATTTTGTTTTCTTTCCTATAAAATATTTATATTTATATTTATATTTATATTTATATATAAAAGGTCCCAAAGATTCCCCCAAAATCATTTGAAAGAATTACTAGAGTAGAGTAGTCGAAGTTTGTACCAGAGAGTTTTTACAGTTCTAGTCGAAGAATTCACCTAAAAGAAAAATACATTTGGCGAATTAGGCGAACTAAGCAAACAAATCCACTTTTTCTATACAATTTCACACAAATAACTATACAATTATACATTTTATCCAAAGTTCATCTTTTTGCATGAGGTTCGAGAATTCAAAAAGTTCGTCGGGCTCGCCTAATATTAAATCTCATTTATGCGAACTTTCATAGACACGTGTCAACTTATTGTGGTAGGCGAATTATGTTGACCGATGAAAGTTACGTTGACCGGCGAAGTTTGTATCCACGTGACATGTTTTAATTGGTGTTTGAAAACTTCACCTAGTTCGTCGGGTATAATTTTCTTTTAAGCGAATTTTTTGACTAGAATTATAAAAACTTTTTGACACAAACTTCATAGTGAAAAGACAATCGTTAACTGATCACTTCCGTAATTTTCTCAAATCATTTTAATCTCCTAAGTTAAACATCGACCCCACGTTCCACTCAACCACACTTTAACCCTTTAATTAGCAAATTCTTGGATTTGGATTACCAATATTAGTAAGTGGAATGAATTTACATGAATGAATTCCATCAGGTTAATTTGTGTTGTATTTTTCAAGGGGTCATTGCTTTCGTGTTTAGATTAGCGTGTTTAAGTTAAGTTGTATTTTAATAGATCTCTCTGATTGATTTTTTAATTCTCACTAAATTTTTTTACTCATTTAAATCTTACTCGTAAGTATAATAAAAGAGAAAAATATTATTTAAGTTAACCTAGATAGACGACTACTCTTACTAAAAAAGCTTATCCACTTTAACACGTTACCTAACTGACCAAACGGAAAAAAGAAACACATTGGGGAGTTTAAGTTTGCAAGTGTAGTAAAAGTTGCTTTCACTAACAAGAATTCTACGAGAAAGAATAACCCACAATCATCTAACCCTTGAGAAAACTAGTTGATGGAGTATACGGTTTGAGTCATTTTCTATCCTTCTTGACTTTATTTCCACTTTTCATGTTTCGCGTTAAAATGATTTGGTGGAGGTTATTATTCGGGATAAAAATATAATATAATAATATTAATATATAACATTAATTAAAAATATACCTTAATTTCGAAATATGGTAATCATAGTATATCGTAATTTGAGTTAATTAGTGGAGTATGTGTACAAGAAATAAATCATCTACAAAACTATCCTTTTAAACAATTACTATAATTAACTTAAAGACGAGTTAATAAATCTCTCTTTATTACTATTTGAGGCTTATATGGGTCAATAATCTAATCTTCTAATGTCTATAAATAACTAAAATTCTACGTGTTCATCAATATTTCAATAATATCTAGTGCTCCATATGTCATTCATAATCTCTTACTATGTTTATTATTGTATTAAATATTAAAATTAAATGAACTAAATAACGATTAAATTATCAACGAAATTGAAAATAAAGAGGCTTGAATTCACCGTACATTGATTACCTACAGATTGATAAAGATATTTTTCCTTTTTATGTTTTCATTATATAAGCATACCTTCTGATTTCGGCCTTCAAATTTTCTATAATAAGACACTTTTTCAGTATGTTCAACTACTTTCAAAAATAAAACATCGATCATAACACGTTGTATACGTTTACTATTTACAATCATCATCTACTAATGAGCATATTATATTTATATATTTGCTTCCTGTAATGCCGTTTTATAATTATTATCTTCATCGTCATATATCCGATGGATTAAATATTCTTAGACGTCGATATATAATTTCCAATAAGTCAATATATAATTTTCAATAAGTCAACAATCACCTATCGTCAATGCAAATGTGATTGATGTTGATTGTCCATTTTGCAACTTCAAAATGATCATGTCCAAAAGTTATTTTTTAAGTCTTACTCTATATCTTCATAGTAATATTAGATCAGATGTTTAAATTTAATATTTACAATTTTAAGTTATAATATAATTGAAAGTTTCATTATACAAACAATGACAAAAATATTTATACAAAAATATGACAAACCAAGCAACAATGATCCAATCTTGATATATGGAGTTTACAATATTTGTTGTGACAATTATACGGGCATGGTGACTCAATGATATAAAAAGAAAAAAAAAATCAGAAAAAGGAACAAAAACTTTCTCATACATTTATGTGTTAATACTTGGTGAATTATATATTTACATTAAAAACATGACATTAGTAGAAACACATTTCTACAAATTTCTCATAGTGTTACATTCAATTTTTATTATTATAATTGACTTTATTTTATTGTACTAAACAAAATTATCCACATTAAATTAGAAAATAATGTTAATACTTTTTGAATTTTGAATATACACATATTTATTATGTAAACATTATTACTGATGTAATACATTTTAATAATTCTATTTTTTTCAGAGCTGTTCATCGGACGGGATTACTACTAGTATATAATATCGATACTTCCCCGTTCTAGAATATTATTTTTTTACTTCACAGATAAAAACACATTTCTCACAAATTTTACAATAGTTTAATTTCAAGATTTGAACTCACAACTTCAAAATTGTTAAGTTAACTAGATATGGTTAGATCAATGACTCTCGACTTCATAATTAAGATATATACTAAAAAGTATTATATGCTATTAATTAAAAGTATGAGTTAAGTTAATGAAAATGCAATTAATTAATGACTGATACTCGTTGTGTGTACCCAACAACTCATATGTACATTTTGTGGAGAAAACTTGTTATTTATTGACATTGTATATTTTGGTGACGTGTCAAATAGTAAAGATGACAAGTGATATCTTATATAGATGGCACGCAACAAAAATATCATAAATTATATACAATAACAACAAATAACAAGTTCCTGACATATAATGTATATCCTAGTAGTTGGATATACACTACGATTATCAAATCTTAATTAATTGCATTTTAGCGAACTTAACACAAAGAGTATTTATAGATTTCAATATTATTAAATTTTCATTTTTATCAACCTTTTGCTCTCACGATTTGTAGAAAGTAAAATTGATGAAGTGAATGATATTAGTAATTTCCTTATAATCTTATATAGATGACCTAGCTAGAAGAAATTTGATTACTATTTTACTACTATTATTACTCCATTAGACAACGTGATAATTCAAGAAACCAAAGTGTGTCAAAGTAATTTGTATTTTGTCTCAAACAACGTTTCTTTTCTTTGTTTGTAGAAAAAGTTAAGTTGACAACATGGCCTGTTTATACCTAAACTGTAACATAATTAAGCTGGAAAGCATTTGGGAGTCCCCAAAAATTTCATGCATGTATATGTACAATTGTACATGTTTAAAATATACCCTCCCCTCTTAAAATAAGTATCATTCACGTTTTCATTTATGGTTGTACCAAAATAAATGTTCAATATACTAACTTTATCAATTTATTCATAATTTAATTTTTCACTAAATATTTATAGAAGATTGTACGAAAGTAAAGGTAAATTGTCATTTTTCTCTTACAAAATGTACTGATTAGACATTTTTTTAACTTTATGTAATTTACTGTGTACACTTATTATAATGAAAAAAGTGTTAATTTACTAGAAAAATAATTCAAAAATTAAAAGATGAAATAAAACAAAATACAGCACCATAAAAATAAAAATCTAACCTCCAAAAGTAGCTTTTAATCTTTCCTTTACACAAATATGCACCCTCTAAAATGCTAGTGGCTTTTCCCCTTTATTTTTAGTCACCCTAAAAATATCACCCTCTACTTTACTTTCATGTTAGCAGCTTATTTCATCAATTTTTCTAACATGAAAACTACTAAACAACTTCATGGATAACAATAATTCTTCTCCTAAAAAACCTCCGACTTCCACTGCTACCGCAACAACGACAACTGGCGGTAGCGGGGGAGATCGTCTTAAACGAGACGAGTGGAGTGAAGGTGCGGTTTCTAGTCTTTTAGAAGCTTACGAAGCGAAATGGATACTCCGAAACCGCGCCAAATTAAAAGGACATGATTGGGAAGATGTAGCTAAGCACGTGTCATCACGTGCCAATTCAAGTAAATCACCTAAAACATTAACACAGTGTAAGAATAAAATTGAGTCTATGAAGAAACGGTATCGTTCTGAGTCAGCTACTGCTGACGTGTCGTCATGGCCGTTGTTTCCGCGTTTAGATCTGTTGTTACGTGGCAGCGGTGGTGGTTCAACTGTGGTGACTAGTGGTGGTGATCCGCCGCCGTGTGCTGCGGTTCCGGTTGCGAGTAGTGTTCCGATTGTGTTTGATCGTGTGCCGGTTGCGCAAGCGATACCGATTACGACGGCGGAGATGGTGATGGTTCAGTCAGCGAATTTTCCGGTGAGTGTGGCAGCTCCGGTGGTGGTTTCGACTCCAGTGGTGCAAGGAATTGGACAGAATTCGGTTGATTCTAATGGCGTTGATCCGGAGAATAAGGTCAGTAGGTTTCTCTCGGTTCTATTATTTGTTTTTTTTTTCTATTTTTTAGAAACATAAAAATCATATATTTGATTTTTATATTTCAAACTATGGTCCAAATACTCCAATCATTTAAGTACTTGTAATGTTTTGTTAAAATAATAAATATCCATATATATATCATATCATTATTATCATTTATTTATATAAAAAGAAACGTTATACGCATATACGTACAATTATGCATACATATACTTAATATGACTTTTCTTAGAAAACATTTACTTATAAAAATTGTAAATGAAATGATTACGCATTAATTTAATAACAAGCGGAGAAAAAGAAATATCGAATAGATAAAATAAAAATAAAAATATATGACGATAAACTCTAACACGCACCACGTATTTATATGTAACCAAATATATAATATGTTATGTGTGAGACCTGAACACACAAATTTTTGATTAATATATTAACCTCGTACCGCTAAATTAATAATTATTTCATAAAATAAAGTATTGTGTAATTGTTTAACTTAATACTTATCAAATTTTAAGTAGATGACATACTTTCGAAAATTTGAATGACAATGGTGTCAAAATGTATCAAGGTTTATTTAGTTTAGAAGGTAAAAGATATGAAACATGTGGGAGGGATGGTTTGTTATGTTTTAGGTCGAAAACAACACGTCCCGGTTGTTAGGCAATTTTTCAAATGTAGTTGTAGTTATTGTGTATATTATAGTACTGCACCGTTTTAAATAAGAAAGTGTTTAGATTAGTTTTGGTTATTTTGGAGCTTATGAATTATAACTTATAAGCTCCAATAACAATAAGCTGATCCAAACACGAACCTATTAACTTAAATGTTATAAGGTTCGGTTATAAACATAAAAAAAAAAATAAAAAAAAAATAAAAAAATGGAGGTAATCTTCCTAAATTTGACTTTGTAGACATCATCTCTTTTCTTGAAAATAAAAAATTGAACATGGAACTTTAAGGAATTGTTAATTGGTCAAGTTTGGTTTCGATTTGATTGGTGCTTATTGATTGCACCCGTTCATTCAATAAGCAATATGATGAGTTTGTAATACACAACACATAGAAATAGAATGATTTGTAGTAGTTAATACTTGTTCTTTCATATTGATGTGAAATATGTTTTGTTCTTGTTGGGTCATATCCAATAATGCCGTATTGGATTGTATGTTCTTGATCAAAACCCGAACCAATTAAAGTATATGGGCCCATTAGCCATTAGCCATTAGCCACTAGCTAGTACTCAATTTCGTATTTCGTGTTTTATTCATTTTATTTATTTAAAAGAAAATCAAAAGTTTGTTTCGGGTCATCTTTTTGTTCCTTTCGACCCGTTGATTTGTTCCTTTCACAGCATCTTTTGTTATATCCACACCGTTGACATTCTAAAGTAAAAAATAGAACCAAAGTTGGCTCATTTTAAGATAAACGGGTTAAATTCCTAGTCTCTAATTTGTTAATTCTATTTTTCTCAGGAGGATGCGATGGACACGAAAATGCCTGACAATGAACCAGCTGAAAAAATGGAGATCGAGAGCGATTGTAGCACCCCGGCTCTCTATAGTAATGACAACGAAAAGATACAATCAAAAAATGAAAAAACAAAAATAACCGAGAGTAAAAAAAGGCGAAGAAAAGGTGAAAACTTGGATGTTGCTGCGAGCATACGATGGTTAGCCAAAGTAATGGTGAAGTCTGAGCAAGCTAAAGTTGAAACAATGCGAGAATTAGAGAAAATGAGAGCGGATGCTGAAATCAAAAGAGGCGAAATTGATTTAAAGAGAACTGAAATAATCGCTCACACTCAGTTGGAGATCGCTAGGCTCTTTGCCACCAGTTTGGAAAAAGGCGTTGATCCGTCTTTGAGGATTGGAAGGAGTTGATGAGCGAGTCGTTGATTATTACTCGACGAATTTATGTATTAGTTGTTATAAGAAAACGACCAAATTCTATGCATCTATGTAATTGTAGATGTGAAAGCTTGTTATATGATATTGATGGAGATTTGCATCTTATGTAGGCCTATAAAAGATTATTATAACTAAGATGATACTGATTAGTATTTGGTCATTGTGTACTCAGTAAAAAAATATAAGGAAATACATTACCTAACTCATTATTATGATTTGCATTACCATGATCATTATTGTTGGACTAGTCAATTGGTCAAGTCAACGCTTTTTTGACCCAAAGTAACACAAAGTCTTGGAAAGACTATAACAATGATCAAATAAATAGTGGTGTATTAATTAGATGACTCATTCTTTATAAATTGGTTACTACGTTTTTATATTTTAATTTGATTGGTATCTCTGTAAAAACTTTTCTAACAAAACCTCATATGCACACCAAAGGGCCTAGAGAAGTTTATCAAGTAAAACGTTGTGAAGTTTATCAATTAAAACGTTGCGAGTTTAAACTTCGTTACATATATATATATATATATATATATATATATATATATATATATATATATATCGTTATATAGAATAGAATATTAATGAGAACACCTTAAAAATAAGAACGGTTAAGAACACCTAATAAATGCACAACTAGCCAACAAAATCATTAGATTCACACTAATATATTTCAAATATGCGTAGAAAAATAAATGTGAACTCTCGAAAATGTACAAAAATCGAAAAAACGATTGATGCACAATTATAGAGATAATCGTGAATCAGTCGTTTTTTCGATTTTCGAAAAATAAAAAATCGAAAACCGAACCGAATTCAAAAATAAAAAATCAAAAACTGAACTGAAAACCGCATTAAAATTCGATTCGATATTCGGATTAAACGGCTTTAAACTAAATATTGAACACCCTGATATTATGCACTAAAGTACGTGACCCATTACAAATAATAACAATTAAGAACGAGATGAATAGTACACCTTCCATTCAGGTTCTGTCAGGTTTTCGATTTATATTCTATAATATAAAACTGTAATCACAAGAAAAAAGCAAAGACTATTGTAACCTAGCGGTTCCCGCCAGCCATTTTTGACGCTAAATAGCTGAGGGACTCTGCATCGACTCCCTTTTGAATCAATCCTTTTTTATTTTTGTCTTTTAGCGGATTTATCTTATATATATTTTAGATTTGGGAGAAAGCTAACAGAATATAGCTTCAGATGGACTGTTGAGCCGCTTATTCTTTTCACGGGGTCACGAGTTCAAATTTTTCAAACCTTATTAATTTTGGTTCATTTATTTTCAAAGGGAATGTGGATTTTTATATATATTTATTCGTTGCAAAAACTAACAATAGAATCGTTAGCTTGGATTATTGTTTCATTGCACTAATAATACACTCAGAGGTTTTCGAAAATAGATGATCAATATTTGATCACCTATAACAAATTAAAGTTGATGAACTATGTAGATAAATTGTACGGAGTATTTGTCAATTGAAAATTTATATATGGTAATATCTATGACCATTTGTCAATTGAAAATTTATATATGGTAATATCTATGACCAATATGAATGTCGTCACATTTCAAATCGTTAATGTAAAATGAAGTGCTAAATAAGGGTTAAAGTTACAGATCGTCAAGAACTTTTACTTTCGTACCGAGTTAGACAACGAACTCAGTTTTATCATTAATATAGGTAACTAACTTTCAAATTTTGTGTCGAGTTAGGTAATAGGTATTACGTGGCATATTACTGTAGTTTCACTTAAATCAATTTTAATAATATCACGTAATACATATTCTCTAACTCGACACACAATTTAAAAGTTCACTAGCTACGTTAGTAATAAAATGAGATTGTTGGTTAGCTCGGTACAAAAGTGAAAGTTCTACGATCTGTAGTTTAAACCTGCCGAACAAAGCTAACAACTTAAAAAGTGATTGCATTCATGCGGCGAAGCGCGGGCACGCATAACCTAGTTACTTCCATTAGTCAATAAATAAACTATATTACCAATGATTTGGGCTATTGGGCCCACTTGATGTTAACAGCCACCCAGGCCCAAGCGGGTAATCATATATTCATATACCCTTATCTATGTTGCAAGTTGCAAGCTGCAACTTACAGTTTTGAAAATACCGGATATCCTATGTTGCAACTTGCAATTTGCAACTTGAGATTATGTTTTTATAATAGATTTTGCATTTTCAAAATAACATCCGTATAAACAATGGTAAAAATGTGTGAAAACGCACATAGATAATCGTTTCAAACATTTTTTTCTGATTATTTGCATTTAAAAACGAGATACTTAGATTACGAGTTTATTGTTTCATTATGCGTTCAAATTTACACTCATTACTATTGTATGTTCTCAACTTTCGTACCCTCTATTGTATGAGCTGAACCTTTTAAAAACTCTATTGTATGCCCCAAATTTTCACACTCTCTATTGTATGAGATGGACTTTTCTAAAAGAGTTTTTAGAATGTCTAATTTATATCATATTACTTAGAGTTTTTATAAAGTTCACCACATACAATAGAGAGTATGAAAGCTAAGAGCATACAATAACGTTTTTAGAAAGTACACCTCATACAATATAGGGTATGAAAGTTGTACGCATACAAAAACAATTAGTGTAAAGTTGAGCACATAATCGAAAAATAATATTATCTCTTCAAAATACGATCACAAAGAATATCGTAAATACCTAATTATTTGTTTTATTTCAAACATCCGTTTTTTTTCTGTATGAATCCGTTTTTTTTACTTCATTTAGATATTTTAATAATAAATTTTTATTATATAAACTCAATGTACAAAATATAGTAACTAATGTGTAAAGAGACGGATTAATACGAAGTCACTTTCACAGTGAATAATAATACAATCTAAAAAACGCGACATACAAAACCCCGTGATGGTTCAGGCAAATCTTCTTTTATAAGAAGTCACGTCATAGTCCTTAAACAATAATAGTACAAATTAAAGCATATAAATATTTTATGACAAGACAAAATCCACGAGACCTGTTTGTCACGTGACTCATGAGCAGACCTCACGTGATATTCCCAGCCTGGAATTGGGTATATCGAATAAGACACGATGGTTTTGTTGTTGCATATTGGCGATCACATTGAGCGAGGGTGATGCCGACATGGCTAGGCAAGTCGTTGAGCCGAATGTGCTATGAATTAGGAAGTTGTCTTGTGTTAACGACATGTTAAGTCCCGGAAACATGAAAGTCATTGTTGGGACTTGTTTTAATATTGGGACGGTGTAGCATGTGTCGAAGCCCCCTAGTGATGACACAACGGCTTTACCCATTCGCCTTCGGAACTCATCTCTAACCGCGGTGTAGGCTCCATCCACCAGCCTCGTGAACACAGTGCCTATATAGAAAAATGCCAATTAAAACGTTTGAATTGACATTGATATACAGGTTAAAATAAATGAAGAAAATATCTGTACTGGCTAACAAATATTAACGTTTGAGACCAATTTTTTTAACTTAAACTTATAACCTTCTTTTTACTCCACTTGCACATATTTACCTTTTATTTTTACCTTTAAAATTAAAGAAGTTTAAAGGGTAGATAATGAAATTGTCCATTTATTGAGTTTCATGATGATGCCATTGTCACAATTAATTTTATTTATATACGTGATATTATTGTAAGATCGAAAGAGTTACCTGAATCGATGATGGTGCCACCACCGGTGTTTGGGTTGAAAGCTAATGCGCTAGGGGGAATGGTAACGGTTTTTGAGCCCACTTTGATTCCAATCAAATTCACATAGTAAAGTGAAGTTCTTCTAGGGTTTACGAGTAAGGGTGTGTATTGGATGTTGATAGGTTGCCCGTTGGTTCCTAATCTTAGGGTTCCGGAAAAATTTGAAGACTTGAAACTAGGGAGACAGTATGAGAAAGTGGACTTGTAAAGGGATGTAGATTGGGATACAAATGACGATGGACCACGACCTAAACCTAAAACACCTTGCGGTGGGAAGGAACCACCGGTTGCTTTTTGAATGCAACCAAAGGGGTAGCCAAAGATAGAGTCGGTTGCTAGGGTTAGGTTGTCTCGCGCCAAGTTAGCGACAATGGACGATGCACCATATGTCATGTTCAAGGAGCATGCTGTTCCTGAACAACTTGTACTTTGCACCTACAAATAACAATAAAGCCAATTATAAGAAAACCTTTAATATAAAAATGGCTAATTAAACATATCAGTGATCACTCTTTATAATTAAAAAGGTAACATTCCGGCCACTTACATATAGTTTAGGGTTTAGAGTTTATTGTTTTAAAGTGTATTATACTTTGTCTCATTTACCTCATTTACTATTGTATTTGACCTACTTTCATTTGGTTTATTACATGTATTGAATTTGTAAATATCATGAATACTTTCTCTTTTTGACCTTGACAAAAAAGAAAATTTTCATTTTTGTCAAGACGAAAAGGAAAAATATACATTCAATAGATAGAGATTACAAGTTCAATATATACAATAAAATTTTTGAAAATACACTTCATACAATAATAAAAAAAGTAAATATAATACACTTTCACCCAATAAACTCAATAGTTTAATGGTAACATTTGAAGAGTAATCAAATACATAAAACTTTTATTGGTAAAGACAAAATCATCAAAGAGCTACAAATGACTATCGATCCTATATTAATATCATATACCCATGACCAAAAAGTAGATCAAATCTTTGTATACTTTTAAAAAAATATTTAATTAATAAAATTAAATAATTAATTAATTAATTTTTTCTATTTAAATTAAGGACAAACGGTGTAATAACTGGAGAAATATGAACCCGGAAGTCACGGGTATAAAAGACATGGGCTCCCCGGGTAGACCCACACCACAAATGGACACCCGTGTAATCCAACCAAAACCGGGTCACGGGTTTGCTTTGATTTCATCCTAATTTTGTTAATTTCCTATAGGGTAAAGAATGATACGTTCCTTTCACTTTGTTTTTATTCCCACTACTATCAAAAATCAATACTTGTACGGAGTAACTATCATGCTATTTTTATGTTAAAACTTACAACATTTAGTTTAAGTTTAATATATGAATATTTTGCAATGATTAGTAAAACCAAAATATAAAAACTCGACAAAGGGTCAATCATCAGGATGTATATATATATATTTATTTATTTATTTTACTTAATCATACTATACTATTAATATTTAGGATAGAATATCCTTAAGGATATATGTACTTTGACTACTTGTGTTAAATAAGACTCTAGATTCACATATAAACATAATATAATAATAATAATAATAATAATAATAATAATAATAATAATAATAATGTGCAAAACAAAAGATTGGTGCATGGTGTAAAACATATGCATTTGTTACTAGTGTCTACTAACAAGTAGTGGAATTAAAATATACAACAAATGCTTAAATTTTATAGTAGAGAGATTGTACATACTTGTTTGCATTGGTCAGTGCCACAAGCAAGTGACAAGAAGCTAACCGACTTAGCGGAATCAAATGTGGTAGACGAGCAACCAACACAACCAGCACACGGAACCAAGGCCATATCGGTGCTAGTATCTAAAGCCATAAGCAAACTTTGAGCCGGTGTTCCAATGTTTGCCTTCACAATGTAGGTCGGGCTTTGTATAATTTGTCTGCCCGACCCAATTGGGACAAAAGACCGACCAGCGACTAGGCTCGTTAGATAAATGAGTCTGGTCTTGTCATCAGCCTGCATTTGGAGCACACTCTCTTCCCATGAGAGTGAGGTTTTTGGCCTAAATGGTGAACATGGGCTAGACACATGGTAGACCCTAAGGGTTGAACCTTGGCTAGTTGCTTCACAATTTGGGCCAAGTGAGTGAACCAAGCTCAATGAGCAAAGGAATAGAAGGGTGAGGTGTAAAGCATCCATTGGTGTATTGGTTTTGGTGTCGATTTTGAGTGTGATATTTGCTTATTAGTGAGTGGGTATATATATTTGGGGTAGTTACATTTGCACACCTTATTCTTTGAGGTATTTTCATTTACTCCCCTTGACTTTTCATGTGTTTATAATTAGTCCCTGGTCACATGACAAGTTGGTACTTATTTAATTTGGTCTAAATCTTTGTTCGATCTTTGTATTATAAGGTAAAATAATACTAATATCTAATTAAATTTTTACTAGTTTATTCATTGTATATAAAAGTTGACTTACTTTTGACCACTTGTTTCAAAAGCTTGCTACAACATTTGTCTATTGGAGATTTGTATCCATTCATTACTTCATTTAGTGGATTAGAGACTTTACTTAAATTATAACCACAAAATTAAAGTAATTATGATAATATCCATGTCCATTATCTTTGAAATTGAAATGGTAACAATTTGTGTTAAGATTAATTTTTTCTTTCAAAACATAAGTTGTTTACCTGTAAAATAAAAAACAGAGTGTATTCCATTTGCTTATGGAATAATGATAACTACTTATTTTCAATGGAGATACTCCTGCTCCTGGGGTCTTAAACTGTCACTTTACAGTATATACATCCCGACACCTTTTATATTATTCGAGTACAATCACAACAAATCTAATATTCCTGTTATTAACGGGGTATGCAGAGACAAAATGTAGATGTTATTAATGAGGTATGAGGGAGATAAAATGTAGATGTCGTGTTCAGATAAATCTTCTGCAAAAAAGTGTAAACATATTAATACAATACTGAACACAAATTTCTATTTTGATATATTGTTAAAACTACTTGTGAAAAAGGAAATAGAGTTGAAGGAATTAAATCAAAGTTATTTTTATTTTCTAATGATAATAAAAAAGGCAATAGAGTAATTTAAAATATATATTATTATATTTTTGAAAAATGCAGACTACCATTAAAGAAAACAGTCACCGAGTCACGTATAATGAAAAACAACAACTATTGTCAAGACCCAAGCTACAAGATATAGACGGTAGACAACATCAAAACTTCAAAATTTAAAACATATTTAATCAAGAAAAAAGATGAAATGGATAAGTACATCACAATGTATTTGGATCTTGTAGTTATGTTGCATAAGCAACACTTGCGTCATGCGTATCGCATAGTTGATCCTGTAGATGGACCATTTGAAAGACATCGCATATGTAGTCTCCATTAACAGTAATGGGCATATTATAAAAACTCTTTAATATCAAGCTATAAGTTGTTTTAACTGAGCGAAATGTTAGGTAAACTTGATTTATCTATCTTGTGATGAGTTAAGGTGATCGAGTGCAACCTGTAAGATTTTGATGAGATTTTACAAAGATTTCTATCATCAGATCGTTCGTACGCTTATCTCTTACTGAATTTTCGTGTTAAATGATATGATTGAATACAATAAAAATTTGAACATGTACTCCAATGCAAATGTTAATAAACATTAAAAGATATATTATAGGTGTAGTTAACAGCACCAAAGTTATGTGTTGCTGACAAATCATATCTATCTTCGTTTATATCTTTCATTTTAATTATCATATAGATGTTGAGTCACTACCTATAAAATAAGAGTACCAATGATTTTTCCAACATTATTACACTTCATTTTATTGTCAATGCATGTTTAATTTTTATGTTTAGTAAATGAATTTCTCGATTCATTCAATTTATTTAACTAAGTGTACTTAGGGCACATATTAAACGACTCCTTTTTATCAAAATTCACTCATAAAGTCCTACAAATAACTTACTTGCCTTCCACAATCGAATATATATAGATCAAGGGTCAAGCTATTAAATAATTTAATATAAACTAGCTAGAGAAAAGGAACCTAATAATACGATTCCATGTGGCACACATATGGTAATGTTTAGATCTGTCCACAATTGTGCAAGAAACGATGGTTTGGGTCTACATGTGATGTTGCACAAATGTACAAAACATACTGTGTTATATTTGAGCATTGGACTATAGCAAATGTACAAGTTGTTCGCATACGTCTACATTAGAGGTGCACAGATGGACTTTAGACCAAGCACGGATCTAGATAAAGTCCGAAAAGCTCGAAAAAGCCCAGCTCGAAATCCGGTCTGGTTCAAAAGTCCTAAAGAGGCATGAAATTATTCATAAACGCCTGGTCCGGCCCAGTCCCAAGGCAGACCGGGCATAGCCCAAAGCCCGAAAGCCCGGGCTTTTGAAAATAAAGTCTGAAATCCCGGACTTTTTTAAGATAAAGCCCGGACTTTTTCAAGAAAAAAATTTGATCCAATTTTAAATTACATGTTTTTAATATTTATATTTAAATTTTTACTTATATAATATGTATATAAGATATATCTTGTATTTACACAAATTATCCTTTGTATATTATGTATCATATACCATTTGAATATTTAAAGTTATTTATTCATCATGTACGTATATGTATATATATTAAATTTTATTGATAGATATTTGAATAACTACGATAGTATCGTACATACATTATCATTGTATGTTATAAAATACAACAGAAACTTCATTTCACCCAATTGATATAAAAACATGATATTCATATAGTACTAATAAACCCAATAAATAATTCCTACGTAACAAAATCAAAATATTTTTGTTGGGAAAACAATGATCAAACCTAAGTTATAAATTTGAAGTGTCAAAATCTAAGTAGTTGTATTTTAGAAATTAAGTGTTTCTGAGTTTGGATTCTGAGTCTGTGCTACAAACTGAAGAATTCTTACGGACTCAAGCCTTGCTCAGACTGAAGACTTCACAAACTGATGTTTACAGACTTCAGATACAGATTGAAGAGCACATAATGAAGAACAATGATTAAAGAAAGAGTTAATCATTTCTAAGGCAAAATACAATTGAAGTGATGTTTGGCGAAAGTCAAACATTGATAAAAGTTGAAGAAGGTCGACTTTTACAGAAAAGAAACCTCCACCTTTTGCTTTTACTGATTCAAAGAAGTAAAGCAAAAAGGGTATGCATGTTTGTTTCCTGAAAGATTAAATTATCAAACTTAAAAAGGGCGTGCATGTTTATTAACCTTCACGGTTTAAGTTGGATAATAGATCTAGTACTTTGCATGCATACTAAGCCTATAAATACTGAAACGCCCAATTTTTTTTATTTTTTATTTTAGGTACGCTATCCTGACAGCATGTAGTACGCGATCCTACCAAAGAGTACGCGATCGCGTACTCGGTGCTTGGAAAGTTTCTGTTCAAGTTTTAGTACACGGTACGCGATCCCGGAAAGGGTACGCGATCGCGTACTTACAACGTAAAAGTTTCTGTGATCTTTTCTTCATTAGTTACGCGATCGCGTGACCTATACGCGATTGCGTACCGGGTGCTGTATGTTGAAAAATCTGCACAACTCAAGTTTTTGACCTAAAATGAAGGTTTCCCAATTGGCAGTTTTTCAAATTTCACAACAAACGATGATTTTAGGCATTGAGCCGAAAGGTGACCATTTGGGCAATTATTCGGAATCTTACTTGCTACAAACTCAATTCATTCATTTTGGCTACTTTCAATCTTTGATATTACATACCTTGGCAACATGACACACAACAAGATTTTCCAATTCATCATTTTACTAATTCTCACAAAGTGACCAATATTGACCCTTTAATCAAAACGAACCATTTTGACACTTTAGGCTTTAAACCAAACGACAACTTGGGCGATTTATATCAAGCTAATAGCAACTCGGCAATTTAAAAGCACACTTGTCAAACCTCTTTGCAAGTGAAATCCACGTTCATTTAGCATAATCCCTTGCCACCTCTAGATTCAGAATTTAGCATTTGACCCATAGGCACCTACAACATTAAACAAATAAAAGGAGTAAGCTTTAAGCTTAGTGAACATACGGGCAATTAAATGAGTAATACATAACTACAAGTAGCAAGTAACAGCTAGATCACAATGATTGCGCAAGCAACAAGTAAGCAAACAACCACTGGGCAATTGTAGAGATTATTACCACTATGCGGATGCGCTATCAACTGTCAACAACTAGCACAAGTGCAACAACGAGCACAATGTGCAACAACTGCAACAACTAGCACAAGTGCAACAACAAGCACAATGTGCAACCACTGATGCTAACATAAGTTAGCTAATCTCTACAATGCCAAATCAATAACACATAACACATAAGCATATTATAACAATCCACTCGATCATGTGAACCTCTTGCACGTATGCAATCCGGAACCCACAACCATTACCCAAATAACCCCCATATTACTCACCTTTATGTCGATTAACCGAAAGCATGAGATACACATAAGCACCACTTCCTTTTGCACCTAAACAATCATAACACATCATATAAACATTCACATATATGAAAATACTCATGCTCTCGATTACTTTATATTAATACCAATTTTGACTTCAATTTGGACACTTTATCACAGCTCCAACTAGCTGTTTTGAACACCATTTTAGGACCTTCTAAACCTTTTCAAAATGAACATATTTTATATCGTTATGAAGGTATTCCAACATACTTTAATATACAGCTTTTACCTTTTCAGAATACATAATACATACCAAGTTATAATCATTTGAAAACAGCGAAAAGTCATTCTTGAATGTTGAAATCTCAGCAAACGGCTTCAGGGGACTGTTTTGCAACCCATTTTTGAACCACCTAGACATATTCGTTTTCATCGAACTTTATATCAATTTAAATGTCTTCGACCATAGTTTCATTCCCTACTTTCCGATTTTTATAAAACATTTTACACAGGAAGTTACAGCCCTCAAAGTTTGCCAAAACACTTTATTTCCATTTTTCGCCCAAATTACCCAACGACCCGAAATTGAAATATAACCACCACACATATTCCAATTAACATACTAATGATCAAATAACATTGTTTACAACTTTTCTTACTTCGTTTACCACTTTTAACTTCGTATGATCGGTTTGACTTTTAAAGTCAAACCGAACACAATTACCAATTTAAGCATAACTCAATTTATGGTTTAGGTATTCTTTCCACTACTCTAAACATCATTAATAAGATCAATTCAACCTATTTAAACTAACCATGGGGTGAATTAACAACAATTTGTAAGAATCCATCATAACCCCACTTTTAATAAGAACACCAAATCGATTTATTAACATTTGGATTGAATTGATGTTAACCATAATAATTACCGTACTTATACATCACTAATCAATCATAATACACCTTAATTTCATTTTGTACATGATCATACCCTCAAACCCCATCAAGAACCCATTTTTAGGTTAAATTAAAGGAAGAACAATACTTACTAGATGTTAAAGATGATCAATAGGGCTTGGATTCGAATTATTTATGCTCAATTTGATGTTTATAAACTGATTTCTTTCTCCTCTCCACCTCTCTTGCGATCTCTCCCTTTCTCTAGAAGTCTCTGACTTCTAATTTCATAATTTGTACGTATATGTGTAAGTAGTTAATTTATTTAGTGTTTTAATTAGATTTTTACACCCCCAGTCCCTCTAGTTCCAATCACTTTAAAATACATAACTTATTTGGTTACTCCCCACATATTATTTAGGTAATTTAAATACTTCACGTCTACGTATAGTACACGTTATTTATACAACAACTTATAAATTAAAGCATATACATATATTATAATATTACTTTAAATTTTGAAGTGTTACAAATACCAAACTTAAACTACAAACATATGCATCCAAGAAATCCAAGTAATCTAAGCATTCTAGTTGCTAAATAATAGTCTTAGTGATATTAGATTAAATATTCATCAGTTGAATATTTCTTGGATCATATTCAAACTACTTAGTGTGGTTGAATACATTTGTAATCTCTGTG
This sequence comes from Gnaphalium uliginosum, assembly GCA_963930675.1. NCBI lineage: Eukaryota > Viridiplantae > Streptophyta > Magnoliopsida > Asterales > Asteraceae > Gnaphalium > Gnaphalium uliginosum. The sequence continues at coordinate 26,250,168 of OZ005680.1, read as the reverse complement.
ATACATACTTTGGATTGTGAATAAAACATATTCATACCATTCATAACTTGTGTTAATATATTCTTGTTTCGGTCAAGAATATTAAGAGTTTGATTAACTTAGATATTGTTACAATATATTATATTCTTACAATTTAATCTGTATTTAAGTTTTGGGAACCTAAGTGACCAAACAATTTTAAAAGCAAGAGCTAAGCCTATTACGCCCATTCGAGCCTTAGTAGACCTAGTTTTTTTGTCAAGGCCCGGGCTTAACCCCGCCCGACCTTTTTTATGCCCGGACTTTTTTCAACTGTAACAGCCTGCATTTATTTAGGCCCGCTCTAAACCCGGCCCGACCCGAGCATTATGAACCTCTATACTACATGGTTGTTGTGTCATTCAATAAACTACGATACTAAGTGATCAGACACGTGCAATATCAAGTGTTACAAGTTTAATATCTATACTATATAATAAAGAGTTTGAGGTAAAATCTTAAAGGGATAAATAATAAAGGACTATTTTACCCTTTAGACTATTTTATTCGACTTTTAAATACTTCATTCAATGTAATTTATTGTGAAAACTAATACAACTTTATTAATTTCGGTTATCTATATTATCTATACTATTATATAAACCATTTGCACTTAAAGTCTATACCTTAAAAAAGTGGACAAGACAAATTGCATTTCTACCCTCATACAATCTTTTTAATAGATAAGAATCACTTAATGCAATTAATTATAACTTTTTATAACTGTCACATATTCAATTTTTTAATTTAATAATTAAAATTAAATTTTTGTAACTTAATTTCTACAACTTTAAATTGTTAGAATTATGGAAGACCATTTGAGTCGTGTCGTGTTAGCACGTTCAGATTAGCATGTCAAAAGTCAATTCTCAACCCAAAATCGAATTATTTTTATTTATGGGTTGACGGGCCAAAAATAATTAATATGGACATGATCCAAGTAACTCAATTATGTAAACGGGTTGATAGGTTAGCGGTTGATTTCAAACTTACCATTTGACGTCGGACTATATGTTAATATTTGTGTGGTTATAGGTTGGTTTCAGGTTGAAAATTTTTCTTTCAAAATAAAACTTAATTTTTTTTACAGCTTCACTAATTGACCCGTTAACCAGAACATTCACCCGATCTTAACCACAAGTTGAATTCAGTTGTTTCACATTGTATTAAAAAACATGATGTACCACTATTTTCTCATTTCCATTCAAGGACGACATTTTGTTGAACAAATAAATTAACATATGTAAATTTTAGTGTCCGCTGCATTGCGCAGGTAACATGGTAGTTATATAATAAAGAGTTTGAGGTAAAATCTTAAAGAGATAAATAGTAAATGACTATTTTACCATTTAGACTATCTCGTTCGACTTTTAAATACTTCATTCAATGTAATTTAATGTGAAAATTAATACAGCTTGATTAACTTCGGTTACGGAATATATAACATATAATTAATTATCTTTTTTATAATGATGTAAGCATAACACATAACACATTAATATATATTAAAATATTTCTTACAAATGTTTTAATATAAATTTTGGTTGAAAATTGAAAAAAAAAGTTAATAACCTTAACCATCTTATATGTTCTATAATCTATATCACTCGAGTAATAGAGTTCTCAAAATTTTAAGCTATTAAAAGAGACGCTTGAAATATTTTTACTAAAGTATAAATGAATTTACACTTAAACTTAATAAGTATTTATAAAAGTTACTCTATCTATTACTACTATATGAAGAGTTTGACAATTTGATTATCTTAAGAAAATTACTTTTAGTTAATAAAACATCTAATGTCAAAAGTACACACATTTTATAGTTAAATTTAATTTTTGTAAACTCTCAATTATTGTTAGGGATCGCAGTTCGGGTCGAGTCAGGTTTGCGATTTTTATTTTGTGAGTCTATAGTTCACAATCTTAACTCGATCCTGAATTGGTTTCATAAGTAGTTTAACGTGTTAAAAGTAACTGGACACACAACCTCCATTGCGTTGGTTGTCCAGTCATCCCGTACCATAATTCAGTCCTAACCAAAATAATTAAAATAGTTAGCACATTTTTATTAGTAGCCTGACGGGTTGAAAACTCTATCCTAAACCGTCTATTTTTAATGTTTGTTTTGAATATGATTTTAAATTGTGTTAATAACTGGTAATTAGAATAATGTGAAAGTAGAAACTGGTATAACTATCGTCTTATCTTTCACTCACGGTAGGATATTGTTTAACGGGAATATTATCGCAAATAAAATCTTTTATTGTCGCCATATTGTACGGGTAAAATATTAGTATACGATAAAACTGTTGTAATTTCAATTTAATACCATATACCAAAAATGATAAAAGAAAAATTAAATATGTTACGGTGTAATTTAATGAAATAATTATAATCTAAACTTGAACGCCTAGCCATCAAATTAACATTCACATAGATGCAAATTTTACTTAAATTCAACATGAATATCTACCCAATCAGGTCATAGGCCACTATAATCGTGTTTTCATTAGTATACAGAACATGTTAAATATTTTAGTGTAATGGTGAATTATTGGACACGAGTTAGGTAACCAGAGTATGTACCTAGTTAAGTTATTATATTTTGGGCTCAACCAAAATTACAGGCACTTAGATCGCTTAATTGAAATCCACTATATATGAATGATATTACAAGAAGAAGGATACAATTAACACGTCTCTTGAATACTTTCATACATCTGTCAATAGTAAATTATAATAATGGAGCTTCCTTCGACATTATTGAATTACCTAAGACCCACACGTGAACGAACGGAGACTCACAAATCACAATTGACACTCTATTCTTTCTCAACTTCCTCACAAATTACCTAATACATAACTCCTATTCATACAGACAGCTAGGATACAATAAAGTGATAAACTTCTAATTCGATTATAAATCAAATTAGCAATTAAAGTTCTCTCCAGTAAACTGGTTAGTTATACTGTTTTGGGATATAAATTAAAAAATAGAGATATATGATGTCGGAAATTGGAATACGAATATATAAATAAAAAATGCATATATGATGTCGGTATCTTTTACAAAGAATTAAATTAAATTAAATTATTATATGAAATATTATACGTAATTATTCTACTTTTAGAAGTGGTACTAAAAGAATGTGACATTTTAGATGGAGCTAACGACATCAAATAATTAGTAGGTAAAATCACAAATACCAATAAATCTTACCATCAAATAATTAGTAGGTAAAATCACAAATACCAATAAATCTTACCTTTTTATCATTTCATTATCATATTTGAATATATATATATATATATATATATATATATATATATATATATATATATATAATTTATAATTGTACATGGATCGAGAGTATTCCCAAGGAGTTTGATATCGACTACACATTCTACAAAACGTTGATAATTAGCAAATTTAATCGATGTACGACTCGTTACAAAAATACTATGTAGAAGACAATATTTATGTTTTCAGAGTTTTTGATCAAAAGAAGAAGACATGGAATTAGGAGATATAATTTATGTTGTTAGTTGCACCTTTTAAATATGCGGTTTTTACATTTATTTCATTTTTTACTCGTTAACTTTTTAGAAAATACAAAAAAAAATTCCTACTTTTACTTAACAACACATGTTGATGTCAACATTATCTATTTTTTCCGGAAAATTAATCTTAGAAAAAAATATCTTTTGAAAACTTTTGGGATTCGAGATGGGAAAAAAGAAATGTACTTATGTTTTCGAGTTCTAGATAAATGAAGAAAGAGTAAATTTGTTCTAGAAAATGAAAGAGTAAATTCTATCAATGGTCCTTGTGGTTTAAACAAATTTATGATAACCGTCTCTATACTTTATTTTTCATCTTTTCAGTCCAGCAAAATAACATTTTGTTCAAAAATTATACCTTATCCACTTAAAATTACTAAAATACCATTTGTCTGTTTAGACCTGACTATCCGAAATTGACATGATTAAAAGGGTATTTTAGTTATTTTAAGTGGAGGAGGGACCATATTTGAGTAAAACTTAAACTTATTGGACTGAAAATGTGAGAAATAAAGTATAAAGACGCTTTTTGTAGATTGATATAAACTACATGGACCATTTATAAAATTTACTCTAAATAAAATGAAGTAACAATTTGATAACTATTTTAGACTTCTGTGCTTTTAATTCTACTTCGTTTCTTCTCTTCTCTCCATGGCAAACCAATAAACGCATACTCATATTATTACTTCTCTCCATAAATAGACTCGAGAGCGTTGCCACATCAAATGTTATATGCTTTCTTTTGACATATACGATGTTTATTCTTATATTTGCATGTTCAGTCATTTTTCCGATTCTTCTTACCTAACTACAAGTAGGAAACGTGTTATCTTTACACATATATGTGGAATTAGGAGACACCTTATTAAATATTAAAATTAGTTAGATAAGTATATGATTTTTAGAAATAGAAGATTCAAGATCTACTTTTAAAAATGGTAGTAAGTTAAGGGATTATTGTTTGGTTATGCGTTTAACTTTACACTCATTGCTATTGTATGCGTTCGACTTTCATATCATATATTGTATGATGTGAAACTTTTAAAAACTCTATTGTATGCTCTCGACCTTCATACTTTTTTCTATTGTATGAGGTGAACTTTTTAAAAACTCTAAGTAATATGATATAAATTAGATATTCTAAAAACTTTTTTTGAGTTCATCTCATACAATAAAAGATATGGAAATTTGGAGCACATAATAGAGTTTTTAGAAAGTTCAGTTCATACAATAGACAGTACGAAAGTTGGGAACATACATAGTAATGAATATAAAGTTGAGCGCATAACGAAACAATAAACCTATCATTAATGGACCAAACCGAAATCTTTCGTCTGTGGTTCGGTTACTTTGATTTGATTTTTCAGTTACGGTTCAATTATTTTGATTTTTATGCATAACCCTTACAGTTTAGATAGTTTTTACAAGTCACCTAGAATTTAACGGATTATGCACGCGTATAAACCAACCTTCATTGCACTCGTATATATGAGAAAGGTATGAAGTATGAACCACGTTCATTGCACGCGTATATACCTTTTGGCCCACATAGTCCATACACCATAAACACCATACTTGAGTAGTGGCCAAATCATATGTCGTTTGATTAATTTTGCTCTATAAATTAGCCTATAGCACATAAAATGGTCGTACTCATAAAGATAAAGTTATGTTTTAACGGTACAAACTGATTTATCTATAAAAATGACACCTCCAATTAAGTTGCAATCTTCATAAGAATGTAAATGTTATATGTTTTTTGGGTGGGTATATTATATAGAAAACTAATAGTGGTGGGGAAAAAAAGTCAAAAGGTCCCGTGATGGGTGCAGTGGTGTGGTGTGAAGTGTGAACTACTACGAGTACTTGATCATGTGATGGACCATTGGGTTTGAGTCTCCGGCTCTCCACGTGATCCAACTTGTTTTGTCCCTTTGCCACTCCACATCTATGACTTGTCAGTCAATCTAAACTCATTTTTATATTTAAAGTTTTATAATCGTGTAAAACTGTAAATCGCTTGAATCTGAACTTAAAATCATACTAGTAACGTTAAACGTGTATAAAAATAAGCTTAAATATGTGTCTAATTCATACAATGTATGACACATGGATTCTATAATGGTTTGTCATTTGAACCAATCAAATGTTTAGGCGCAACAAGCGTTTTTCCTTATTATATGTATGACTTTCTTACTAAAAGTTGAAATAGACCCCTAAGTGATTACATTCATTATTCAACAAGCAAGATGTCCTTTTGGGTTTTGTAGTGTTCAGATTAAAATCATACCACACAAGCTGAACGTATATATTTCGTATAGAAAACATGATAAAAGTTCAACGTAAGACTATAAGAGTCACCAGACCAAAAAAAATTATCTGCTTACATTCATAAGGGGTTTCAATAGCTTGAATTACAACATGATGCCACTTGTTTCTCTAGTTCCTCACAAAATGCTCTCTACGCGTTCTGGTCGCTTTTGCCACACTATTTTAGGCACCATTTCTCTATAATTCACTATCAAATGTTTTTTTTTCCTATACCCCGATTTGTTATTCAGTATCCCAATTTGGAATGTTTGCAGTAGCTTCGTTCACCATCTTTACAAGAGTTACCTGCATCATACATAGACCTTGAATTTCGATCGTCCTTTATATTAGTGATGATACTTGGCTAGTAGTAGGGGTAACCAACTTATAGGTAAATGAGTTGATCTCTTTTGAACCGGACCATTTATAAAAAATGGAAGTCTAAAGTCATCCAAGAAATTTTTGCGTAAACCTTGCGGCTAAATCTATTGCTAGAGAGAAAGTTACAATTTTAGTAACATCAATTTTGTAATCATAGTTAGCTTATAAAATGTTAGTGGGTCATAGAAACTCAAAATAGAAACACAAAAATGTTTGTGGGTCAGAGAACTATTCTAGTATATGCACATGCATACACCCATCTACTTAACTCTCAGAAAATAATATCTATCGGGCGAAAGAATCATGAGACATAAAAACCTACCCCATATGCAAAATTGGTCCAAATTTGACATTTAAGTTTTAAATGATTGCATTTTCAATTTCAAGTTGATAGAAGGTATTTTTCAATTTATAAAAATACAAAAATTTGAAAATATATATACACAAGCCTATAGTATAGATCTACTAATCCAGGCCAAATAGCCATTACAAATTTAACGTAACAGGAAACAGGATTTATATTTACACTTTTATATAACCTTTAACTATATGCTAATCATGCTCAAGAAGTTTTATTTTCTATTATTCTCATCTTCTTATATAATGTCTTTAAATTATGACTAAATCATTTAGAAGATTGCGATGAGTATACTTACCACACTTTCAGGAACCCCGGGTGGAGGCAACGGCAAATTCTTTGGTGGAGGTCCCCGAAGATGTGATCTCTTGTCAAATCGCCATTCTCCAATCTTTCCATATGTTAGCTCACCCTGAAAAGTAAAATCTTTAACTTAAATTCCACGAGAGAAAGACCAACACTTGAGGTGGCAATTAAATCCATTCATGGATAAACGGGTCAATCTGCCTACAAGGAGTCATATGCGTAATCTTAAAAGAATAGCTAAAAGAAAATTGGACTGAGGGGGTAAAAATAAGCCAAAGTGTAGTCACATTGCATAAAGCCTCCTAAATCATTTTATTTTAAAAAATTAGATAATAACTATAACTCTATAAGAATATAGCTTTTCGTGATCACACTCAAAACATTAATCATTGATGAGGTTTAAGAATAGAGAAGACAACAAAGTGTGTCCGAGCCGCAGCACATTCCATTACGCAATCCCCCATTGCCTAAAGGTCTAAAAAACAACACTTTCCCAATTTCAAGTAGCAGTTTTTAATTTTCAAGCAAATGAATATAAAGAAAGCAAATTACCTTCATGTTGTAGTCACATCCATAGGTGTAGTGGATGATAAACCTTTTGCCAGTTTCCAAGTCCCATGGGGGCTGCCAAATTGAAGTCAAAGTCTTAAGAACAAATATTTTTATAGCAGTTGTAAATTCAGATTTGTGATTAGTACAAAAATCAATAGATGAGTAACTGTAAATACCTGGAGCATAAAATCTTTCCGAAGAATATGTTGGACACCATGCAAAGCAGACGCCACAGCATATGCATACCTGCCAAAAAAACTCAAAAATCAAAGTCAAAATTGTTAATTAAGTGAAAAGTACGCAATACGCAAAAGGGTCAATTGTCTTCCATAAACTTCAACTCACATTTCTAATACCCATCCAAAAGTTTTATCAGTCTCGGGATCATCCTTCATTCTTAAAGAGACATTCATCCATGTTGGGGCAATTTTCTCGAGTAGATCCTGTATATAGTAATTTCAGTCGATCAATAACATTCATTCAGAATTAACTTTGCTTATATATAGAGGTGGCAATTTTGACCTTTCACTTATGAATCGATAGAAACATGTATGTTTGATCTCTAAAGGGCCAAATGAGGGTCAAAAGTCGCCTATACTATATTTTTAACGCATAAAATATCCTATATTTGTTATTGAAATAATATAAATACTGTAATCATATTTGACAGTAACTTTTTATTAAATGTTTTAAAACTTTAGGACAAAAAGTATTTCGGATCGGTGTGTATCTAGCTTTCAACAGCGTAGAACACATTATGAGAGATGTTGAAGGGGGCTGGTTGCTCCAATGCAACTAGACCCGTACCAATATATCTGCTTTGACCAGTTATTCAACCTTTCCCCACCTCTACTTTTATACAGTACAAAAAGTGTTTCAAGAAGCTTGAGATATATGAAAATTCTATGTAAACTAATTCATTAGTACCTTCCTTATGATAACAGGAGAATTACCAATTGGGTCAACATTAGTTACTGGCCCATACTCCGTAGGATAATATTTCCTAATAATATTTTCATTTTCCTCAGGCTTGATGTAAAAAAAAGGGAATCCAGCAGGAAATTCGTCACGGGCTAAATTAGGAAGTGGATTCACAAATATGTGGTCAGGCTCTGCCATCAATATGTAGCTGCAAAGGAAAAAACAGTCATTAAAATTTGCTAAATTTAATATGATTAGAACCATGACCACCAAAAGAATGCTTACTCCTCTTCAATATTAGCCCTCTCCAGCCATTGCACAAAGGCCCAAGGTCTATTTAATACTATGTACCCCTGAATATCAAATGAAATCCAAGTCATGAAAGCAAATATATAGTTCGATGTAAATTGTGATGAAAGATATCATGTGCAGAACTAATTAAAGGACCATTCTTCTCAGACAATGGATACATGTGTATTCAATATTTTCTATTCATTATCTCTATCAGGAGTTATAGGAAATAATAAAAGAATCCTGTGAGCTCATATCAATAACATTTGTTCTTAACAATGACAATATAAAATAGATTAATATGTACTAATGAACAGGTATTAGGTAACTTCAAAGGTTATCAAAAAGGAAAATATTGCAATCCCAGAGAGATGCCCCAAAATGGATATGTAGCAGTTTCCATGGGACGAATAGTCGTTGAATAGAGTAATATAAATCATGTATTATGATGTTGCAAGAACTTGCAACAAACAACTATCAGCAGACATGTCAATTCTGACCCATTTTTGTAAACAGTAGGATTTGGGTTATAGTATTTCTCTAATGGGTCAACTGAGCAAAACTTAGCCAAGATAAAAACGGGTCAAACAGGCCGAAAGTTGTCCGAGATGTATTCAAAGTGCATAAAGCCTACAAAGTTGTTCTATTTTAAGAAACTATAAATTATCATTGTAATAATATAAGTTTTTGTATCAAACTTTATCACGCAGATTATTTAAAATATTAAAAAGTCTTTCCGGGTGGGGTCAACTCACATTAAAGACTACCTGTTTTGACCCGAGCCCGTTTTGAGCAGTTACCCAACCCGACTGTATTGCCACCTCTGCAAGGCAATTTACCATATAACTAGGATAAATGATGGCAAAAGAATGAAAGATATTCGGTCTCTTACTCGATCCAAACCGGATGGAAGGGGGTCAACTACAACAGTCGGAATCTCATCCATCAAATTATCCGGCTGTCCAGAATGCAAAATCCTAGTAAACTTTCCCATCTCTGATCCATCCATATCTTTTGTTTTTTTATACCAATAATACATAATTCGGCATTGCCATTTGCTATAAGGAGCATCTGTAGCTGTCAATGCAACATGGAATAACTTCTTGGTACCCCCTGATCTTTTCAAATTATCAGGCATCTCAACAATAGGATCATATAAACCTCCTGAACTCACTGTTTTGTTGTGAACTACCATTGTAATTAAATTATATGTGGCAAAGAATGAACCGATAGCCAAAAGAATAAGAAACAATGATGATGTACTACTGAATGTTTTTCTCACCATTGTAACTTCTATTCAAGAAACATTAACCTTTAAATTACCACTTCTGAGGAGCTACAAAAGTCAGTAGCGTTCATTCAAACCTCGTAACCAATCTGTATAAGACACATTCAAAGTCAATGTCATGTAAGTCAACCAGTTGACTTATAAATTAACAAACTACAACACGAGGGAATGATACTAAACTAAAGCATTAAGCCTAATAAAGTAACCAATACAACTACATTAGATCTATTTTTGGGAAAGTTACACTTTGGAGTAACATATTATGCGGAATTTCTTAAACTTGGGTAAACTTTGTGTTTTTCTCTAATTTTGGGAATTATTACCCTAACTAATGTTTAATTTTATCCTATTGAAGAATTAGGGTATTATATTCCCGAAATTTGAGAGAAAAAAATGTTGCCTAATTGAGGAAATGTTAGTACCGATAAATATTATGATCAATAGTTCAATTCAAACTTCATAAAGCAATTAAATTCACATACTAGCAACATGAATATAAGAACAACAATTATGATCACGATTCTTGGCTTTAGCTTTAAAAAAAAAAAATATTTAGTCATAAAAACTATGTACTCAAAAAAATTAAGGTGAATGTTCAAGTTCTTACCAAATATAACTTGAATTTAAAAATTGAACTTAAAGACTGAGTTCGATCACATTGAAGTATTTCTATTAAGGGTCTTGATAACCATGGGCCTTTTCTAATAAATAGCAATATGAACATCAACACTAAAAACTCTAAATTCCCTAACATTTTCTAGTACTGAATTTGATCGAGATCAACTCAATCATTAAAACCTATAGAAGATTGATAATAGTGTATACACAAAACTCATTAAAACCTAAATCATACTTTAATTCATAAACCCTAATCATAATGTAGCTACAACAGGACCTCTCAAATTCAATAAATTCAATAGACTTTGTAATCAAATCAACAGAGATCATACTCCAATAGTATACAGAAGACAAACAATTGTCACTATAGAACCCTAATTTAAAAGCTACACTAGCAGAAATTATACCTTAATTGAGCAAACAGGTATCTGGAAAAAGCAAAAGAAGACTTGGATCACAAGGCAGAAAACGAAACGTTGCAAGTAATGAAACAGCAGCAGAATCTTGAAGATGTGCAAATGAAAAGAGTGATTCAAATTCAATGCTGAAATTTAGATGAAAATGAGATCCAATTGATGAGAGACAAAAGAATAAATATAAATAAATGAAGAGTGTTTTCGTATTGTTTTGTTTGGTTTGTTCTTAAATTAAATGTTTTTGGTGAGTGCTTTGATTCTGTCTTTAATTAGGTGACTATACTATGGAGGTCGTCGTCTGCATCTTCTTCTTCTTCTAAATGAATATTTATTTTATATTTATAATGTAGATGTATTCATTCACGTGGGCCATGTTGGCACATTGGTTTAAAGTACAATACTCCGTATTGGATAGACAAGGGAATGACCGATTGACCGTTTATTTATGTCTTAAAATGTTAATGACCGTTTAAGATTATTATTGTTATTATTATCCTAATTTTAAAAATGATAGAAACTCTAATAATTATTATCCTAATTTTAAAAAGATTATCACGGTGCCATCGGTGTCGGTTCTGTCGATTGGAACCGACGAGAAATGACAATTCCCGTTGGAAGGGCTCTCGTTTAAACTTCTCGTACTTTTATGGGCTTAAATATGTTATGTTACTTGATTCGATAAAAGTTTAACTCGAAGCTTAGCCAAAACAAAGCTGAGCTCAAACTTAATTTCTCAATTGAACTTGTTAGTGTAACTAAATAAAACAAAAACCAACTTAACTCATATAATCGAAAACTTACACATTCTCAATTACAAAAAAATAAACCGTAATGCTTATTTTATTTATATTTATGCATACGAGTGTATGAATAAATTATGAAATTCATCATTCTAAAAAGGAAGAATTTTTTTATGTTAAAATACTGACGACCTTAACTAAATAACATCGTATTTCCCCAAACTAATTGCGTGACAACTAAATTAAGCTGGTGTATTCAGATTTTCGCCAACCAATTTACAAGTAAATTAATGTTCTCTACTAATGAATGAGATTTGAATTCGCATAAGCCACCTTCTATGTGATTGTCAATTTGTCGTATGCATATGCATTGTTGTTTTGAAGGACGACAAGTAACCTTTATCTAGAACAAAACTAGTGGAATAATTTAACTTCGCAACTATTGATAACTACGACGTTAATCTTTGAGGGTGGACGAGTGGAGTGACTATCCAACGTCTCCAAATTATAACGACCTAGAAAAAGTTTAATCAATTTTAATTGTGTCAAAAGTAATTGGTTGTACTTAACAAAATTGTGTTAATTACTCATTCCACGTATAATTACACGTAAATAAAGAAAAAAACTCAATCGATATGTCAATTTGAATCAAATACCAAAGGGTGATTTTAACAATCAACATAGGGCCTCATATTAGTAATTAACTTACGAAAACTAAACAACATATTAACTTTGCAACCATCATATTGATACGATCAGATATACTACTCAAATTATGTCGATCTTTTATGAATTGCACAACTGTTTGTTTCAAGAAACAATTATGTAACGACATACCATAAATCACTCAAAAGCTTGAAATTGACTAGTGTTAACATTTAACAAACAATATATAATACATTTGTTTTAATACGATTCTACTATCTACAATGATAAATATGTGTAATAAGAGCCACATGGTTGGGCATTCAGAAGATGAATGAATGAAACGTTAGAATTACTACTACTATTTACCCTTTAAAGACGTTGCACGTTAAAGGCCTATCACATACCTAACATGCATTGTTGGACTTTAACGAAGATTCAACAAAAAGTAACTATCTATTTTAATGTGACAAAAACATTTTATTTAAATTTATTTATCAAGATATATAACTCATGAGATGAGACGTGTTAGCATCATAATATCACCTTATTAGGCTCGTGAACGCATTATGATAAGATAATCAATACAAACCGAACATTCCTTTTATTAGGGTTTACCGTTTATCAAACTAAGCATTCAGCTGAATATCAAACATCCGTATCTAACAACGTATGTACCATGTTTCTTCGGGTACAATTTTACATAATAACCGTAGGTAATTTTTTGGTTTTTTATAGAACAAATATAAATAGCTTAGGTTCTTAAAGATACTGTAAAGTTGGATCAACAAAAGATAAAGACAAAGAAACGAGTAATATTCACATAATTAGATTTCCCAATATGGTACACATAATTATCAAAAAACATTTTTTCGTATAAACATAAATGAAATTTTATAAAAACTGTACTCTATTTTTTTTGCTAAAAATCAACAATTGAGAAACTTGTCAATGTTGTCATTTTTTTTTCTTCAATTAATTTGATCGTCAACTCAACAAAAACAGTTTTTTACTTTTGTTTCGTTCTTAATGTTTGGGCCTTGTTTGTTGCTTGTCATTTTCAGTTGGTTATTTTAGTGAGCATACACCAGCCCATAGTTAGGGCACTTACTTTCCTTCCCCATAAAAGAGTATTGCTTTGTGATGTGATTTTATAAAACTTTAAAATTATCATGGATGAATACTTAAATATTAAGACCGGATCAATGGCGGAGTATGGTGGAAAGCAGTCGTTCTATTCGAAAAACTTCAAAGTGTGTAAAAGATAACTCTTTTAAGGGTATTAGTGATATTTTATGACTTTTACCCCTTCAAAAATGAAGGAAAAAAACAAAATAATTTTTTTTGCCCCCTCAATCGTTAGAGCATACAAAATGGGTGAGTTTCAACAAAATCTTGGCTCCAGAACGCTATTTGCGTTCCTCAACACCACGACAGTGTTTTGGACATTGTTCCCGAATAACGTCTGGTGCACGACACTGTTTAATTATGTTTTTTCCCCACCATAACATATTTAAAAAATAAAAAATAAATTTTGTAAACATCGTAAATTTAGTATCTTCTATCCTCCTACTTTTTTCAACATCAGTGTCCTCCCTAGAACACGATTCCTCGCGCTCTTATATTTTAGCTCCGCTCTTTGACTGAATTATGTAAAATTTGTGCATTAATAAAAAAAAAAAAGTAAACTTATATTTTACTATATATAGAAATAATATAATATAGTGCGAGACATGGGAGCACGACATAACGGAAATGGCACAACCCCTAACATCATGTGTCGATACATTATACCACTAACTATAATTATTATTATTATGATTATGATGTTATTTATGGAAAATAAAACAAATGTATAAAATATACAGAAAATACGTATTCAAAAAACTATAAGTCAATTAATATATTATTTTACTAGACCCAAAATCCGTGTATACACACGGACTATTGAATTTGCATTTATTTTTTAAAAATATTCAGAACTAAAATAGATGGCAAATGTTTGTGCCTTGACGTAGTTGACAAAGAGAAACGATCAATATTGATGAAACAATAGTGGATGAAGAGAATGTGGGCTCGATCTTTTATTTTTATTATCTTTTATCGGTTAAATATTTATTCGTGAGTTACTCTTTCACAATTTGTTCCACAATAAATCATTATATATAAAAATGGTTTAAGGTAGTGAATTCAGGGTTTGTATGGCAAAACTAGCTGTAGGCTATAGCTGTAAATGTAAGTTGTAACTGTAGGCTGTAGTTGTGGGTTGGAGTTGTAAGCTGTAGTTTTATTTTTATAAAACTGTTTGGCAAACTAGTTGTAGCTGTAACTTTAAAGTGTAAAATGACCTAAAAGGACATCAATATAAAATCATTGATAAACAAGACTAAAAATAAGTGTAACAAATAATATTCACTATATAAATAAAGTATTTTATTGAGTGAAAACATAATATTCATTTTCCATATAAAAGTCAAATTGAAATAGATCAAAAGGCAAACACAAATACAATATGCTCGTCATAAATCATTGTCGACGTGTATTTCATATAAATGTAGCAATATCATTACAAATTTGTTTCATCTCATTAGATGTTCCTTCTGCTATATTCTCGTTGTTTGTTTGAGATACATGAACATCGGAAAGTTCATCGTGTGGTATATAATTTGAATGTTCATCATATACAGTAAACATCATATCTTCTTCTGAGTTATTACAAATGTAGTTGTGGAAAGCAAATGCAAC
The DNA here is from genome assembly GCA_963930675.1 of Gnaphalium uliginosum. NCBI lineage: Eukaryota > Viridiplantae > Streptophyta > Magnoliopsida > Asterales > Asteraceae > Gnaphalium > Gnaphalium uliginosum. The sequence continues at coordinate 26,235,015 of OZ005680.1, read as the reverse complement.
AATAATAACATCAATTTGGGTATGCACACTAAACTGGGGCATTCGGTCAAGGATTCTCCACCGTTTCTTTAAAATCCCAAATGGCCTTTCAATATAACTACGAAGTCATGAATGAGAACGGTTGAAGGCTTCTTGCATGTTATTTGGTGGCTCATTTTGAAATTGAGATTTATGATATCTTGTCTTGGAATATGGAACAAGATATCCTTTCCTATCGGGATATCCTTTATCAACTAAATAATATCTTCCTGGTAAAAAGGTTAAATAGATAATAAGTAGATTATAGTTTATATACGTAACCTGAAAATAACATAAATATATAAATACCTTCAGGTGGTTGTGGGAAGTTCATTGATGACGTGTTGATTGCATGAAGAAAAACACGTGTGTCGTGTGTTGATCCCTCCCAGCCAACTGATATAAATGTAAAACACATATTGAAATCGCAAGTTGCCATTGCATTAAAAGTAGGTATTCCTTTTCTACCGATATAACGCAATTGTTTGGTCTCTGGGATGCAAGCCTCTATGTGCGTACCATCAATGCATCCAATGCAATCCTAAATTTCAAGTTAAAAAATGTAAATGATAAAGAGGGTATGATATATTAAAATCTAAAATAGAAGATGAAATAAAAAATGTACCTTAAAATATAGCATATATCTTGTATAATTTATTATTTGAGGTGATATAGGAAAAGTTGGATCTTTTAAATTTATAATGTCACGTGTTAGACCTTGAAAACCTAAACCTCTAGTTGTTATCGTCTCTAGAACCTCGTGAAATGCTCTACTAATAGTCTCTCCAGAGCGTTGAAAACGTTCCATAACATCCCTATTAGATACCCCTAATGCAAGCGTATATAAAAATCTCCTTAACTTTTCAAGAGCATACACATTATCACTCGACTTCAAGCCATAATTTGATTCAAGTTCTCCACATAATTTCCTAAACACATCTGGATGCATTCTAAATGCATTTACACTAGGAATATGATGATCATTCAAAACGTCATTCAGCCAAGCCTCTCCTGTTTGAGATGATGTCATGCAGGGTTCTTTATAGATATACTTATAATAGTACTCGGAAGCTACATCATTTGTGGTAATCAAATCCAATAAAAATGATATTTTCTTATCGTCTTGATCTTTTTTGTATCCATAATAATCCTATAAGAAGTCAATACCACAAACGCATATTTTGGAAGGTGTTTTTTTGCAAAGTTTTTTGACATTTTTGTCGTCCTACACAATACAATAGTATTCCGTAAGATCTAAAAGTATAATAATAATAATAATAATAATAATAATGTGATACGTTATATTTTGAATGAGTTTTTATATGTTACCCTATGCTAATGGTCGCCGTTTGCAACCTTGCTTCAACCTCGACAAACCTTGTATTCCAAGAATCTTTGAACGAAAATTGCATAATCTGGACAGCAACTTCGAATTAATGTATCTCTCTATTGGAACCCCCGATCCTGTGGTCAGAACCTTGAGCTATGTGTCTATAACTTCCAGTTTAAATTTCAAAGATCCAACAGTTAACGAATCCGCAACGGAAATTCTTCCATCGCTGCGCAGCAATCGACAAACCAAAAAGAGAAGATACTACTTGTTGGGATTGAATACCTTTGAGTCGACCTAGCTTCAAGACACCAACGTAACCTTGGCTCTGATACCAATTGTTGGAAGAAAACCAACAAACCTTAAAACCTAGAGCGGAATTATGACTAAAAAAAACCAAACACGTGACATCAAACGTTAAACTTTATTAACCGAATGAGCAAGAAAGAATGAAAACGAAAGAATGATTATGTCTCACTCCTCACCTCTATTTATAGAGATGATGGTGTCAATTAATTGTACAACAAGTAATATTTACTTGGCTTACACTCCAAGCAATCATAAGTCAAGTCTAATACTAACTCTAACTACTAATTATAATTAAATTCTTATACTAAACTAAGTTACATTTTAACCCACTAAGAATTTCTACTGTATCCTAAAAAGTTTAAAACCTTAAATGTATATAACATGCTTTTTATTGACACCTGCTAACTATTGCTATAACGAACTTTCTAAGTGTTGCTACAACGAACTTGTAAAGTAGGTTATGCTTGAGTGTCCGTAATCGAATTTGAACAGTCGTGCTTCACATGGATTGGTAAGAACCTTAGATTAAGTTGTTGAGAATAAATAAACCGTCAACCACGTCAAAGGGGGACCAGATTGGTAGCTTGACCAAGCTTCGACGTGAGAATTAGTATGTAACAAGCTTTTTTTAGTAAAATGTATTGAATGCGCATGAAATGAATGAATTACATTTGGGTAGTTGACTGACTTAGGCCTTCCCATATGATCAATGAGTTTGATGTGACCCATCTTACGTTATTCCTTTTCGGTCATTGTTGAAGACGCTGACTTACTTCAAACGACATCATCAAAGATATTGGCGACTCGTCTATGTGTGCCATTGCGCTGGGATATAAAAATTGATACCTAAGAGTACTTTAGCTCAATAATATTTATCATCTTTTAGTCAAATTATGGGCTTCAGCCACTACCCTTTTGAATCGGTTAGATGGGCTTCGACTACACATCCTGTGCATAAGTATGGTGTGCTTTGGCCGATAACTAATTTATTGTTATGGTTTGGATAAAAGTATTTGTGCTTGGAATGATTATACATGATATGTGTTCACTAAGCAAATTTTGATAGCTATTTTAAGTCGTTGTAGTTATTATTCATTAATACATGATAATGGTTTGTTAAACCCAACATAATCGCATCCCAACATCATGGAATTCAAACCACGTAAACATAAACAATTATGATATAATTACGGGGAACGTTCAAATAGAAACACTTCTTATAGTGAGAACGGTAAGAACGCACATTTTTTATTTTTTATTTTTTATTTTAAGATTAATTAACTTTTTAATAAAAAAAATATATCAAAGTTATTAAATTTTATACTCTTTGATTTGAGATAGTATCTTAAAAATAAAAATATAATACACATTATAAAAAATTTAGTGTGTATCATAGTATTATATATAAAAGTTGTGATACACAACTTTAAGTTGTATATCATATATATGTAATATTTTTAAATCAGTCTCATATTAAAGAGAATAAAATTCTAATGATTTTGATATTATTATTTCTTTTTTTGCAAAAAAATGTACATATGTTGAAATTAAAATGAAAAAGACCGTTTTTACGATTCCTATAGTAATGAATGATTCTACAGTAATCCTTTCCATTAATTATGAAAAGAGTTTATCAACTTGTTTTAAAAAGGAGATGTACCTAATTACTTAATAATGCCGTCATGGACAAAAAAAAACTGAATGCGCTTATTCAGATGTGCAAGTGTATATGTGTTTTCTGTTCATTGCCATAATGATTTTGTACCATATGATGTTGGCCGATTTGGTAACTTTTAAACAAACGGATGAAGTTTGATTCTAAAGGGACGGTAAAAGACAATTACACAAAATATATAGAATTTCGACGAAAAGGCTCTTGCACATATACAAGATGAATATGTTGTCATAGATATCATTTCAAGACACCTATTAATGCGGAGAGAAATTCACATTTATTGCTTTAAAAAATAATATGCAAATCAATTTATTTTATATTCAAAGATCCATTCAGTTGTAAGACACTTACGAGAGAGGTAACAAAAATTAAGTGGACAATTCATATTTTGAATTTTGAATTTTGATTCATGATATCAAATTTCGAACTCGTAACTAATATTTTTAGTAGGTTTGGTAGAGGAAAGGTTGCAAATCTTTCGAATAAAAGAAAAATTACAACGAAGACAACAAAGAATTTCAACAAAGTTAAACCAACATGATACGAACCTAAAATACTCGTGATCACTTACATTCGGTTAATTACAATTGATGAAAAAGATGTACTTGATAGTTATGATTATATTAATTATCACTAGGTGATTGATTTAGCCTAATATTCATAATAATTCCATATATATGGAATGTGTTGTATGAGGGGAATTTGAATAAGAAAAATTGAAATTATTAAATCATCTCTTATCATAGATCAATAGTTAAGGGTAGATCAATAGTTAAGGGGTGACATTTTTTATAATTAGTTTGGAAGTGAGGGTGATAGTTAAGAAAAAAAAATATTAAATTTCACTCTACACCCCTCCGCTACTTCTTTTTTTCACCCCTTTTATTGTCTTTTTTTTCATTCTCCATCTCCAACTACCACCACTGGCCGTCGGATTCCAGCAACCGCCACCGGCTATCAGCTTTCGACGACCGAATTTTTTTTTTACTTTTTGTATAATTTCTTTTAACCTATCTTTTTACCCTTTTAAACAATTTTTTTTTTCGTTTTTCATGCTTTTTTTATAAGCCTTATATATGTACAAAATGCAATATAAGTTTATTCAAAATGCAGTACAAAGGAATTAATGTATAATACAAAATGCAGTACAAAATAAATAATATGTATTAAAAATATATATACAAAATGCTATATAATTTTTTTTATAAAATGCTATATAAAAATGAAAATATATAATACAAAATTTTTGAAAAAAAATTGGAAATTTTTTTTTTTTTTATATTATTTTCTTAACTTTAAAAAAAAGTAAAAAATTCCGACCGCCAGAATTCAACGGCCGCGGCAACCTGTGAGAGGTGGCAGTAGGTGGTGGGTGGGTGGGTGGAGGTGAGGTCGGAGAGTGTGAAGGAGAAAGTTAGAGTGTTGAAAGTAAAATATGAGGAATTTGGAGGGTTAAAAGTAAAAATAGTAAGGGTGACACATGACACATTTTGATTGGTCTCATCTCTTCTCAACCTTCTCTTCATATAAGTCATTCTCATCTGAACTTTACCTAAAAAATGGTAAGGTTCTGAGAAGAATACCTAAAGTGAAGGAAATGAGTGGCATACCGAATTCACTGCATTTTAGAACAAAACTGTTATTCAGATTTACTGCATATCTACCCTTAAGAATAATGAAAATAGTTTGAAAAATACTTAAAAATTTTACTAACCTTTTATCTTAATTTAAATTACTACTTTAACATAAATAGATTAGGTATCACAAGAACTAATCAGGAGTTAGCATGTTATTTGGCAAAAGTCTTTAATCCATACTTCTAGTTGAAATTCATTGACCAAGATTCATCATAATACATTAATAATACATTAATGTACTAATTCAGAGTCATGAGATATGTTTATTATTCTTTATAAAATCATACTCTAAACATTTAAATTATTATATAGGTAGAGTGAGGTTCAAATGGGTACATCAACATTAAGTGATGTGAATAAACTAATAAGAATATGCAACATATCACAAAACTGAATTTCTCTCACATTTTTAAAAGTTAAATATCTCACAAACTGTAAGTAGCAAACTTATAAAAATTGCAACATAAATTTCAGCGTATTTTTCTCTTCGATTAGACATCTCACATGAAATACTTTCGACGAACTTTTTTTTCTTTCTTTTTTTGGTGGGTATTATAAACGACTATCACATTAGATACCAACGACTATCACACGTAATACCTGTTGGTGCATATTAGGTGTCTGTCAGTTGGTCTCGGTCTGTAATAGTTTTTGGTTATGTAATTACAAGTTTTGTTTTAGTCTTAGATATTATATTTTGTGTTTAGGCGACACAGAGCTTGTGTCGCACAAGTCGGTCAGGCGACACAACCCTTGTGTTGCATGATCAGTTTTGTTTGCCTATAAATAGAGGCTCTCGAGTTCATTTTTAGGGTTGACGAATCCAGGGTTTCAGAGAGTGATTATAAGGCATTTCATTGTATTCAAGCTAATTGATTATCATATTAATATACAAGTTGATTTGCGTTTGATTCGTTTGTGGTATACGTACTATATACAATCGTTTGAATTCCGCCTCTCGATTGTGTGTGTTGATTCGATTAGGTCCAAGATCAGGGAACCTACAAGTGGTATCAGAGCCGTAATCTTCGGATTTGGTGTTATCGGATCGTTTTAGTACGTGTTTTCGGTTAAAATCAAGGTGTTTTTGGTATTAGATCTTCATTAACCGTCTTAAAGAATCATTTTCTGGTTTTTCTTGAAGATTTGGGTATTTTGTTTCGTCGACAGATCGCAATTTTTCGTTAGGGTTTCGAAAGTTTGCAAATTTTAGGGTTTTCAGCAGCTGCTCTCCTCGAAGTTGCGACACAAGCTGCGACATTGCCTTTGTGTCGCGTGTAGGGTTTTAGCGACATTACCTTTGTGTCGCAGTTAGGTTTTCTGTGACATAACCTTTTGCGACACCAGATCTCTATTGCGACATTACTTGCGACACAAACCTTTGCTATTGCGACACAATATTTGTGTCGCTAATTGGACTGTTTAATTAATTTCTTGCGACACATCTTTAGTGTCGCTATCTGACTCTGCGACACGACTCTTGTGTCGCATAAACAGTTCTTTGTTTGTTTGTGTGTTTGTTTTGCAGGTTATTTAAATGGCGTCTTCTTCCTTACAACGTGTTGGAGATCTTCTCAAGCAAAACTCTGAAGTCGGGAGTACAAATAAACCACCTATGTATACTCTCGGTATGGATTATGCCTACTGGCGTCAACGCTTTGAAGCGTTTGTTTCCTTTAATGTTCCCGAGATGTGGGTTGCTTTGACCGAAAGATACGAACGTCCTGTCAGTCCTGGAGTTTATACCGGTACAGCACCATTAAAGTCAATTAAATCAATGACTCCTGAGGAACGCAAAGCCTTTGAGAATGATAAAAAGGTTCATTCTGCAATCACCATGGCATTACCACTGTCAATCCTCAAGCAATTTCGACATCTGGAAATTGCTTATGATCTATGGAAGGCATTTGAGAAAAGATGCGGTGGTAGTGAACAATATAAGCAGAATAAATTGCGTTTAGGTAAGAAGCAGTATGACGTGTTCGATATTCTTCCAAACGAGTCTCTTTCTGACTTGTTTTCTAGATACTCACAGTTGGTTAGTGAGTTAATAGAAGGGGGAATAACTCTGGATAAAACTGAAATAAATAAAAAACTTCTTGAATCCCTACCTGACAAGTGGGATACTCGAGTTTTAATGATGGAAAAGGATCCAGACATTCTGAATATGTCTCTTGATGATCTTATTGGTCAGCTAGAAGCTGATCTTTTGGACATGCAAAGGAAGGAAACCAAAGCTACTGCAAATGTCCAAAATCCTAAGATCTACGGAGTGGATGTTTCATCAACTGGAACATCTGGCTCTGCATTCTTGGCTGGTGGAACTGGTGGATCTTCAATTCATCAACCAAGTGTATCTTCTGGTGGTTCTTACTTTCAACCACCAAGTCATCAAGGGTCTATCCCGGCAGCTTCACAAGATCATGCTGCACTTTTCTCGGCGTTGCTATCCGCCTATGATGACTTTCTTTGCAAGAAAGCTGGTTCTATGGATTTGACCGAAGAAGATTTCCGTCAAATCGATGATGATGAATTGGAGCGCATGGACTTAAGGTGGAACTTGGCTATGCTTACTCGTAGAGCCAAGATCTACTTTAAGAAGACAAGAAAGAGGTCATTGGAGGACCCAAATGATAAGGGTCTGGGGTTCAACAAGAGCAAGGTCAAGTGCTACAAGTGTCAAAACTATGGACACTTTGCTCGTGAATGTGAAACACGACAGCCTTCCTCTGGATTCACAAGGCCTACTCCAAACAAATCTACAGAGAAGGCTAAAGCTGAAGAAAAGGCAATGATATCTGCTGCCTTAATGTTGTCAGATGAAGCGTTTGACTGGTCAGAACAAGCTGATGATGATCAACAAAACAAAGCTTTTATGGCCAACATACATGAGGTTGATGTTGAACCCTTCTCTTGTATATCTTGTATTCGTTTGACAGGACAGGTAAACAGGCTAAGAGAAGAAAATGAACGCCTTATCGCCAACATAGAACAGTTAACTGCTTCAAATGATATGTTAAAAGATAATGATAAGGTTTGTGATAAAAAGTTAAAGGCAATTTTTGAAGAAAAGAAAGAATTAAAAGCTAAAATCTTTAGTCAGCAAGATGAAATAGATAGTTATGTCACCATGCTTACTAAGGTAAAGAAAGAACTTTTGGATTCTCAAACTGAGGTTTTAGATTTAAAAAGAAAATTGTCAAATTTTTCAACTTCCTCATTAGTCTTTGATGAGATCCTTCAGGCACAAAGAACTAATACTAAAAGCAAGGCTGGACTTGGTTACCATCAAGTCCCGCCTCCTAAAGATTATTTTCCTATGCCTGTTAAGGATGACATCTTAGAATTTGTGCCTACGTTTTCAAAGGTAGACATAAATCCTGTTAAATCTGTTCCTGTCAAAATTAGTAAGCCTGTGCAACTTCAGGCTGAAAAAGTTAAAGTAACTGCTGAACAACCTAGCACTAGTGAGCCTGAGCCTGTTAAGGCAAAAACTAGTGAGCCTGAGATTGTTAAGGCTCAAGAGGTTGAATCTGTTAAAACAGTTACTGATGGTGTCAAGGCTGAGACTGTTACGCCTTCTGTTGTTAGTAAGCCTGCTTTAAGTAAGGCTATGTGTGATTCTCCTGCTACTGTAGAGGAGATTGTTGAAATTGAGGATATAACCGAAGAGGAATACTCTAAGGTTGAAAAGAAAAACATAAAGCCCAACAATGTAATTATAACTAATGAAACTCCAATCATGGCTTTAAGTGGAAAAGGCAAAGCTAAAGCTGAGCCTGAAAAGAAGATTTTGAAAATAAAAGAAAACATTAAAAAGCATCAAAATTTTTCTAAATCCACTGTTTTATCTAAACAAGCGTCAAACTCAACATGCTCACATAAGTGTGCATGTTTCTTTAATGCTTCGTTCAACCATCCTCATAGGTTTGCTCCAAAATTTCAACTACCTGTTCAGCAAAGATCTTGTTTCTATTGCAAGAAACAAGGTCATTTAATAAATGACTGCCCGTTGCTTACTCAAAAGCGGTTTGGGATAAGTGTTCCTAGAATTTCTAAATTTAGAAACTCTTTGGTTAAACCTTCTTCTTTTAAAGGTTCACGTTCTCCCTCACCCGCTAAGAAATTCAGTAAGGTTGAGCCAACCAAATAATCAATTGCTAAGCTCAATGTTGTTGACAAGCAACCTTCCAAACCTAAAAAGGTTTGGAAAGTGAAAGAATCATCAAGTGAGTGTCACATCAATCAATACTTCTGATATATCAAAAAACAAAATTTTGACTGATGTGATCATTGTGGATGATGCTTCTGGAGTGCCCAAGTCTGTAAAGGCTTGAGTCTCCGTTTCTAATTAATCTCTTCGTTTTTTGGTGTTGCAGCAACCTGAAGCCGTACTGAATAGCAAATGGTATATCGATAGTGGTTGCTCGCGGCACATGAACGGCAACATATCCCTGCTTTCCGATGTTCATGCGTATAATGGGGGATATGTTGCTTTTGCTGGTGACAAAGGAGGCATAATTTCTGGTCAAGGCACACTCTCAAACGGCCGAGTGAGCTTTGAAAAAGTAAATTTTGTAGAACAGCTGAAACAAAACCTTCTTAGTGTATCGCAAGTTTGTGATAAGTCGTACACTACTGTTTTCACAAAAAGTGAGTATTGCATTCTGAAGCCGGGGTTTGTTATTCCCGAGGAGTGGGTGCTACTGAGGGCACCTCGAGACAGAGACACATACATTCTGGATATGCGTACTGTTGAAACAAAGCAGCAAACGTGTTTTCTGTCTAAGGCCACTGAAAAAGAATCTCCGCTGTGGCACCGACGAATGGGTCATTTGCATTTTCGGAAGATGAATTATTTGGTAAAGCATGATCTTGTGCGTGGTGTACCGAAGCAATCTTTCGGAATTAATGACCATTGCGTTCCCTGTCAAAAAGGGAAACAGCATAAGAAGACCCATAAGTCAAAACTGGTCACTTCCGTTGAAAAACCATTGGAATTATTGCACATGGACTTATTTGGACCAGTGAGCAAGAAGAGTATAGGTGGAGCATGGTACTGTTTGGTGGTTACAGATGATTACTCGAGGTTCTCTTGGGTTTATTTTTTGGCCTCCAAAGATGAAACTACTGAAATCCTTATCTACTTGTTCGACAAGCTGGAAAATTTGTGCAATTTGAAGATCAAGAAACTGAGAAGTGATAACGGTACGGAATTTAAGAACTCTACACTAGGTCTGTTCTGTTTAAAGAAAGGCATTGATCACCAGTTCAGTGTTGCGAGAACTCCTCAACAAAATGGAGTTGCTGAACGTAAGAACAGGACTCTCATTGAAGCTGCACGGACTATGTTAGCTGACTCAAAACTGCCTATCACGTTCTGGGCAGAAGCGATCAACACAGCCTGCTACATTCTGAATAGAGTGTCCATGGTTAAGAAACGCAATAAGACCTGTTATGAGCTTCATAACAATCGTAAACCAAATTTACAGTTTCTTGAGCCTTTCGGGTGTCCCTGTATGATTATGCACACAAAAGAAAGAGTGGCTAAATTCGGTGAAAAGTCGAGTGAAGGCTACTTTTGGGTTTTTAAAATAATTCACCTAATAAACGTGTGTATAACAAAGCAATAAAGAGAGTGGAGGAACATTTTGAAGTAACATGTTTGCGTTATACTCAGCCTTCACAAGGAACGGGACCCGACTTCTTGTTCGACTATGACAGTATGTTTGACTCTTTCAAACTTCCTGCTGAGGATGAAGTTGAACAGGTGGTGACACTGCTTCATGGACTTGATATATACTCTGATGTATCCAAGTCTACTACAAACACAACACCACCTCCTCCTCCCACTACTGAAACAGTTCAAGAACCTGACACAGATCCAGATATGCCGGCTTTATCAGACGGTGAAGTTGAATCTGTCACAGAGGTAGACAACGAGACTTTGATCTCTGGGGGAGACGATACAAATTTGGAAACTGTCATTGAACATGAAGAGATTCCAACTAGCCGTGTCAATGTGAATCACCCGGTCGATAATATTATTGGTGATTTACAAGATGGAGTTAGAACACGAGGGCAAACAGACTGCCAGTTAGCTCAGATGGAGTCATGCTTCCTTTCTCAAATTGAACCGAAAAACATTAAGGAAGCATTGACTGACTCTCACTGAGTAGAAGCCATGCATGAGGAGCTCCAACAGTTCAAAAAGTTAGAAGTTTGGGAGCTGGTTAAACTACCTCAGGGATTCTATCCGATTGGTACTCGCTGGGTTTATCGAGTCAAGAAAGATGATCGTGGCGTGGTTGTGAAGAATAAGGCTCGTCTGGTGGTGCAAGGTTTTACACAGATCGAAGGACTGGATTATGACGAGGTATTTGCTCCAGTTGCGCGTTTGGAATCTATTCGGATATTTCTTGCTTATGCTTAATTCAAGAAATTTCGTGTTTATCAACTGGATGTAAAGAGTGCGTTTTTGTATGGGAAGGTAAATGAAGAGGTTTATGTGAAACAGCCTCCTGGTTTCGAAGACTCGGTGCATCCTGATTATGTCTACAAACTCGACAAAGCGCTGTATGGTCTTCATCAGGCTCCAAGGGCTTGGTATGAAACGTTGTCTCAACATCTGCTCACAAATGGTTAAACCCGTGGGCAGATTGACTCAACTCTTTTTATCAAAAAGACAGGAAAGGATTTGTTACTTGTGCAGGTATATGTGGACGACATTATTTTTGGTTCGACCAACGAGGTGTTGTGCAGAGATTTCGAGAAAGTTATGAAATCTAAGTTTGAGATGAGTGCAATGGGAGAACTCAAATTCTTCCTAGGTGTTCAAGTCGAGCAGTCTGATAAGGGAATTTATATTCATCAGACAAAATATGTCAAGGACATCTTGACAAAATATCATATGCTCGATGCGAAACACTATGGAACTCCCATTGACATTGGTCACAAACTTGGACCTGCTTATGAAGAAGATGATGTAAATCAGCGAGACTATCGTTCTATGATAAGATCGTTTATGTACCTCACAGCATCTAGGCCGGACATATTATTCGCTGTGTCCATCTGTTCAAGATATCAAGCAAAGCCTAAAGCTTCTCATGAAAAGGCTGTCAGACGTATCTTAGGTTACCTTAAGTGGAGACCCTCCTTGGGTCTCTGGTACTCTAACGAAAACGATTTTGCTCTAACTGCTTTTTCAGATTCTGATTATGGTGGCTGCTCAGTGGACGCAAAGTCAACAACTAGAGGATGTCAGTTTCTAGGAAGCCGATTAGTCTCGTGGCAGTGCAAGAAGCAAACAACTGTCTCTACTTTAACCGCTGAGGCAGAATACATTGCTGCTGCCAGTTGCTGTTCCCAGGTTCTCTGGATTCAGCATCAAATGCGTGACTATGGGTTACTTCTAACTCTTACTCCTATTCATATTGATAATTCCGCTGCTGTCTCCATCATACGCAATTCCGTACAGCATTCAAAAACCAAACATATTGAAATTCGTTATCATTTTATACGGGATTGCTATGAGAAGCACCTAATTGACCTTGTCCAAATCCCTACTCTTAAGCAAAACGCAGATTTTTTCACAAAAGCTTTCTCTCGTAGTCGATTTGATGAGCTAGTCTCCATGATTGGAATGGTGAGTTTGAGCAATGCCTAACTCCCCATTTCTGGTCAAAATTATCTTTTAGACTTGGTGCGTTTTAAAAAAAAAACGCAACTGTCACTCTTTGCACTTGTTAGTATTAAAGAAACGCAATAGTTGTAACATTGTTAAAATAGACGTTGAATTGTGTCTGTAAACAATTGGGGAAATGATAGTACACCAGGAGACATGCATAACATGGAATTTTAAGGTTTATGTTTGATGTGTCAGTAGATTTATCTAGCATACTTGAAATACCTTTTATAAATATTAGCTTCATCAAATGATGTATTGGTAGGCATTTGTTTTAAAGTTACTAAGAAGCTTAACTTTCAAATATGCATATTATTTTATATAAAGACATATTAATATGTATGACATTAAGTTGAAATAAGGGCAAAAATGTCCGAAATTTTTTGACGCTTCGTCTTAATATTTGGATGATAAATATGTTACGATCTAAAATACAGGGTCTTTGTATGGTGTTATCTGGAGGAATATATTAGTTGTCTCCTCTGTTGTATGTCAATACAGACCTGGTTTCATCTAATATATTTTTGAAACGAACTTAGGTGCGTAGTCTATGTTAAGCTATAGACAACTATTACGTACTCGTGGCGTTCTTACAATTTCCAAATAAAATGTACAAATGTACAGAAAAGTTATAAAAAGATTGTCTCGTACTGGTTTGTGTTAAACTATGGTACTCTGTTGTACGAAAGTACAGACCTGTACCCTCTAGTTTAAATTGTTCAAACTGGTGTTTGTTCAACCCGAACTCTTGTTTATGTGACTTTGTTGTACGAAAGTACAGACCTGTCACCGCTAACTTGGTTCTAAAGATACGTCCATACCTTAACCTTCTATATAGAAAATACTAACATCTTTTGATTTCAAATGTATATTTTAATATGAGTTATATAATATAATATGCATGCTAATAATAACCCAAGTGGTTCATCTCATTATGAGTTGAAATCATATACTTAAGTTCAAATGTTTAGATGGATAAAATATCAATAATCGTCTTGAACTAATCTTTATAACAGGTGATTTAAATATGCTAAGTAAATTTAAAGTGGACAAACATACTGATAATCGAAATAAAGTTTATTATTTTCAAATAAGTGCATGTTATCCTGATATGATTCCTAAAGCAGACCTAAATAATTTTGTCACCAAAAGATTTTCCGTTTTGTTTCTTTTCTCGTTGATTGTAAAATAGAATCAACAGGTTTTATTTTTTTCCTTGTATAATTTTAGTCTATTGTTTTAGCTTTAGTTTATCCAAGTCTCTGAGATAATAACAAATCGTCTCTTGAGTCCAACACTTGAAATCAAATCAAACTTCACAAACTGTCCATAGTGCGACACAAGCTTTGTGTCGCAATGCGACACAAGCCCTGTGTCGCTATCCATGTCGCATCTTGTGTCGCTATACAGGGTTGAGGTTTAAAAGCCGGACTCTACCTCTCAGTCGCTACACGTTTTTGCGACACAAATAGCGACACAACACTCAAGTTTGCGACACAAGGACTGCGACGTCAATTTTTATTTGATTTCATCTTTCGACTTGTTTTTGTTACTATCAAATCTGTGATTTTTGTTCTCCTCACTCTTCTTGACTTATAAGTACCAATTTTAACCTTTTTTACCGTGTAATTCGTGTTTAATTGTTAAAATCATATACGGGTTTTTAGGGTTTTGCTTTTTGGTCCAAATTAACGAGGTGTTTGGTTATGTTACGAGTTAAAAGACATGATTTCTTTCTCTCCAAACATTGGCGCATCATTTGGTGTGCTCAATTTCGAAAACCCCCAAACTTGATCATCGGGTTTTTCTGGGTTGGGCATCTGTTCGTCATTGCGACACAAGCTGCGACACAAGCCCTTATGTCGCACTTATGTCTGTTGCATTGCTGCGATGCGACACAACCTTTTGTGTCGCTTTTCTTTGCGACACAGGATGTGCGACATAAGCCTTCTGTCGCAGTGTTAACATAAAATCATTTTATTTCAAAATGCGACACAAGCCTTGCTGTCGCTTAATTTATTAGCGACACAAGAGCTTCTGTCGCATAGTTTTTGTAATGGATTTCTGCGACACCATCTTCTGTGTCACACACTATTCTAGCGACACAAATGCTTATGTCGCCTTCTAGCTGCGACACAATCCTCTGTGTCGCATAAGACGTTTTTATTGAAATAATTTGTCTTCGAGTTTTAATGCTAACGATTTTCGAGCTATGTTTATTATTTTTGTTAATAGCAATGGCAGATATTAATGCAAATGACTGGGAGCCAAGGCATAACATCGTGGCTTTTCTCGAGGATGATCGGGATTCGGCTGCGCTTTTTAGGCCGATGATTGCTTTCTTACGCCGTTCCCGCATCTTTACCGCCATCTCAGCCACTGCTCCAATATACAAAGATCAAGTTGGTTCCTTCTGGAATTCAGCTGTCATAAATTCTGATCTGCCCGTGACTCGCATTATTTCAAGGGTGGACGACAAGGAGGTGGTTATTTCGGAGCAGCTGATTCGCGAATTCTTTCAATTCGCTGACCACATGGATTTGCCCATCCAGTTCTCCAATTATTTTATCAATGGCGGCATGCTCCGTCTTGGCTATCCGGGTGTCCCCAAGGATCAATACCGCAAGGCCAACCTGACTAGGGTCTGGCGGTATCTAATGCATATTATGATCGTCTGCTTCTCCAGCAGGAAGGCTGGTTTTGATGGCATGAGCCATTCAACTACTTCGGCCATGCTGGCACTGGTATACAACAAGCCCTATAACTTTTATGGTTATATTTTTCGGGCTATGGTTGATAATGTACACACCGGGGACAACCGTTGGAATATGTACCCCCGGTTTATTCAGCTCCTGCTCAATCATCTAATTTCGTGGCTTCCGGTGAATGCTGCTCACCGGGTCCGCCAAACCCCGATGAATATCCGCATTTTTGCCATCTGCGGCCAATATGCAAAGGGGGTCCCGACACCGGCTGACGTGCCACTTTTTGGGCACATTGTAAATGAGGATTATGTTCCTCCGGCGGCCGATGAATTTTTGGATGCTGCAGCTGCTCCTCAGCCAGAGGATATTTTTGTAAATGTGCCTGTTCTAGAAGAAAATCCCCAGCTAGAGGCATTTTTGGAAGACATTGAAGCTTTCGGCCGTGTCGAATAGCCTGCTGGTATGGCAAAGGAAAACGAGCCTCGTATTGAAGAGGTCATGAGTGAGAGTTCTTCTGAGGGTGGTTCCACTCCACCAGATTCTCCTGGAATCGTCCCGCCCGACCCCTCAATGGAAAATATACATCGCTTTGATATAAGACGCTTTAAGCGCATTCAGAGGCGCAAACGGGCAGGGATGGTCTATGTTCGCCCGGACACTGAAAAAGGTTTCGTGATGACGACCCGACTGACAAAGACTGGGAACCTCCTTTGGTTCGCCATAAATCTACTTCCTTACGCCCACGTGTCGATACTCCACATGTGGATGTGCCGGTCCAACCTCTCCCGTCTGTCATTCAAGAATTAATGAGGCGGTTGGACACGATGCAGCAAACGATGACATCCCAAGCTGCATTAATTCAATCACAATCTGCGGTTCTGGAAGCTCAAGCTGTACAGATTAAAGATTTGGAGCTGCAAACTGCCAGAGTTCCTGTTTTAGAGACTAGGGTCTTAGAGTTAGAAGCCCTAGCTGTAGTTTCGGGGGAGTCAGGCCTGCGTGCCATTGAAACAACACCTAGGACTTCCGCCGGGACACAGACTGATGATGTAAATGATTTTGATATTAATGAAAACATCAGTTTAGATTACTTTGCGTCTTCAGTGAAAATTCCAGGCCAACCAATCGCACTAAATATTGATTATTCTGAAGCTAATCTGGAATATCTTCAAAGTATATTAAATGAAGATGAACATCCGAGGTATGATTCGGATCTTAATGATGATGATGCTGAAGTTGAAGAAGAGGTGCTGAGTGAAAATGAAGTCTATGATGATGCGTCTATCGTTGAAGACTGGGAAGAGTCTAATAGTGAAAAGGAGCCAGATAATGAAGCTAGTCAGTCTGTTCCTAGAATGTTTAGGGAACATTTGGACTGGCTAAGGGCTGTGGCAGTAGCTCCACCAACCTGTAAGTTCTATAAGGTTAAAGGAGACTACTCCGGGCTAATCAAGAGCTGGAAGTTTGATAGTGACCACAATATTTTCATGATAAAGAGATCAGACGGGATTCAATACTTCCAGCCAAAGTTCAAAAAGCTGAGTTCACTTCCAAAGTGCGAGATCAATAGATTAGTTCAGCTAGAGCTTATTAATCTAGGAAGAGAAGGAAAAGCCGACTATATTCAAAAGATTATTAGGCGAGAAGTATATTCGAAGAGGTATAATATGATAAAGCCTATTTTGGGGAAGCGGCGAAAGTCAAAGACAAGGTTTGACCCTGTTACAGGACAGCAGGTTGTCAAAATAATTTATCCGCCGGCATATAGTTTAAAAAAGATTCCCCTGGAGATATTACCACAAAACTTTCTACGAAGACTTTGCTATTGGTATATCAACAACTCTACTGGTGAAGCTGAAATCGTGTTTATTCCATCCTTAGAGCCAGAGATTAAAGATAAGTGGGGATTAGCAAGAAAGCAGATTCGCATTTTTGATCCAATCAGTTTGATCAATTTGTCTGAGAGTGATTTGAAAGCTTTAAATGACAAACCGATTGAATATCAAGCGGAAGATCGAGCTGAAGCGTTAAAGTTTCAAAAGATTGTTAGTATCTGCGTTTTGAAGGGTATTCATGCTGGTGGATGTTTCTCGACAGACTGGAGCAAAATGAAGAAATCTTAAAGACCAAGCTGAAGACACGGGGGAGTTTGTTGGTGCATATTTGGTGTCTGTCAGTTGGTCTCGGTCTGTAATAGTTTTTGGTTATGTAATTACAAGTTTTGTTTTAGTCTTAGATATTATATTTTGTGTTTAGGCGACACAGAGCTTGTGTCGCGTATGCGACACAAGGCTTGTGTCGCACAAGTCGGTCAGGCGACACAACCCTTGTGTCGCATGATCAGTTTTGTTTGCCTATAAATAGAGGCTCTCGAGTTCATTTTTAGGGTTGACGAATCCAGGGTTTCAGAGAGTGATTATAAGGCATTTCATTGTATTCAAGCTAATTGATTATCATATTAATATACAAGTTGATTTGCGTTTGATTCGTTTGTGGTATACGTACTATATACAATCGTTTGAATTCCGCCTCTCGATTGTGTGTGTTAATTCGATTAGGTCCTAGATCAGGGAACCTACAATACCAACGACTATCACATGTGATGCCAACGAGGATCACATGTGATAACAACGAGGATCACATATGATACTAATATTGTACAATTTGTAAAACACATATAAAAAGTCATCGAAAGTATATCATGTGAGATGGCCAATCGAAGAAAAAAAATGCTGATTTTTATGGTTTAATTTTTATAATTTTTCAATGAGCCATTCTTGAAATATTTAATCTTTAAAAACGTGAAAAAGTGAATTTTGTGACACGTGGTGCATTCATATTGGTTTTCCATTCTCACAAAAATTTTCAATTTCATTTGAACCTCACTCTATATACTTAATATATGGTCGTATAATTAAAAAAACGATAGATATTAAAAAAAAAAAAAACCGTATAATTCAATTAGAAGTTAATATATCCTAGAATATAATGAAGTGATCAAGAGGGAAGTGCCTTTTTTGGGCGAATGGGGAAACGTTATTATTCATCGTGAAACATCTTAAAATTATTTTTACCAATAAATAGTAATCAAAATCGATGTTATAAAGAATATATTAACGAATGAATTTTATTTTTAAGTCATAACATTAGTTGATGAATATTTATTTAATAAATTGTTAACATTCACCGTGATGAATGTTAACTAACATTCATTACGATGAATTTTAAAACATCATATTATCACAGAATATTTTTAATTTTAATATTTATCACATAATGTTAACTGACATTTACCGCGATGAATATTAACGATTTTGGATATAATATTTTTCAATCGGTGTTATAACCTGCAGAAAGAATTTATCAAGGAAGCTTAACATTCATAACATCAATTATGATTAACATTTTCTAAATTTTACTTCGTTTTTTGTGAGATTTGTATAGGTGAAGGTAATATGCTTCTTGATGAATAATAACGCTTCCCCTTCCCTCAAAAAAAGCATTCCCCTCTCGATCATCCCACAATTTTTATATATAATTATTAGTTCTAAGCCCATGCAATACACGACAATTTATAACATACAATTTTTATTTCTATAATTTACCAAAATCAAGCAATTTGCTAAATATAATTGTGTTTAGTATGTAGTATAAAAATATGAGGTGCTCATTGTAATATGGTAAATTTTACATACAAAGTTAAGGTTCTTACACTAAATATAAAATTATAACTAATATATGTCAAATTGTTTAATGGTATTTTAGTTTTCTAATTATAAATATTAATTATTAATAAAAATAATAATACTAATTAAATAATTTGTAGGACTTTGTTTTCGTATGTGACTCCTTTCCATATTATTATAATATATGTAGCATTTATATTTATTAATTATTAATTATTAAAAAAATAATATATAATAAATTTAATATTAATAAATAATTCGTTAACCGAAATTAAGAGATTGACACGTGATATTCGTGATTACGTGGTAAATTCTGTAGTTCTTTTATACTTTTTTAGTATGTATATGTATATATATATATATATATATATATTTATATATATATGTGTATATATATATATATATATATATATATATATATATATATATATATATATATACTAAAGGAGTATAAAAGAAAGCTCTAGAATTTACCACATAAGCATGAATGCCACGTGTCAATATCTTAACTTCAGTTAACAAATTATTTAATTAATATTATATTATTATTTTATAATAATTAATAAATAATAAATATAAATGCTACATATATTATAATAATATGGAAAGAGGAGTCACATACGAAAACAAAGTCCTATAAATTATTTAATCAATTCTATTTTATAAATTATTTAAAAAAATATGTATTAGAATTATCATTTAATCACGTAATATCTAAAATAATTCTAATAAATTACTGTGCATTGCACGGGTCTTCCACCTAATATATATATATATATATATATATATATATATATATATATATATATATATATATATATATATATGTAGGTTAAGAATTAAGAGGGAAGTAGGGAAGCTAACCATTCATTCGCGATGAATAATAAGCAAACGTAAAAACACATATTTTTACCAAAAAATATTAATCAAAACTGATGTTATACATACAAATATTTATAGATAAACTACTTTTTATAACTTATAATATCATATGATGAATATTAAAAGAATTTTCTAACATTCATCACTAGTGAATGTTAATCGAAATGGATATTATCAGTTTTTTTGAAAATTATTCGTTAACATTCATCCACGATGAATGATAATAAAAACGTATAAAAAAATATTTTTACCAAAAAATATTAATTAAAATCACTGCTATAGCTATTAATATTCATCAATAAACTATTTTTTATAACTTATAATATCATATGATGAATATTAAGGGAATTCGCTAGCATTCATCGTTGATGAATGTATAGCTTTTCTCTTCCCCAAAAAGTAATGTTTTCCTCTGCATCCGGTATATATATATATCGAAGATTATTAAACATAGATATAAAACAAGAAACATTTCCCCATGTAAGTTACTCCCACATTTTATGGTGTTTGAAATATACTTAAAACTAAGAGGGCAGCACGACATAAGACAATGTGTCAAATAACTTATTATAATCGTTATCGTTATTTATATATAATAAATATAAATATATATAGATAATATAAAATAATATTTTCACTATATGATAAGCTTATTAAGCTTTTGACCATGTAACCTGGAGACCGTCTAAGCCCTCGGATCCTAAAAAGTGAAAATCGAAGCATGATACGCGCTTTATAATAAGCCAATGTCCAATATGATGGTTGCATTAAAAACTAAAAAGGGAAAAGAAAATACAAAATTCAGTTGATCAACATTTAGTAGTTGTGGGTATGCATCATTGAGTTACTCAAGTTTCAACTTGTTTAACTCGAATGTAACAATAAGTAAGTTCGTGCAAAAGTTACTACGTAACTGGATTCTCGTGCCGATCTCAGAAAGTATATATTATGTCAGGGTTGTTCAAAAACCCGTTTAATTATATTTCGAATCGAATGAACTAATTACACTTTATGAGTCGAACAAGACAAGTTTATATAAGATATATTGCGTTTAAAACTTTAAGTAATGTAAATCATAAGAATAGAACTAGAACCTCAAGTGTCGAAAGGCTTATGTTAGCTCAAGTCGTGCTATGAAACAAATTTTATCGAGGAATCAAACATTTTAGACGATGTTTTTAACGTTTCGTGAGTAATTGTTAGCAACAAAACCGGTAAATAAAAGTATAAAACCCTAATTCATAAAGCACATTTGTATCACGCATTTCATTTCTCATTTCATATACTGTATGAACTTGGGAAGTTACAATTTCCAATTTGGGATTTAATTTTAATACTGTAATAACTAATATTAAATATTAATACTCGTAATAATAATTATAAAACCCTTACATAACCCCACCGGTCCACCACAGACCTATGAAATGAAATATTTACTACAAATATATATATATATATATATATATATATATATATATATATATAAATATATAAATATATATATATATATATATATATATATATATATATATATATATATATATATATATTCACCAAAAAGGAAGAAGTCATTGTTTGATTCCATTACAGCTTTTCTTTATTTCTTGCCTTTTGTAATGAATGAAATGTAACAGCTCGGCACATTCAATTCAATTGAATACGGAGTACTAGAAAAAGATAATAAACACAAGTACCCCACTTTCTGCCAAATCTAATACATCCATTTTGCAATCACAAGAATTCATTTTTTGTTTCTTTTTAGTCTTTGATCATTCCCATATTCTCATTGGCGTGTTTAGGATTCTGGGTCTGTTTTGTTTTCTACCAAAATTTTGGCTTTTTTTGGGGTTGCATTCCAGATGTTTGTTGTTTTGCCTCTGAGAGTTATGTTCATGATACAAGGTGAGATTGATCTAGGTTAATTAATGTACATCACATAAAGAAACTGCTTATACATATACATATAGATTTTGGATAGTAAATAGATAGATATGGCTGGCATTTTGAAGTCATGGGAAGTTAAAGTTAAGAAATCACAAGCAACCGCTAAAAAAAGGGCAGTTAGTATATTTACAACAATGTCTGTTGCACATGTAGATGAGGAAGTTAGTGACAACACAGAGTCTTTTCATGTAGAAAAGATTTTTGGTAATGGCGATATTTATATCGGTCAATGGGCAGTCGAAAACTGCCCGCACGGGACCGGGAAGTACTTATGGTCAGATGGATGTATGTATTTTGGAGACTGGTATAAAGGGAAGATGAATGGTAAAGGGAAGTTTAGCTGGCCTTCGGGTGCTACTTATGAGGGCCAGTTCAAGAACTGTTATATGGATGGTGAAGGTACTTTTACGGGCTCAATGAACCATACATATAAAGGTAGTTGGGTTATGAATAAAAAGCATGGAAAAGGGAGTAAATGTTACGCGAATGGTGATCAATATCATGGTGATTGGAAGAAAGGGTTGCACGATGGGTATGGGACGTATGAATGGAGTAGTGGGCATCAGTATATTGGGCAATGGAAGAAAGGGAAGATGAGTGGGAATGGAACGATGATTTGGGCTAATGGGAATCGGTATGATGGGAATTGGGAAAACGGGTTACCGAAAGGTAATGGTAGTGATTGGAATCCTAGTGACTTGTTTTCGTTGGAGATGAGTGAGTGTGTGGTTTATGAGGCAGAATCTGTTTCGGTGTTTCCTTCTGATAAGATTTTTAGTTGGGTAAATGATGATGGAAAGTATCAAAAGCGGCCTGTGAGGAAGAATTCGTATAAGGGTAGGAGACAATCGATCGATTCGAGGGTTAGTAATGGTGAAGCGTTGGGTTCGGATTGGGCTGGCAACGGATACATTCATGGGTTGAGAGTTAACCAACAGCCGACGAGGAGGCAAGGGGTCACAATTGGCAAAGACCATAAGAATTATGAGCTCATGCTAAATTTACAGCTTGGCATAAGGTATAATATAGATTTCATTCGTATGAATGGAGCAAATGATGATGCACTGTATTCTTTCAAATCGATGCGCCAAACAAAAATGTACCAAAAAAATAAAAGAAAAAAAAAACTCGAAAGTTTTGATGCATTGGTTTGGTAAAGAATGTGGTGCATCTGATCTTGAACCTTAAATTAAACTGGCATGTTTACATATGTGTATCCTAGTTTAGCCAGAAACAAGTCCAAATTGAGTATATGAAAATCTGTATAAATTGATGAAATATATGGGTATATGTATACATTTGTTATGTGTTGATGCTTGTTACTGATTAATGGTGCGATTCCAGACATTGTGTAGGAAGACCTTCTCCAACTAAATCACTTGATTTGAAGCCTACAGCTTTCGATGCCAATGAAAAGTGTTGGACCAAATTTCCTCCTGACGGATCTAAACATACTCCACCTCATCAATCATGCGAGTTTAAGTTTAAAGACTACTGCCCGTTGGTTTTCAGGTTAGTTATTGAAAGTTGTTTACGCTTAGCACGTATGACGGTACATTTTGGTTAATTGTATATGTTTTGCAACTGTTTTATGCTCATGTAACGTAGTACAAATATGGATGGTTTCAGGAGCCTTAGGAATTTGTTTAGTGTAGATCAAGCTGATTACATGTTATCGATTTGTGGGAGTGAGGCTCTTCGGGAGCTCTCATCTCCTGGAAAAAGTGGCAGTTTCTTTTATATGACGAACGATGACAAGTACATGATAAAGACAGTGAAAAAAGCAGAAGTGAAAGTGAGTCTATTTTAGTCTACTTAAGTTTACCTAATACTTGATATAATTAGTTATAATGCTAATAATACCAGACTGTTAATAATGATTTCAGGTTTTAAAGAGGATGCTTCCAGCATATTTCGAGCATGTAAAAGCATACGAAAACACCCTTGTCACCAAGTTGTTTGGATTACATTGTGTGAAGTTGAACGGAACTTCACAAAAGAAGGTATAGCTTAAAGTAAAATGCGAATAACTATGCAAGTTTTGAGATTTGGTTACAACGGGTTGCTGATAAAAGTATTTTTTATTTATATTTATTTATTTATTTTTCTTTTATATTATTGTTGAGGCAGGTGCGGTTTGTTATCATGGGAAATTTGTTCTGTACGGATTTACCTATTAGTAAGCGATTTGACTTAAAAGGATCTTCCCATGGCCGAATAACCGATAAACCCGAGTCTGAAATAGATGCAAATACCACCCTTAAAGATCTTGATCTCAATTTTATCTTCCGGTTGCAGAAAGATTGGTTTCAAGAGTTCTGTAGGTGAAATTATATCCTTTTCTTACTCGCCGTTTTTCTACAATTACCCTTAGCTTGATAGTAACTACCACAATATTGTCACATATTTTTATCAATTTTTTTTATTTATATAACAAGGAGATTTTGGCTGATGCAGGCAAGTCAATACGGACTGCAAATTTCTCGAACAAGAAAGGATTATGGATTACAGTCTTTTAGTTGGAATTAGTATACAAGAAAGCAATCGGGACGTATCAGCCGATGAAGGTTCTCTATCTGAATCTTGCACTCCCAGAGGTTTATCTCTTTCTTTCTATCTTTTATTGACAATGTCAGGAGCTGAAGTAGTAATTAACAGCGTATTTTTTTTTTAGGGATTACTGAAGAAGATAGCGACGTGACAACTCCTCGAGTTTCGTCTGCAGATACAGATAATTCTCTCAATCTTACAAGGTAAGTTACTCAATATTAGAAAATGTCTTATACGATTACCATCTACATCACTAGGCCCCTTAAATTTGTTACCATTCAGCCTGTAAGTTACTTTGTAACAATGTGACCATTTCAACCCATTTACTTATGATTGGCTCAATTTGGACTATTGTTTATCTCCAATGGGTCAAACTTGCAAAATATAAAACTTTTTAACGGAAATGGAAACAAGTTAAAATGGGTTGAAGGGGTCATATCACTAGAAAGTTGTCAAAATCTAATTTTAATGCATACAACCTACCACATCACGTTATCAAAAAAGGTATGTTCTTAGTTGTCATGATGTATCATATGTTATCAAATTTGTAATCCTCTAATTTACATAATACAAGTACTATTCTGCAGGTTGGCGCCCATGAGGCTCGGAAATAACATGCCAGCGCGGGTTGAAGTCACGGTGAGAAGTCACGAGACTCAACTAGTTGGAGAACCAACAGGAGAATTCTATGATGTGGTCCTTTATTTTGGTATAATTGATATACTTCAAGATTACGACATTAGTAAAAAGCTTGAGCATGCCTACAAATCATTTCAATACGATCCAAATTCAATCTCGTCTGTCGACCCAATACAGTACTCAAAACGCTTCCGGGATTTCATATTTAATGTTTTCAAAGAAGACAGTTAAATGTTACTCCATGATATGGCTCAAGTTTTTTCCATGAGCCTCAAATATACAGCTTGGTTCAATAGGGATTTGACCGTCGATCATGCTGACTGACCCAGGTGTCGGGTTCAAAATTTGATGATAAAATGTATACGTACATACAACGGTTTTGTGGCCGTTTTTGGTTCATATTTATATAGGTTTCAGTTGTAAATTATCGTTAGAGGTTAGGAGTTGTATTGAAGTTGTAGATGGTTCATATATGTTAAATGAGGAATGAGTTCAAACTGTATAAAATTATACTCCGATAGTCATGGTTTTTATCATTGTAAGCTGGAGTTTTCATCGGGTCGAAAATCGATCAAAGTGAGCCATGACCAAATGGAAACCCACAAATATCAATACAACTGACCGATAACCGAATCAATCCAACTCGGTTTGGTGTTAGTCTGGAATATGTACTGTTCCAGATTAAACCTTGAACCGAACAGAAACTAATGAAATTTTATAAAATTCGATGTTTGCAAATCAAATCAAACTAAAAACATAAGTGTTATTCTCCATTTCATCAGAAGGTATATAACAAAATATAATAAAAGTTAAAATTATGAAGAATATTTTACTGTTTCATATACTATACCTACTAGTACCAGTAAGCCCCTTCCACGTTTTTCTTTTCTTATTACTTAAAAAAATATATTTAATTTTCATTCTAATTGTTAATGTAGTTTTTTTTTCTTTATTTTATTATAAGAATTTATTTATTTATGATGGTGTGAAATGGTGGGTGAGTTTTAAGTTAAGAAGACAAGACAACATGGGGAAAGAATATCCCATGACTTGATATCTCATTTATGGTTGTTTATTAATGAAACGTGTGTCCAATATTGTTCTTTAAACCCCCAACATTTTACCCATATTCTTTATTGTGAGCATGACATGATTTTGACAATATATATTAATACAAATATTTATTTTTTTATTTTGATTTTTTTAATACATTGAGAAGTCACATGCCCTATTTAACTTCTTCTTTTTTTATAAAAAAAGAAAAATTATACATATAAAATACATACGATGGAAAAAAAAGAAAAAAAGAATGTTACTGGTAAAAAAGGATTGATTGTTTGTTTACTTTAGAAAAGAAAGGGATGTGTTTGGTAAAAATGAGAGCATTTAGTTAGAGGCCAAAAACGAGGTGGTCGAGCGGTAGACACGGCGTATGTCCCGTGGCCGCCTGACAACTACCACCATTCTTCTGTTTCAACTTTCCCGGCCCACCGAATCTCTCAAATCCCCTATGCATTTTTTTGTTTCATTTCACCCTTATGTTAGATTATAATTTCATCGATTAAATCTGGTTCAATATATCACATCATACGTGTAGGTTCAATTTATAAGTTTTAACGAAAGAAACTTTGTTAATGAGTTAAACCTATTTTAGATATGTCTAAGTATGTCTATATACAACTATGGGTTTCAAATATATTGTTTACGGACAAGAAATTAACGGTTTAAAAAAATTTTAATCATTAAATTATATAGGGAAATTATACAAAATACCCTTTTTTAAAAAGTATTATAAAAAATTGTCATTTTTTTAAAAAAATTGCGTTTTTACCCCACCCAGACGCATAACTGGGACGCAAATACTCGTACCCGGACGCAAATCCTCGTACCCGGACGTGTGACCGAGAAAGGCAACTCGGTAACCCGGACGCAAAACACGGGACGCAAATTGCGTCTCGGTTTTTGCGTCCGGGTGACCGAGTTGCATTTCTCGGTCACCGGCTTGCATTTCTCGGTCACGTGTCCGGGTACGAGGATTTGCGTCCAGGAAAGCGATTTTGCGTCCCGATTTTGCGTCGGGTTGACCCGGTTGCAACCCGAAAATCCAGAAATTTTAGGTTATGTAAACAAAAAAAAAAGGGATTTTCAGTTCACTTTTTTTAAAACCCCAAACGGCGCTCATTTTTTTTTTAAAAACCCGAAACCCGTAACAAGTTCGCAAGCTCAAATCGAAAAGGAAGCACGCAAATCTCGTATGCAAATATCAAAAGATATCTATTTATGATGTACAACCCCATTTAAACTTCGAGTTATCGTTATATTTCCCAAATTTATAGTTGACATTTCATCGAGCAGTTGGCGTGCATGATTTTTTTTGTGTTTTATGAATTAAATAGTTGGTTTTTTAGTTGGTTATCGTGGTGTATGTGTTTTTGAGGTTAGTTTGTTGTTGAGATTTGATTTAAAACGATGAAAACCGATTCCTTAGTTTGTGACCAAGATCGTTTTGCATGTGACCGGTTGTCACCGAGCTCGTAACCGAGACGCAAAGGTCGCGATCGTTGCGTCTCGGCCATGACCGAGAAACGCAAAGATCGGGACGCAAAAATGGCCCTTGTACCAGTGAACTTATTATAAGTTCGCATGAATAATACCCTGCGAACTTAATTATGTTCGCTCGAATAATACCCTGCGAACTTAATTAAGTTCGCTCGAACAAAACCAGCGACAGTAATAGCGACAGTAGCTTAGTGTCACTATAGTTTATGTCGCATGAATAGTACCCTGCGAAACTTGATATACTGCGAAACTTTACTAATGCGATGCGAAACTCATTCCGAGTTTCGCAACATGCGAAACTTGAACTAAGTTTCACATTAAAACTAAGTTTCGCAATTCATAGAGTTTCGCAATTCGCAATCAATCGAAGCTAAGTAATCTATACTTGGATTGTTTTTGTACTAATTGTGTAAGTGTTCGATTTGTAGGGTTTTTTCGACGCTTCATTAACAATGAAGAACCACATGTCGATAATCAAGGAGATTAACATGTTGTTGACGGACGAGCAGAAGGTGATATTTAGACGCACATGTTGGTTAGACATCGAGTGTCTAGACAACGACCCTGGATACGTACACAATTTGCTCCAGAGACGATGTGAGCGTCCAAACCTATCTAAGCCTCGTGAGGAGCCCGAGGAGTTATGGTTTAGACTGACGCCCCATTATGCTATACGGTTTGGGCGAAGAGAGTTTTGTTTAGTAACCGGATTCCGCTTCGGTTCTAAGACAAATATGAAGGATTATATTCTCAAGGAAGTTCGGGGCACGAGACCTGCTTTACGCGATCGGGTCTTTCAGCCCCATGCTTTGTTAAAAGAGATCTCCATTTTGCACATTGAGATGTTATTCAATAAACCCTACTTGTTTAACGGGGTGAGCAAAATGAGCGATGAGGATGCCGTCCGGGTATGTATTATCATGCTCTTTGAGAGATGCTTCATGGGAAACCAGCCCATGCAGATTGTGCATCCTGATTTCATGCACATGCTTGAGGACCTCAACAACATCAACAAGTACCCTTGGGGTTCTCGGATTTGGGACCATACTTTTCTGCAGTTGAAGAATGCGTTGATTTCTCGGAGCAGTCAACGGAGCAATCAACTATTTTAGGTTCGAGAATTAATACAACTCAACTATTTTCGTGTATCCCATGATGGCCAATACTATTTTCGTGCTGGTCCAGAATAGCTATTTAAATCATCAATCTCTGGTTTTGGTCTTTGCAAACTAATCGAGTTATCAACATGTTCTTCTTTCGGTTGTTTACATTTAAAACTGTCAACAATGTTCAATTCTTTGCAAACTTGTAGTATTTTGTAATGCTGTAATATAAGACTATCAACATAATAAAATAAATCACTTCAAACGAAACATAGATTACACATTTCCGACAATGTAAATGACAATGCTGGTAATTAGAAAACCAAACAGAGTTAACGCCATTTTCCATACATTACATAAGTTAAGGGTGGCCCAAATGAACACTTGAAAAATTCCACGGCTCATATTTAGATTCTTCCACCTTCGCCTTGCCGTGTGACCTTGAAGTTGGTCTTGATTTGGCTCTTGATCCGCTTTGCTCATCTGTTTTATTGTAAGGAGCCATACAACCAGACCGGCTATGACCGATTCCATTGCAACGACTACATCGTTGCTTGGGTTTGGTTTTCTTCTCTCCTTTCGAAGGAATACGAGCACGGCCAGGTGGATGACCACTTTGTCTTTTCACAAGTACCGGTGGTAGGACAGTTTGCAGATTACCTGGATCGACCTATTCCGAAGGATGAGCCATTGGGTATATAGGCTCTGCGTAAGCTGCTCGATATGTGTCTGACGTGAAATACCTTTCCGCATAGCAGCTTACATCGTCCTGGTTGAAGAAACGGGCTACCGTCATAACATGTCCGCAAGGTAAACCTGACAACTGCCACTGGAAGCAAGTGCATGTTCTGTTTTCCAAGTTTACTGTCCCATTCTTCTTCCCATCTACCACTTCACAAATCATATTTGTGGATGGGTTTACAATCCAACCTAGTGATCTCCCATTCCTTTTGCCGATCTTGTGCTCGGCATATGGTGTAACAGATGTTTTAACTTCGGCTGCAGTGTTACGAAGTTTGTAATACCACTGTTGCACCGAGGATCGAAAAAAATCCAATAGCATTGTCACAGGGAGCCTCCTAGCATGCTTGCTCATGACGTTAATGGACTCTGCACTGTTACTCGTCATGTAAGCATATCGATTACGGGTAGCATGATGCCTTGACCATCTTTCTATCCCAACATCTGTAAGATCCTTGGCAGAGGCTTGTAAGCGTCTAGAAACCACACCAAAATGGTGATCAAAATCAGACTTACGGTACGCCTTACACATCTTTCAATAATGTCATTCGTAGTGGTTTACTTTGGAAGATCTTCTTTTCAGGTTCATCAACAAATGACGACAGCATATGGCGTGAAAGGCATCTGGAATGACATTTGAGATGCCAGCTACAATTGAAGAAGTCCTATCAGAAACGATGGTTTAGTTCTCGATCCCACCCGCATATTCGAAGGTGTCATGTAGGATTCCCAAGAACCACGTCCAAACGTCGACGGTCTCTGATGCCCCGATTCCGTATGCCAGTGGCAAGATGCCGTTATTGCCGTCCATCGCCACAACAATTAAATTGTTTACTAAGTAACCACTCTTCAAATGTGCCCCAACTATGATAATTAGTGGGCGCGTATGGTTGACAAATGTCCGTATCTGTAATCATTTATAGAGACATATCAATTTTAGTATAATATAATGTCTAAACATAGGTGAAAACAAATTATAGATACTTAGAGTTGCACCAATGGACATGTAACACATTAGAAATCGATCCTTCTCATCGGTGATCACATTCGTTTTGCTCCCCGGATTATGCAGCTTTAGGTTGTGTAGGTAGGTAGGAAGCATTTTAAAGGAATCTTCCGGACTACCTCTCAACAACTCTATAGCGTAACATTTGGCTCTCCATGCTTGGTTGTATGATAGACTGATTTTGAAGCGTTTTGTCATATCGAGTTGTATTTCTTTGCCTCGATACACACGTCCCTCCAAAGTCATCAACTCTTTCAAGATGTGACCAAGCACCTTCTTGCTCGCATGTCGGTTATTCGACATGATTTGAGTTCGAGTGCATGTGTGAACGTCAACTAACTTTCTAACTTGAAAGTTGTTACTGTTGTTTATACGACGTGCACTTACCTTTCACTCACAATCATGCAAGACACATGATGTTGTATACCTTGTCTTGTCCGACTTTTTCGGCCTGATCTGAAAACCCTCTTCAAGACACTTGGTATGAAGTTGAAGAAGCAACTCCTCCTTGTTTTCAAATGTTTGTCCAACTTGAAACCGGTTAGAGGGTTCATACATTGTAACCGGACGTTTTGTAGGAGATGTTATGTTGTGGTTGTGGTTGCTGTAGGAGATGTTATGTTGTCATTTGGATCTCTTGGATCCAGCTCCTCCTCATCATCCCCATCATCATCATCCCCAACAATATGATTATCAAATGGATGGTCAAAGTGTTTAGGGGGATTGACATTTTCTTCATCATAATGATCATCATCATGAGGATCGTCAAGAATATACTGAACATCCTCGTGATGATGTGGTTGTTCAAATACGTTAAATTGGGTGTCTTGGTTGTTTTGTTCTGGTAACGTGGTATATGTTGGGTATTGTGGAGCAGCATGCAAATGAAATTGATATTGTGGTGGATAAGGTGCCGAAAATTGTGGGGGTACTTGATATTGAGGTGGTTGGTTATAATCATGAGTAGTATGTTGCAGAATATGTTGTTGAAAACAACTACTACTACTGGTAGGTTGGTTGCTACCGGCACCAGAAACATTTGATACAATATCCACAACGTAAATTTCAATAGGAGCATTATTAATTGCATGAGTCAAAAAATCCCCAAAATCTTCAACATCATCAGTTATATCAACAATATACTGATAGACCTTATATTTCATTAAAATTGGTGAATCAAGTGGTAAACCTAATTTCCGTAAAACATTTTTCAACAAAATTTTGCAAGTCAATGGTTTTTCCGGTGCAACATGAAGTTTTAAAGGCACTCTACGACATTCTATTAGTAAATACATAGGGACGTTGTTAATATATTCAAAACGACCTCCAGCACATATATAGACCTTAAACTTATAAGAGAATTGACTCATTTTAATTATGAAAACAATATAAGTAGCAACTTTACAATTTTTTGAATCGTACCTTTCAATGACAGATCAGATCAATTAAAGTTGAAATTTGAGAGTGTTGTATGGATTTGTTGTCAAATAAACTGATAAATTTATGAAGTTGAGAGTATTTTGTGAAATTTTAAAGGAACAAAAAAATGTTATCTGAAAAATATTCAAAATATGTTTTTAGGATGATATATCTTATCCAGAAAAATCTAATCTGAAAATTGTACTGATAAAAATCCCGAAAATCTCGAAATATCTTATCCAACATCTTATCCAAAAATCCACCCGTCCAGCACACCCAGACGCAAATCCGAATACCCGAACGTATACCCGAACGCAAAACAACATACACGGACCCGTGACCGAGAAATGCAAGTCGGTGAGCGAGAAATGCAACCCGGTAACCGAGAAATGCAACCATACCCGGACGCGTGACCGAGAAATGCAAGTCGGTGACCGAGAAATGCAAGTCGGTGAGCGAGAAATGCAACCCGGTGACCGAGAAATGCAACCCGGTGACCGAGACGCAAACGCTACCCGGACGCAAATCCTCGTACCCGGACGCAACTCCCGGACGCAAATCCTCGTACCCGGACGCGTGACCGAGAACTGCAAGCCAGTGACCGAGAAATGCAAACTCAATCACCCGGACGCAAAAACCGAGACACAATTTGCGTCCGCATTTTGTGTCCTGTGTTTTGCGTCCGGGTGACCGAGTTGCATTTCTCGGTCATGGGCTTGCATTCCTCGGTCACGCGTCCGGGTACGAGGATTTGCGTCCGGGAATGTAATTTTGCGTCCCGGTTATGCGCCCGGGTGGGGTAAAAACACAATTTTTTTCTAAAAAGGGCAAATTTTTATATAACTTTATAAAAAAGGGCATTTTGTTTAATTTCTCAATTATATAACTAATATCTTTACGGTAAAAAGAAAAGCATTTTAATATGTTGGAATTTGAAATGTACAACTATTTTGAACATGCATTATACCAAAATAAAAAGGTAAAATACAAATTTGGGACAAGGAAAACACTTACACAATTTACACCACTCGCACCGTTACTGTGTCATCTCAGCGTTACATCACCACTTCACAAACTGACATAACACTGTCAACAGTAAATGTGTCACTTTAATTTTTAGGACTCACATATTATTAATTTAATTTTTAAAACACAAATTTAATTTAAACTATTTCATTAAAATAGAAAACATTACATTAATTAAAATAACACATTACAGTAATTAAATAAAAATATTACAATAATGAAAATAACACTCTAAAATTAACATACGACTCTAGTCTTCGTCGAAGAACCCGCTTTGTCGCGAACTTGAACCAAACATCGTAATAATCAACTTTTGGGTGATCTTTGACCAACCAATGCAGCGGGAATGCCAAGATGTATGTCATCGAACCCAACCTCAGATTGAATGAGGGATGAATCTTTTGAACTGCTTGAAAAAATAAAATAAAATAGAAAAATAAAATCCTCTTGATACTTTTTTACCATATACTTCCTAGCTTCTTCAAGCATTTTTAGTTCGGATTCTTTTAAGTTTATCGTTGTATATAATATGAGAAACAAGTGTGAATTATAGTGTGAAATATTGTTGTTTGAAGTATATACATATATATATATATATATATATATATATATATATATATATATATATAAAAGTGACAGGGTCGGAAAAAGTGGGTAAGAAAATATATTTTTTCAAAAAACATTCATATTACTATTTAAAAACGGATATAATTTTTTTTATTATTTTTTATTTTCCAAGGTATAATAATAAAAAAAACATTTAAAATTGCATTGGGCCCCACCTTTCTCCGTTATACCGACACAAAGTCACCGACGCGGTCAACCGACACAGTCGTGCCAACTACATTAGTCGGCCGACGTGCGTCGGCACTCAACCAACACACCCCGTTTGTTGTAGTCTTATAAGGAGATGTATTTACATTTAATGACACTATAAGAATGTGCCACGTGTAACAAAACTCATTTTCCTTTATGTTTTGAAAATTAAATATCTCAAAAACGGTAAGTCGAAAAATTATAAAAATTGCACCATAAAAATCAACGGTTTTTTCTCTTCGAATAGACATACCAAAAGGTATACTTTCGACAATTTTTTTTCGTTTTTGGTGGGTCATATAAAAGCGACTATCACACGCGATACCAACGAGTATCACATGTGATAATACGCAGTATCACACGTGATAGTATATTGTACAACTTGTAAAACCCATAAAAAATCAATGAAAGTATATCATGTGAGTTGTCTAATCGAAGAGAAAAAATCCTGATTTTTATGATGCAATTATACTTTTTCAATTAGTCATTTTTAAGATTTTTTATTTTATAAAAACGTAAAGGAAAATGGATTTTGATAAAAATAAATAGATGAGATCGATTCATTAATTCTCGAACCCTTATTATACAATGTACAATTACATAAACAGTTTGTACACATGTGTCAATAACACTTGAATTCATAACTTATTAATTCAGTAGTTCTCATGTATAGTTAGTTCAGAGCCCTTTTATTATTACCATCATATAAATTATGTGCAAAAATTAGAGGTGTTAACGGAAGGTTAACTGAAGATTCGGTTAATTGGAAATCGGTTCAACATTTTCTTGAACCGATCGAAAATTCAGTTCACCGGAAATCGGTTAAACGACATTTTCGATTCAATTATTCGGTTAATCAATTACTATTTGTTAACTGATAATCATTTAAAATATAAACATAATACACAAATACGTATTCATTGATAAGTATTAATTATATTTTAAGCATTATTCTCAATGTCAATTTAATATCAAACAGTAAGCATTTTACTCTTTACTACATGTTGTGCGTATGTAAATATTTTGAAGATAATTAAAATCAAATAATAATAGTTACCTTAACCGGGCCAAACTAAAGTTAGTAAAATACATTACGAGTTAAAAAGAAACATAGTGGTTTAGTTTAAGTAAAAATATAAATATCTGTTTATATATATATATATATATATATATATATATATATATATATATATATATATATATGCGAGTTTAATGAAAAATGCTAAAAAAAATGAACAATTGGAGAACCAATAGAAATGCTCATTTTTCTTTAAAACCTAATTTCCACTCGAATTTTTAAAATTAAATATCTCACAAACGGCATGACTAAAAATTATAAAAATTACATATTCGAAATCAGCGTTTTTTCTCTTCCATTAGAGATCCGACAAGCTATAGTTTCGACAAACTTTTTTTTTTTTTCATTTTCATCGGGTCTTAAAAATGCAATTTATATAATCACATGTGATTTTATGTATAATTATATGTGATTTATGATAAAAATATAATATTGGTACACAATTATTTATCAATGGAGAATGTTAACTCACACATTACTACGACTTAATATTCATTCACATAAATAACTTTAAATAAGATTTTAAGAATTGCATTCGTTTACGGTCAAAATCACATGTGATTATTGATTTGAGGTTTAATCACATGTGTTTTTCAAATGAAATATGTGATAATATGTGACAACCCTAAAAATACGGTAAATTCCGTACATCATTCTTACGTGCATATTAGGCTAATTCCCTATCTAATTAATATGAATTCATTTTCATCGAATTAAGTCTAGCACAAAGCCCACGCTTGCATATGAGATGCACACTATTTTAATACGGGATGCATTCGTAATCATTGAGAATTACACAAACAATCGGTAGAGACCAACACCCACGAAAGTTGGTGATCAATTTTCATAAATAACATAAATCTATTCAAATATAAATAGTAGTTATTTATATTATGATAGTTATACTAATATATAAGTATAACAACCTTTGATAATCGATAAATGCTCACGAGAACTAAAAGACGTGCAACGACAAGATAGATTATGTAATTAATCGAACGAGCTAATGATAAATATTCGAATATTGTTAAAATCAACTGATAATATTCTAATACCATTAATTTACCCTAATTACCACTAAATCACCTTAATTACATGATTAACACTTAATTAATCAAGATTAGTGCTCAATGATCTAATTAACTAACTTTAATCCTAACTAGTTGAGAAGTCAAAGGGGACCCCTCCCCAAACCATCCACCACCTCTCATTGTCCCCTTTTTGACCATCACTTACACCATACTTGCACAACCATGCCTTTACACTTACTTGACTTCCATGCACATTCATTCAACACACTATTCTTTACAAACAAACACACACACACTCACTCTCCTCCCTCCTCAAACCCTCCCCCCCTCTCACTTTCATTTTCAAGAACACCACCACAAACCACTATAAACCACCATAAACCACCACTTTTAAACCATAAACTAAGGCTCTTTTAATACATATAAACACCTACAAATCATAACACCACTATATTCCCAAGAGTAATTTAACTTAAACACAAGGATTGAAGCTATGAATCATTCAAAAAGAAATCAAGTTCTCATCTTGCTCAAAATTCATCCTAAAGCTTTGTAAGGAGACTTTTCTCTAGTATTTAACTTTATATATGTTTTTATGCTAAAAATGATCACACATACTAAAATATGCTTTTAAACTAATTACTTTGTCTTTTAAAAACATTAACTAGTAAGTTTAACGAATAAAAAGTCTATAAACAAGTTTAGAGACTTTAAAAATGAAAAATATATGTTCTACACTTTAAACTCTTCATTTATATGTAATAAACCCTTATTTATGTTAAAATAATTATTTTAAACTAAATAACGACATAAACTTTGTGGTTTAAAAGCTAACTAAATACACTTTTGGGTGAAAAATATCAAAAAGAAGACTTAAGGGACTAAATTTGTAAAATCCGGATTTTTAAGGACTAAAATGTTAAAAAAAAGTTTATTTAGAGTTTATAATGTTAATCTATGTGTTAAAGTGTTAAAGACCAAACCCTTGTGGTTAAAAAACGAAGAAAACTAAACTATGCGGTTAAAAGTAGAAAAATGAGAACTAGAGGGACTATACATGTAAAAACAGAAACTTTTGGACCTTAGCTGTGAAAATCAGTAACTTATGTATATTATAGTATAAATCATGATTTAAAACAATATCCATGTGGTTAAACACTAACAAACTAAAGTATTGTGAAAGAAATGGAATAAATAAAACTAGGGGGACTAAAAGTGTAAAATCATTAAGTTATGGACTGAGATGGTAAAATAAGTAAGTAAAATGATATTAAAGTTTAATCTATAGTTTAGAGTGTTAATATCAAGACTTGTGTGGTAAAAAATAAATAAACCGAAAGTTTGAGCTAAAAATGAGATAATTGGAAACTTTAGGGACTAATAATGTAAAATCAGAAAGTTCATGGACTTACAACTTAACAAAGAAAAACAGTTACTTAAGTGTCCACGAGTGAAAACCTTATGAAAAGAGGCCGGGAATGTAACTCATACGGTAAAAATCGAAGAAACCGAACGATACAACCTAAAATGACAAAATTGAAACTACAAGGACTAAAATTGCCACTTAGAAACTTTGAGGACAGTTAAGGACCCTCTAGAAATCAGGGGACCTTATTATAAAAATATACATTAAGTCATGATTAGTGTATAGACCGAGAAATCGTGAAAACCGAATTAGAACAAGTTAAAACGTACATTAACGATAAAGGTTATAAAAATGAGTTATAAAACTTATAGCGTTATTAAAAATGTATATTAGGTCTAAGCAACATGTTTATATTATAATAACGTACAACACACAATTAAAAGTCGATTAAACAAAATCGTGAACTTCGAATCAAATACGATCGAGACGATACATATAACGAATCAATAATCAACGGTATGAATATATTATGAATAATAGAATATTATAAGGTTGAAATAATCGATTGTAGTATTTTGAAAACTATAAACGATCACAACGTGTCGCATACGCCTATGAGGGCACATAAAACCCTAGTTGAGTGAACAACAAGCATAGACAGACTATTAAGTCGTCTACATTTATTAACTCGACCTCATGCGTTTAGCGCGCTAAGAGGCTTATTTGGGCTCATTTACTTAAACCCATTTTGCTAGCACGCTCGGACTCAGGTGAGTTCACATCCCCTATTTTACTATTTTAATGCTTTCAAATATTGGGGTGAAAAACATATGACTGATTTATGCGATTATTGAAACCTGACAACGTATCCTTATAGGAGCCTAAGTTCTCAAGTTGTAGTGCATAGAAATCCTTTTGCTTACAATGACTATAACCATTAGCTAGATGACGCTAGCCACTGAATATACGGATAGTACTATCGGGGTGACATTCCCTCCCACTATTTTGGTTAGTCGCGCTAACTAGCGACGTTGTTTCGCATCGAGGATCGTATATTTACATTGTCCAAGGCAAAAACGATACACAATAGGTCGTGGATTGGTTATAGGCTTAGTTTCGGCATATTAACTCATAGGACTTGCAAACCTATTGGGGGATCACCGTCTATGTTTCAAACTTTAAATAATCGTACATTAGGCCTTCGATGCCATACTTTGATTTACTAATGAACTTTACTAAATGATGGTTTATGATTGAGTCTTAAACCTGTGAATTCACTCAACAATTATGTTGACGTTTTAAATATGTTTTTTATGGAATTAGCTATGCCGCAAGACCTCATGCATATTGGGACTGTACTTGCCAAAATAATTAGGATGCCATATTTTGAACAAATGAAATTTACTTATGATACTAACTTAATGTAGTTTTATTTATAATATCTCGAAACTTATCTTTTGTAACAACAATGTATTTGATAACATTGCTCTTTTGACGGCTTGATAAGTCGTAACGTTTGTAAAACTATTATTGGAATCTTAATATTATAAATGTTTTGCGATAATCATACGCTTTTGATTTATTGTTGATTGATCGAGTCACGCCCCGAGCTTCCGCCATAATTATTATTATTCTAATTTTGGGGGTGTGACATAATAACTGATAATTCACATGTGATTTCACCTTTATATTTATTTACATGTATAATTATAAAAAATTATTTGAAATTCGTATTTATTTACACTTTATTCACATATGATTACTAATTTAATGTTTAATCGCATGTGATTATAACTAAAATGTTTTCTGAAGGATTATTAAATTATCAAATAAATTATTTTTATGTGATTTTAAACTTATAATTTGTAACTTTAATTATTCACATGTGATTATAACTAGTGATTTATAACTTATAATTTGATTGTAAATATATTCACATGTGAGCGTTAAATCATATGTGATTTAACATTACGAATTTCACATGCCCATTAGAAAACGAAAAAAAAAGTTCGTCAGAAGTATGTCATGTGAGATTTCTAATTAAAGATAAAAAGACGCTGATTTTAACGGTGTAATTTTTATAATTTATAGATATACGATTTGTGAGATATTTAGATTTAGAAAAAAAGTGAAAATAGGTAATTGAAATGGAGTAATCCTATTGGTTCCTTCATTCTACATATTTTTAGCATTCTACATTGAATAATGTAAAAAGAAAATTATTGTAAAAAGTGCAAGAATGAATTAGAAAGTGACACGTGTCATATTTTCTCCTTATTTTTTCTCTCCAGCCCCTTGAATGTTTGTTTCTCCTCCGATGCACGCATGTCACCTTTATATTCTTTTATATCCTTTTTACAATAATTTTCATATTTACAATGACCAAACTCTCTCTATATATGATATAATATAGATAATATATTTTACATATTTAAAATACTATATTTTCGGTTTCTGAGTTAACCGTTCAAGTGAATTCGGTTTTCGGTTCGGTTTACAAATCTGAATTCGGTTTTCAGTTTTAAAATTTTAAATTCGATTAAACCGAAAACCGAATTCAAATTAATAATATATTAAATTATTATTATATGTAGTATATATTTGATATTTAAATTTCTTAAACAAGTCTATTCACATTTTAACCCTAAATTAACTTCACATCTTTCACTTTCCACACTAGTGAAATCCAAACACACTAACAATTACAAATCAAAATCGATTTTTTTATGCTTATTTGGTTACAAATTTTTTTTGGTTTTTCGGTTTTAACCGAAACCGAATTGAATTCAAATTAGGTTTTTGATTTAGCTCTTAAAAATTTCAAAGCCGAACAACCCAAACTGAATAAACTGAAGAAACCGTAAACCAAACCAATGAACACCCCCACTGATAGGCCATCTTCTCTTCTCTTATCATTTCACTTTCTTCTTTTTTTTTTCTTTTTTTTTCCTTCAATTTTCTGCCTGTCCTTTTGTTTTTCCTTTTTCCTTTTGTTCTTTTCGTTTGATATAAAGCACGTTCCACCATTTGAACAAGCCTTGCTAATTACTATGTGAGTATATATGCTTGCATAAGTAATATGCACATCAAATAAGCATAGTATCAATCATGCCACATTAACAAATAAATCATATCATACATGTAGTATAAAACTATAAACCATCAATAAACAAGATACCAACTCCTTGTTTCAAGATGTATTATACTACTGCGACTTTGCGAGGAACCTTAACGATTTCCACTAATGGGTTGTATTTTAGTAGTAAAACCATTCGATTATCCAATGCTAGATAACATAATCTGGATTCAAGTAAAAAGACTTTCTACGATTATAACTTGGATTCAAGTTATATATCTAACAAGACCATGTTGGAAATGCATCACTAGAGGTGCATATGTTGTTTATATAATCCACCTTGCCTTTTAAACTTCCTTTTGCAATCGTATACTTTAGTTCTTCAGGGCTCAAAAAACTCAAGGATAAGCCTGCACGCCACCAACATATGTTGCAGCAACTGAAGTGGTTCCTTGACTCATGAAATTGTCCCATGAATCAGTAGTCAGTATGACAAAGTCGGCCATTTTGCCAGCAGATAATGAGCCTATATCCTCATCAAGAAAGCATGCACGGGCTGCGGAAATAGTGTACCTGTAAAGGTCGTTAAAATCTTTATAACATACGCAAATAAAAATACACTTCAGAGTTCAGGTGATTTTTCACCTGCTTGACACCCCTTTCATATTACTCTTTTCGTATTTCACACATTTGACCCCTTAGAGGTAAAATATCACCAGTTCAATCTATTAGTAAGTAAAATTTACGTAAAGACCAGCAATATAATCCTATGTGATGTTTTCTTACGCGTTTAAAGCATCGGTCAGCTTCATGGACTCTGCTGAATTCCAAGCTTTATCCCAACCAGGAGGTATCCTCCTAAGTGCAGTCTTTATGCTATTCAAAGGATTAATTTCTGCTACCTAAAATGTTGCTATCAGTAAATGTTAAATATAATGACCACAAAAAGTCGTAAATCTAAATGGTGCGGCCATTCAAAAGAGTTCTCACAGGCCAATCAGAACCAAATGCCACAAGTGCATTGTTAGAAAGGAGTGACTGAAATAAATAAGATCCTTCCTGAGCCCTCTGTTCCCCAATTTTTTTGACTGCTGAGTCAGCATCGTCCAGCAGATGATCTGGCTGTCAAGAATTAGAATCCAGAACTAAGAAGCAACAACGAAAAACATGATTAAATAATTTATTTTAGTTGCTTTAGTTACCTGCACTGAAGCAACAATATCTTGTTCACCAAACTTGGCTGCACTTCCATAGCTCAGATGTTGAGCATGTTCAATCTGCAAAGAAGATCTTACCATTTCATATAAACATCCATTATTTCGATTATCGATTATGATATTTTTTTAACGACATATACCCGAAATCTCCTATCCCGTTTTCCGTTTGTGGAAGCAACTGATTTGTACATCTCCAAGACCAAGTCATTGGCTTTGTCTCCAATAGCATGAATTGCAACCTGATAAAAAAAAGTTGTAAGCTAATATGTCGTTACATATAACACACATTACAGAATAAGAGAGAAAAATACTTGAAGGCCAGATTTGTCAGATTGAGCAGTCATATTATATAAACTTTCTACATCTGTAACTTGGAGTCCGGTATTCCAAGGCTCGTCAGCATACGGCTACATGAAACATAAATGAAATGTTAACTCAAGAATAATATTAGACTTATAAGTCATGTAGTAATTATTCATACCTCGTGGAAAAGTGCACTGTTGGACCCCAAAGATCCATCAGCAAATGCTTTGACACCACCTATGTATAACCACTGGCTCAGCTTACGACCTGTTGTTTGTACTATATCCTAGAAATGACCATTGAACTTGGTGTTATCATGTGATTAATTAGAAGATTTAAACATAGTTTTGCAGTCTGGATAACGGGAAGCAAAGAAAACTTATTGGTTAAATATAGATATTGATTATCGGGTAATTACAACTGCAATAATATTTCAAACACACAACATTGTTGAAAACTAATAGTATTTCCCGACCACTAGGTTGTATTGTAATAGCAGAAAAATAAGAAGTTGGTAGCATTCTGGTATAATCATACATGCAGATGTGACCATGTCGGCAGTGGAAAGAAAAGGCAAATCCTGATAGTCATTTTCTCCGATAAATCAGCCCATTTGTAAACATCTGTAATGTTATAAGGAGAGTCAACAATTGGTCAATGGTAGTTCAGGAAGAAAACATGAATTGGAGATACAAATAGACATGAAAGTATAAATGATACTGTAAAGTGTTAACAAATTAATGAACCTGAAAAATCTTCCCATGAATGCTCAGTTGGTGCTCCAGGAAAGTACCTTCCCATATCAACAACTGTCGTGACACCGTTCATCAATGCATACCTACTAGCTTGATGTAAAGCTTGCCTTCTTTCTTCTACTGAAACTTCTGGAATGCAGGAAATAATAACCTTCATTGCAGAATCAATCATCAGGCCCGTAGGTTCTGCATATACAGATTCGAAACACATGAGTCAGCAAGCTGACCTGTCATCTACCCACTACGTATCTTAAATAGTAGGCCACTGGATTATATTACCTCCTTCTGCATTTTTGCTAATAGTTCCACCAAGTGGATCTTGCATACTACTGGTAACACCAGCTAATTTTAAAGCTAGAGAGTTAGCCAAACCCATGTGACCATCCATTCTTGTAAGCCAGACCTGCATGTCACGGAATCCAATATCAAATACATGTGTGTCAAATTAAGTTTCAAAGTGTATATACTTGTGTTTAATATTTCTTACAGGATGATGAGGTGTAATATTATCAATCCAGAAGGCTGATGGCAGTTCTCCACCCCAAAAATCATTGTTCCATCCGCCACCCAACACCCACGAACCTTCTTTCATGTCTACAAAGATTACATAAACACTTTTACAACTTCCAATTATCTATGATGAAACAATGCAAAAAAACAAGTGATTAGAATTTGGAATACTTACTTTTAACTGCTTCTTTAATCTTTCTAATGAATTCATATTTTGTGTTCACCCCTCGGATTTCCACCCGCGCCATCTGTTCTGCCAATCACACAACCCAAATTGTAGAGAAAATAAAGAAATTAAGAAGAAAATACTTTTGAATCAATAAATATATAAAGAAGCTGAAGGATTGCAGAACCTGGAGTCCTCCAGGTAGCAAGTGGACATGAGAGTCAATAAATCCAGGAACAACAATTTTCCCATTGAGGTTTAACTGTTTCGTTCCATATCCAGATACTTCCTGCATTTAATTAATACTCCATTTAACAAATTCAAACTGAGTCATGTCCCTACTTACAGTTACACCCTATTAAGTTATAAATTGGGGGGGGGGGGGGGAAGGGGGGAATGTTCAGTTAGCAAAATTATGAACACATATAAGCTAAACAACAAGAGCCCAATCTGAAATTGGTTTAACTCTCCCTTGCTTTTTCCTAATAAACACACACACATTCACACACAAGAAACTGTTACAAAGGCTGAAAATGTAAGTCATAACTCACAAGTGATATAGCCTTTCAGAA
This sequence comes from Gnaphalium uliginosum, assembly GCA_963930675.1. NCBI lineage: Eukaryota > Viridiplantae > Streptophyta > Magnoliopsida > Asterales > Asteraceae > Gnaphalium > Gnaphalium uliginosum. The sequence continues at coordinate 26,191,212 of OZ005680.1, read as the reverse complement.
GGTACACTTGCAGCAACAACATGTAAGGGCTCGTACTTAAATGCACACTAAAATGCCTCTAAAACCCCCAACACTAAATGAATAAATAATGATAATGTATTTCAGTTACATAAATGCACACCAAATATATAATATAGAAGTTACTAATTCTATCCAGAGGCTACAATATAATTCAGTTACACATGCTTTTTACATGTTATTAGGTCATTTACAGATTTCTACTAATAACATTACACTATAATTTAATCCAAATTTAATACTAGTACTAGTGTAGCTCATTAAAAAATTGAAAATACAACTTAAAAAAATGTAAACTGATTATTAGGAATTGATTGATTATTACTTGTTATAATTATAAATATAAATATATATATATATATATATATATATATATATATATATATATATATATATATATATATATATATATATATATATATACCTGAACAAAGGAATAATTGCCAATACGGAGAATTCTACCGTCACGAATAGCCATCGAATCAGCAAAAACAAGTGACGAATCATCGCTGCTGCTTGTGTATATTGTTCCATTCGTTACTAACAAATCAGCAGCGATACCTAATTGATTGACTTGGCTCGATACATCTGCGATAAAATATTGTTTATTGAAAATTCGATAACATAAATGAATGAATGAATGAATGATAGATAAATAATTAAGAAATTAATTAACTGTGATTGTAGTGGAAATGGAGTGATAGTAGCAGAGAAAGAAGAAGCACAAGTGAAGCTGAAATGGCTACATAATAAGCATTCATAACGAGCGTTTTTGATGATGATTATGATGATGACGATGATGATGATGATGATGATGATACGATTGAATTATGTCGCTAATGTTTCAAAAGATTCTCAAAGATAATTTTGTATCAAACTAGTACTCCCTCCGTTTCAGTGTCTCATTCCAACGACATCTTTACTCACCGATTTTTTTCTGGTTCTTTATAATAGAATCTGGGTTGTCCAAATACTCCAATTTTTTTTAGAATCTGAATATTTATTTTGGAATAACGAAGACTTATTTTAGAACCGAGAGAGTATATACTTGCTGATAAAAATAAGTATATATATTAGTGTTGATATTTTCACCGTTATTTTTAATAAATTCACCGTAACAATGTATTACACGTGTATACAATACAAGTTTTTAATGCACATTATAATAGATTTATCAAATTCAATGATAAAAATATCAATAATATCATTCCTACTATATTTAATGTACAGTTAGTTGGTAGTAATTTCTTTTACATAATTATGGTTTATATTATTTGTGTCATAGGAGAAAAGTTAGCTGGAGTACAACTTCTTTTAAAAGAATGAGCACCCTGGATCAAAATGGTCGATGGACAAGAATTAATATGACAATCTTATTAATTGTTACAGCTGCAGTACTACTTCCAAATCTCAAGGGTACTTTCATCATTCACGCAGATAAGTACACCTTCTCCACAGATCTACAATTCATTACATTTCATGTTCTCTCACGCTCGAGTTCCATTAGAGAGCTTAGAGTACTCCCAATCGTATATTGAAACTGATAGAAACCGACAGGTCACGTTAGCGTCACGTCAGTTTTTTTCAAAACTGACTAAAACTGACGGACCCCTGATATCAGTGGCACCGTCACTTTAATTTTTGGGTCTCACATTTACCAATTTACCTTTATTTAGAAAAACATGAAAAAAGTAAAAAAGATTAAAAAAACCGATCGAACGTCGGTCATCCGACGGACCAAACCGATGGGCCGATGCCATCGGTGTCGGTTCTGTCGGTTGGAACCGACGAGAAACCGACAGGGGCGTTAGAAGAGGCCTATAAGGCCGTTCCCAACCATGCCCGTCAGTTTCTGTCGGTTTCAACCGACGGAACCGACACCGATGGCACGGGTCCATCGGTTCGGTCGGTTCGGTCCGTCGGTTATCTGACGCCGCGTCAGTTTTTTTTCTTTCTTTTTTCGTGTGTGTATAAAGTAAAGGTAAATTGGTAAATGTGAGACCCAAAATTAAAGTGACGGTGTCACTGATGACATGGGTTTATCAGTTTCAGTCAGTTTGAAAAAAACTGGCGTGGCGCTGACGTGGCCTGTCGGTTTCTATCAGGTTCAGTCTACGATTGAGAGGAGTCTAACTAAGTGTTAGTGACCACGTCTACCTAGCCATCAAATCAATCTCGGCCGCCAAATATCAGGAAGATGGACGGAGTTGAGTGAAACAGGAAATCGGATATGGCGTACGGAAAGCATCTATCATAAATCGAGAAGACGTTAAGGATCTTCAAGCAGCTCCTGCCACCGGAGAACTACCGGAAGTTTTAACAAAGTTCGCGCACTAAAATCGTGACTCTCGTCGATTTAATTTAAGCTGTTATGCTTGAAAAGTATGGGTGATGATGATTATTTAGTCGTGGTTTTTTAGTGGGATCGTAAATCTTTCAAGTGAAATTAGAAACGATAATTTTTAATGTAAGAAACTATGGTTTTAACTATTGGAGTGTAGGGATAATCGTGGGCCCACTATAGAAGAGTATAACGTTTTCACATCATTAGTTGATCAATCGATTTTACGTGTGAAGAAATCAAAATAAATCGGTTTTTTTCAAAGTTTGACTAGTCAGCGGGCTACTTGGGCTGGCCGACCGAACAGCATTGGACTGGGAATCGGACCGGCGTGTTGAACTGGTTTAGTTTTTTTTAAAAAAAAAACTAATTAAATTACTTTCTAACCTTAAGAAGCCTTTAGGCTTTCTTAAATTGGAGTGTGAACTTTGTTGACATTATATAGAAGGTGATCATTATGTTGAAATTGTATTCTCATCAATATGGGACAAGTTAAAGTTAAAATTTTAAACAAATAGAAAACAAAATAAAATTGTTGGTTACAAGATTCGAACTCACGACTACATTCATGAATAGCGACTTATCAACCAACTAATCTAACATTTAACTTGTTTTAATTATTTACTCTAAATATATTTAGTATATATATCGCAGCACTCATAATATATATATTATATTCGAAAATTAAAGGTGTAATATCAAATTATAGTTTGTTGATATTATATAATATCTTATGAGGCGATATGTATTATTTGATGATGTATTACAATATAAAATGCGTTATTAAAAGTTAATTTTTAGATATACAATGTGTTATTAATTGTTACGGAGTAGTATAAAATATAATTTCAAAATCTTATAGTTAAGTATGTTGTTAGATTGTATATTTTTGAACAAAATCTACTTGTTGGATGCTGGATTGTTAAACTGTTTGGTGAACATGATTTTGTATGTCTTTACTTCATGTATATACTTTGTTTCCATATTTTAACAACTCCGGTTCGACCTTCCGGCCCAACCAGTCTAACCGGTCCGATTAGAAATTGACACTCATCCGGTTCGATTAAAAAACCGGGTTTTAAAACATTGGTGCATGCACATAATAAGTAAATGTAAACTTAAACTTAATTTTTTTCATGGCATGGTGTTGCAACAAAATATTTAATTTTTGATATTAGAGTTGTCATTTTTGTATGTGTATATATTTTAGAGGTTATTGTTAAAGAAAAATTGGTATTCATTTGTTCACAAGGGCGGACCTAGCCTTGTACAAATTAGGTCCTTTAACCCACGTTGAAAGCAAAATTTTTTATTAAGTAGTGGATAAGTTGTTAAGGAACTAGGTTAAAAATTAAATGGACCTATCTTATTAGTTTAACATATTATATAAAAATTAAATGGACCTATCTTATTAGTTTAACATATTATAAATGCATAATTGGATCGATTTCAATCCAACAACTAGAAAACTACTTTAAAATTTTTTCCATAAATCTTAACCTAATTGTTCAAATACTCCTAAAACCTAAAAAATTAAAATAAATATCCTTGTTATTAATGAGTCATTTAAAAAACCTTTATCAGGAGCAATTGTAACAACTTTTGCTTTTTAATAATTTTTTTAAAAAAATATATTCATAATAATGACTCGACCCGACCTGTAAACCCGTTTTTTTATCATGATTATTTAGTTATGTCCACTAAGTTATCGACTCATTATGTTAAAGAACCACGTGATCTTATGTGCTGGATCCGCTACTGTTTGTTCATGCTTTATATGTGTTGTTTTTGAGATGTGAAGAATCGAAAATAATCGACTAACAAATCACATTCGATAACAATTATTATCACATGTGTTAACAACTATTAACACATGTATTAACAATCAATATCACATGTGTTAACAACTATTACACATGTGATTACAACTAATATCATATGTGTTAACATGGTGCTTATGGGAGGTTTAACAAAACATGTACCAATTACTAAAAATTCTTTTTTATTAGGTACACTTTCTCTTTGCGGTATTCCACCCCTTGCTTGTTTTTGGTCCAAAGATGAAATCCGCCCAAATCGGATTTTTTGAGGAACGTATCGAGAGAGAATTTGATTTGGTTAGACAACGTGTGGAAACGTATGCTTGCATATTCGTCCATAGGTCAAATCGGATATGTAATTATTGGAATAATTGGTTAACAACTATTATAATATCTAATAACAATTATTAACACATGTGATTACAACCAATATCACATGTGTTAACAACTATTAAGAATTAACACACGTGTTCAACAATAATCAAATGTGATGTAAATTTCAAACTACAAGTATTTATCACATTTGTTTACAATGTTATCAAATGTGATAACAACTATTATCATCATAAAATAAAATGGTCGTCGTATAACAATGAACAAAACTAAATTATATACATGAAGAAATAACAAAGTTGTATCACATCGAAATAAAATCTATCACTGATCATACATAAAATTCAAATTACATGTCAATTAAAGTGTGAAATATAGAAAACCCACAAAAAGATGGAAAAAAAGTTCGTCGAAAGTATACAATGTGAGATATCTAATCAAAGAAGAAAAAACGTTTATTTTTATGGTGCAATTTTTATAATTTTTTGACTAGTTGATTTTGAGATACTTAACTTTAAAAAACATGGTAGGATATGAGGGTTTTGTTAAAATGACACTTGTACCCTTACGCATGAAGCTTTTTTGTTGATTCTCTCGTACACTCTAATTTGTGTGTATTTTTTTCAACTCTTGTGTGTGTCATAGACTCATTGTCATATATTTTGTTCTTTAGTGCAAGTAGTTTTTTTTTATTATTTATTTATTTTTTTAAGTTGTCTTTCTTCGACAGTACTTATGTTAACTACTGCCATAAATTGTGATACTAAATTTCATAATGATATTTGAGCCGAAGTCTCGTGACTGCAAAGATTCTTTCGTGGGTGATATCATATTGTAGTTGATCCATTCAAATAAGGTTCGAGTCAACGAGAGAAAGTGAACGAAACACAACTGAAGTTCATGGCTCAATGGATTATTTTGATTTTTTCATGATCAAATAAGTATCCTGAATGTCGGTCTGACTTTAAATTATTCTCATGATTTCCCAAGTGACCAATATACATGTGAATATACAACAACAACAACAACAAAAATAACCTATCCCCAGGTATGGGGAGGTGAGATGTAGACACACCACAGAACACACGCACGCAAAACACATACACACACAAAAATAAATAAATGCAGAGTATGTAAACAGTTAATCAAGATCAAACCAATCTGCTTGGCAGATGCGAACAATAATAATTGAAGTTAAACACTTAATTCTACCAAAAGCAGGCCAATTCATTCTATTTAACTTCTGTGCACCTGAATTTACAAAATGAGCAGCCTACAGTTTCATATGAAATCTAACAACCACACCACTATTTCTTCCGGAAAATTACAGATCCCGCTAGGTTCCATCCAGGTGCAGCCGTTGTTGCATCATCTGCTGCCACACTCGTCTCACAGTTCAACCCAGATTGAGCATGAGGTGTTCCAGCTTCATCTGTCGACACACTGAACTCAAGTTTCAATCCTGACCCAAAAAGAGGGATCCTGGCATCATCGGGACTAGAGCCATGATCCCCATTTCCATGATAATAAGGCTGAGGCTCCTTGAAATATCTGAGCATGAATTGATCAACTTTGTCAGGATATTTTCCTTTTAAAAAATTCTCCAGGCATTCTTTGTAAGAAAATTCTTCTTTACGGCCATTCAATACAACGAAAAAACACCGACTTTCTTGGAATTTCATATGCTTTGCCACCTACATTGTTAATAGCTAAATATATGAGAAAACACACATAATTCATATAATTGGTAATCAAATGCCAGTGAAGGGAGGAGATATAATAAAGCGTATAACCTGCAACCAAGTAAGACATTGTCAAGATCACCTTTGATTTAGAGTTAGTTTCTGTAATTTATTAACATACAGAATCCTAACTGATAACAAGCAAAAGATATAAAAAATGTAGTAGCATAATATAGCAGATTGGTGAATATACTCTGTAAATAAAGGGTTTACTTGATGGCTTTTAGGCAGAATGACATTGGTGTTTAGTTCTATTTTTATTCGACATGCTATAGCCTTGATATGGTCATGTTTCCAACTTTCATAAACAACAAATAAAGCACTACATTTTAATTTTGTTACCAGATTATAGTGGGCGGTGTGCCCATTAACATAAGAGCAAAAGCTGAAATAGGCAGAAAGAACGTTACTTGTTATCACAATCAATCAATAATTAAAAATGGCACCCAACCATTGATACTAGTTGCTTACGTTGTTATAGGAACATAGATAGGAAAAGAATGCTTAAATAATAACATGTAGCAGGTTTACCATGATGTAATTGACTCCATCACCCATTTTCTGAGCTTTTTCCGGATGATGATTGAAGACTAGGTAGAGTCAGAGTTAAAAATCATGTTCCACGCATTTAGCAAAAGCAGCACTTGCTATTAGCAATGTATTGGTAGTAATAAAAAAAGGGTAGGCCTAAAAATCTAATGGCAACAGCTAGAGAACTAGAGGTAGTCATTTCGACCCATTCATGTATTAATTGGTAGATTCGGGTAAAGTTTTCATCTGAAATGGGTCATAATCTTGTTTTCATTATTTTTATAGCTTAAAAGAAAAATGGTTGAAAGTTACAAAAAGTGTATTTTAATTGCATGAACCTTCTAAATCCGTTAATTTATTAAATTAGACCATTAAATATTTCTATTGTAATTGTACTTGTACTTGACATCTGGACAAAACTGCTCTGGGTTATAGAGATTACCCATTCAGATACATGATTCTTTGGATCGATTGCATAATAGGCTCAATATCAGTGATCATATTTTACTCATCAGAGGTGAACATATCCAATCGTTTTCTTTTTGCACCACAACCATCCCAGTTCATCCAACCCCCAAATCCTGGTTTCTCACTCTCTTCATCTCCTTTTTCGTTTGACCATTCATGGGCTACTTGGGTATGAGATTTACTGTTGCCTTTATCCGATTCCACAGAGCCCGATTTAGTAGTCATTTGATTTTGTGTTGACTCACTGCACAATTGAACTTGGACCATCATATGGCCACTTGTTTTTTGACCATTATTAGGGCGTTTTCTTTTTCTTTTGCGCCGTTTTGTTTTTGGATCACAACCTACTTGGTTATTCAACCCCGATGATCCCGATCTCACAATCTCTTCATGAACTTTTGCAGTTGATCCTTCAATAGCTACTACTGTGTGAAGTTTATTGCTGCCTTTATCAACTTCCACAAAGCCCGACTTAGCAGCTAATCTGTTTTACGGTGAGTCACTCGATACATCTGCTTGAAGTTTTCCAGCTTCATTCCAAGTAGGTGCGACATCAGTTTTTTTTGTATTGCTTTATCCCATGAATCAGATAAGCCTTTCTTTCCACACCCATCAGCGTTTAAAGAATCTTAAGAAATTTCATCTTGACACACTTTGACAACTTCACTGCCATTTTCAGATTTCTTTTCATCCCATGCATTTTCATCCACTTTCACCACCTTCTGTACAAACCTCTCGGGTCTCCTAAAATTGCATTACCTATATAAACATTTAGGAAACTAAATGTTTCTTTTCAACAGTTAATGAATAGTATTTTTTTAAATAAATTATTAAATTAATAAATATGCACATCAAATAACTAAAATGTGTGTTGTTTTAGTGGCAAAATAAAATATGTTGTTGATTGTTTAAAGCATTAACATTTTCTTATTAGAAACTTTATAATTTATGAAAGATTACTATTTATTTGTAACTAATGCTTATAATAAAAAAAAGCTTTATGGTTATATTATATATCCTATAGTTCTAACATAAGAAACTAAAAGATTTCTTTACTACTTTTTTATTAAAACTCTCAATTGCTATCTAATTAGGTTTTATTACTTCATATGTGTTTTATATGATAAATAATACAATATTAACTACAAAAGTTTCGTAAGACAAAAGAAACACCATCTGATGTGTGGATAAACACACACTAGGTTTTAAAGGAGTTTTGGTTTAACCTAGATGCTAGCTAACACACGAAATTGGCAAGTGTACCAATCGTATGGTAGTATAGCTTAGGCAAGACCGGGTTGTCGATCACAAGGAGCGTGAATTGAGCTTCGCTACTTAGAATTTCGTTAATGCTTAGTTACTAGAAATTTGGTTTGTTTTAACTTCTAGACAAATGAAAGTAAATTATATTCTAACAAGGAAATATTTAAACTAACAAACAAGTAAGATAATATACTAAAATGCAATGATATAAAGGGTATTTGCTTAGACTTGATTCCCACTATGGTGATGAAGTCGTGTTATAAAGCTTGTGCGAATTGAAGGATTAGTATGGAGTTCTCCAATATTCTCAATCATTTCCAACTACACACTAAAATCAAACACTAATGTTGACTTGGTTGCTTTTAAATAAATTTAATTCCTAAGTCTAGGTGATTCAATCTTACCAATTTTAAGGAAACTAGTATAGAATTCTCTAGTGTTCCCAATTACCTTAAATCGACCATTAAGCTCAGTTGTTTACCAATTTCAAATATTACTTAACTTGTGAAATCTTCAAGTTGTTGTAACGCTAGTATGGAGTTCTCCAATATTCCTAGAGTTGGCAATTAATTCAAAAGCATTCACCTTGTAACCACACATGGGAGTTCTCCTTTATGTATTAATCAATTATTTAACCCAAATTACCAAATAACCCCAACTACAATTTCTAGTTCTATGCTTTTGCAATAATTACTTGTTACCAAATAGTCATTAACAAACCCCCTAACACCTAGTGGTTTCACTTTTAATGTTAAGAAAGTTCACTAGTTGGTTTTATGTTGACAAAATAAGTCAAACCCTTAAAAAGTCAAACATACATGAAATTGATAAACACCCAACAACCAAATCAACACAAACTTCATCAAGTTGAGGAGGGAAGATAAAGATGGAGTTAAAGATAAAGATAGAAGGACCAACGGTAGAACTGAAGTCTACATACAGCCAGCTCAGAGAATGAAGATCACTATACTTGTGCAGATTAAGTATAGTGATATATCTTACACTTAGGAACATCCACATACATCCAAATAACCTCTGAGACATTGTACCATTGTACATCATTGTGGAAGATGGACATTTGTCGTGTAGTGTTCCCTCTACCAGAAACAAGCCAATACACTGGCTCGTGCTGTTAACTTGCGACATGAACTGCACTGTGCAGATTCTATCTGCAGTACAAGTCAGAACATACAAGGAGCATGTCTTGCATTCTCCAATAGGAGTCAAGGCACGTATGAAAAATGTTATTAGTTGCTGATGTTACAAGGAAGGTGCATGCTCTCCTATAGATAGTGCACTTGAACAATTTTATCAAGTGTGAATTTACAGTGAGTTTTGAGAGCACAATCATAGCAGTATTAGCAATCCTTTGTAACCATCACAGAGTGTGTTCTCTAGTTTGATAGAGTGTGTTAATCTGTATTCAACTGTTAGCAACTTTCGCTATAGCTAACTTGTAATTCTTTGATTCATATCAATAAAAGAATTAAGTTGAAAATTAACATTGTGTTCTTACATACTCAACTGTTTAAGTTAGATAAATCAGAAAAGATTGTATTCACCCCCTACAACTATCTTGTTGTTAGTTTGGGACCAACACTTACAATGTAACTTCGACAGGAACAATGACGAGCAGAACGATGGAGTGGACATCCGCATTGGGGACCGGATTCTACACCCGCAGGATAATTTGAAATACTAAGGCTCGGTGCTACACTGTTCAGGGAGGAGCGACGAGAACGTGACCCACGGTATAAAGGTGGGCTGGTTGAAGTGGAGAGCGGCGACTGGCATCATGTGTGACTAGAAAGTCCCTCTTAATCTTAAAGAAAATTTTTATAAGGCAGCAATAAGACTGGCTATGTTGTACGGAGTAGAGTGTTGGCCGATGACTAAGGCGCAAGAAAGGAGGATGGAAGTGACGGAAATGAGGATGCTAAGATGGACATGTGGTAACACCATGTCAGATAGGATACCGAATGAAGTTTTTAGGGCGGAGATAGAAGTCGCGAGCATCAACAACAAATTGAGAGAACGAAGACTAAGATGTTTGGACATGTTAGGAGGAGACCGCAACAAGTCAGTGTCAGTTAGGAGAGTGGAAGCACTCACTGTCGAAGGCTTGAGGAGAAGGGATACACCAAGACGTAAATGGGAGGATAGACTAAAGCTCGACATGAAGGAGCTTGTCTTGACCGAGGACATGACCTCTGATAGGAATTTGTGGAGGACTGGAATTAGGACGAATGAGTAGAGGGTTTTAAGTAGACTGATATATTTATCATATATAGAGTTATGTATATATAATTTAATAGTAAAATAGGTTTTAAGGTAGAACGAGAATAGATGAGTATGATGTTTTAGTTAGATAGATATATATGTTTATATAAGGGTGCTATTTGTAGATTTGACAATTACTTAAATACGTTCGTATCGCCGGAAGGAAGTAAACATGTTAATAACATAACCTTCTTCAAAAAGGTCTTTCTTGTTGATCATCTTGAAACCACAGGATCGCGACTGTTGTCTTATGATTGATGAATATGGTGTTTTCCGGATAGGTCGATAGTTATATTTTCATATGAGGGAGTTATAGGTAGATAGATGTTTATTTATCCGAGTTTTAGGTAGCATTAAGATACATAGGTATGATGTTAGGTATCTATATATATATATATATATATATATATATATATGTGTGTGTGTGTGTGTGTGTGTGTGTGTGTGTGTGTGGTAGGGATCTTTTTAAGAGAAGTAGAGAAGCTAACCATTCATTCGCGGCGAATGATAATCAAACGTAAAAAAACATATTTTTAGCAAATAATATTAATCAAAACCGATGTTAGTTACTAATATTCATAAATAAACTACTTTTTATAACGTATAATATCATATGATGAATATTAAGAGAATTTTCTAACATTCATCATTAATGAATGTTAACCGAAGTGGCTATTATCAGTTTCTTTGAAAATTTATTCGTTATTATTCATCCATGATGAATGATAATCAAAACGTATAAAAACATATTTTTACCAATAAATATTAATCAAAACCGATGTTATAACCAAGGTTGTCAGGATCGGGATCCTACGTAGGATCGTTTTTGTCTTTAGAAGATCGAGATCTTACGTGCGATCCTACGATCCTACTAAGATCTTACCTGCTGAGCGATTCTACTCCGATCATGCACGTTTTCGCTTGGTAGGATCGTAGGATTGTGCGATGTTACGATCAAGATCGCGATCTTGACAACCTTGGTTATAACTACTAATATTCATCAATAAACTATTTTTTATAACCTATAATATCATATGATGAATATTAATGGAATTCACTAGCATTAAAATAGTACTTCCCTCTGGATCCGGACAATGTATATATATATATATATATATATATATATATATAGGGTGGGGATCAAGAGGGAAGTAAAAAAATGGGGGAAGGAGAAAAGCTATTCCTAACCATATATTCTGGTCAACTCAAAAGTCAACCCGGTGACAAAATTGTAAATAACTCAAAAAAAATTCAGAATATTAGTATTCATTTGGAAAGAATGTTAATCAAAATTACAACTTAATATTTTTAAACATTCTTTTACGATGAATGTTAACTCATATACATTATTATACACTGATGAATGTTAAGTTATCTCGTTCAACAATGTATAAAAATATATATAAGTTAATATTCATCATAAATTATTGTTTATGAATATTAATTGTAATTTGATCAACATTCATTTCAAATGAAAGTTAATGTTCTAAATATTTTTTTGTGAAATTCGATGGCTAATGACGACTATAATTAAATTAATTACTTGTTTATAAGTTTTGTATGTTGAAATTCGTTTAATTTTATTGTATTCATTGGTGAATCAAAATATTCTCAAAAACCCAAAAGTTATATCCAAAATTCTTAATATTTGATGAATATGAATTATGACGAATTGAAGATATGTATGAATGTCTTTGATGAATTTGAAATTTATAATGTATTGATTGATTTACATGCCTTAATTTTGAATTTTAAACAAAAATTGATGAAATGTGTATTTATATGAGTTGGGGAAGATACAAGGAAATGTGTGGTTGAGGTTTACTTCCCTCCTTCCCTCAAATTTAAAACTTCAATCTTGATCTTTCCCCTGTATATATATATATATATATTCTTTTTTGTATCTATTTCTATAGCGATTACTCTATTTACTATATTATTACTACCATTTTTGTATTTACTACTGCTATTAATAATACGAAGACTTATATTACTATTTTTATTATCATTACCGCCACTATTTTCCTTTGTTATTGTTGTTGTTTATTGTTATTATTATTATTATTATTATTATTATTATTATTATTAGTACTACTTCATTAGGTGTTTCTTCGTGCATACGGGTCTGTCAGAGGTTTTCTAAAAGTAGTCTCTCTACCTTCGGATAGGGGTATGACTGTCTACAATTACCTCCCCATACCCCGATCTCGGCGGGATTGGATAGTGTTGTTGTCTTTGTTGTCTTCTAAATGGGTTGTTTTGAGTTACATTTTACCTTAAACGGGTCAAACGAGCCAACTCATACAACTCAACCTCAACATTAAACAAGTCAAGTGGGTCGAAAGTGACACTACGTTGTACTAACTACTTACAACCTACTAAATCCTAAAAAGAAGTATAGTATCCAAATAGGAACAACACTAGAAATTGCATGACAAAAAGCTGTGACCAACATCAAAACATAGCATGCTACAGCTAAATAGTTGATCTACAACACGTCGATAATCCATGTTACCACTTGCTAGTTTTGTTAGTTAACATCAACTAATTCATTCTATCTACTACTGCTGTGCACCAATGATTACAGAATAACCTGCCCTAATGTTTCAAATCAGACACTTAAGAGCCCCACCCCGATTTCTGGTTACTACCACCATCTGCTGCTGCACCACCACTAGACCCCGCCTGGTCCCATCCGGTTGTCGGTGCCTGTGTCTGACCCTCTGCTGGAGCCATACTGGCCTCTTTGTTCCACCCCGACACAACCGTTGTCCCCTCATCTGCTGCTGCGCCACCACCAGACCCCGCCTGGTTCCATCCAGTTGCCGCTGCCTGTACCTGACCCTCAGCTGGTGCCTCACTGGACTCCTTGTTCCACCCAGACTGAACACGAGGAGTTGCAGCTTCATCTGCCCCTACACCAGAGTCATGGTTCCATCCTGACTGAGACCTAGGGGTCCCGACTTCATTACCAGGCTCACGTTTCCAACCAGATTGAGAACGAGGGGTCCCAGTTTCATCTCTATTCACTTGAGGACGAGGCTGATTCTTCTTGATATACTTGGGCCAAAATTCGTCCACTTTGTCGGGATATTTTCCCCTTACATAATTTTCCACGCATCTTCGGTAGGAGAAGTCTTCTTTACGGCCATCAGTGGATACAACGAAGAAACACCTAGAATCTTGGTACTTTTCATGCTTGCTGATCTACAAATATATAAAATTTGATCACGTGAAGAAAATAAAACAGTCAAAATTCATTTAATTTGGTAATCAAATGAAAAGGCTGAGATAAAAAAACATATTGCCAAGAAAAACTTTTGAGTTGAATGAACTTTTTAAGACAGAAAACGAGTGCTAAAAACAAAAAGTAGCAGGAGGTTTACCATAATATAATCGATTCCGGTACCCATTTTCTGAGCATTGTCAGGATGATGAGGCAAGACATTCTTTCTGATGTAAGTTTCATCATCAGCAGGCAAGGGATCCCCATCATTGTACCTTCACAAGAAGTGCCCCAGTCAGAGTTGGAATTTTTATAAACTTACTTGTGAACAAAAAAAAATGGACTGGCTAGTTGGGTAATGGGTCAAAACGGGTACGTTTTAGTGTGGGCCCTACTAGTTTGACCCATCCCAATCTAGTAGCATAACCCATTTGACCTGTTAGATTTATACATAACCCTGATCGACCCATTTACAGATAAACAAAAATGGACAGGCTGGTTGGGGTCAAAACGGGTAAGTTTAGTGTGGGCCAACTAGTTTAACCCATCCCAATTTAAAAAATCCTTTAGCATAATCCATTTGACCTGTTACATTTATGCATAACCCTTATAGACCCATTTACAGATAAACCCTAACCAAATTGCCACCTCTAGTAGTGTTTTTTTTTCCTTTTACGGAAATGATGGAAAACTTACCCAGTTTGGCGCATGATTCTCCGGCTTTCTAGCATGATAGGCTCAATATCAGCGAGAATCTCTTGCTCGTCAGAAGTGAACATGTCCAGTCGTTGCCTTGTAACAGTTAAAGGTACGACAGGCCTTGGACCATCATTCGGTCCCCCAACTGGCCTAGCCGGGCGGTCTCTTTTCGGACCCCAACCCTCCTTCCTTCTCCAACCCCCTTGATCAGCTTTTTGTTCACCCTTCTGACTCCAGCCCCCCAAAGAACCAGGTTGTTGTTCAGTTTCTTCTTGTGGTTTTTCACTTGGCCCGTCGGTTGTGGGAGCCACTTCATCCTTCTTACCCCACGGAGCACCCCAACCACCTTTCTGATCCGTCTTTTCTTCGATTTTCTTGCTCCAGTCTGACCCTTCTACTTTCTTTTCCGCCAAGTCCCCGGCTACTTCCACACCTGTATTCCAACTAGGTGCATCGGTTTTAGCTGCAGCTTTACCCCATGCACCAGAAGTTTCCACTTGAGTTCCCCAACCAACAGACTTTGAAGCATTATCTGCTTGAGGTTGGGTCGGCTTGGCATTCCATCGACGTTCATCCTGTTTGACCCCTTTTGCACCCCAGGAACCTGATCCAGATCCCTTTTCAGTGTCGTTATCACTTTTCTTTCCACCCCATACAGGTTCATCTGGCTTAACCATCTTTGGACCACCCCAAGAAGCTGAACTCTTCCCAGTTTCAGTTTCACTCTTCTTTGTCCCCCATCCAGTTGTCATTTGACCTTCGTTTGACTTTGTTGCCCCCCAGCCACCGCCAACAGCCTTGTCAGCTTCGTTTTCATTCTTCTTTGCACCCCATCCAGACGGTTCAACCTCCTTTTTAGACTTCGTTTCCCCCCAACCACCCGTCATTTGACCTTCGTTTGACTTTGCTGCCCCCCAGCTGCCGCCAACAGCCTTAACAGCTTCGTTTTCATTCTTTGTTGCACCCCATCCAGACGGTTCAACCTCCTTTTGAGACTTTGTAGCACCCCAACCACCTGAAGACCCAGTCTGCTGACTTTGGTCTGACTTTGATGCCTCCCAGCCACTGCCAACAGCCTTATCAGCTTCGTTTTCATTCTTCCTTGCACCCCATCCAGACTGTTCAACCTCCCTTTGAGACTTTGTCCCCCCCCAGCCACTGCCAGCCTTCTCAGTTTCATTTTCACCATTCTTTGCACCCCATCCAGATGGTTGAGCCTCTTTTTGAGACTTTGTTGCACCCCAACCACTGCCAGCCTGCTCAGTTTCATTTTCACTGTTCTTGCCACCCCATGCAGATGGTTGAACCTCTTTTTGAGCATTTGTTGCTGCCCCCCAACCACCTGAAGACTCCGTCTGCTGACCTTGGTCCGATTTTGCTACACCCCAGCCGCTGCCAGCTTTTTCAGTTTCGGTTTCACTCTTCTTTGCACCCCATCCAGAGGGTTCAACATCTTCTTGAGGCTTTGTTGCACCCCAACCACCCCAAGACCCTGTCTGCTGACCTTGGTCCGATTTAGCTTCCCCCCAGCCACCGCCAGCCGTCGGTGTAGTCTTGACAGCACTTCCCCAGCCACCACCGGATGTCCCATCTTCTGGAGCGGGACCTGTTGCCCAAGCAGATTGGCCATTCTCTTCTGGATCCAGATTTAATTCTAAACCATCTTCAAAAACTGGTTTAGATTCTGTTTCAGGAGACCCCATTTCCATGAAGTTATCTTCCAGGTCGAAGCTGTCTATTTCATCTCCAAGACAAGCACTGTCAGCTTCTCCAAAGCCACCACTGGTCAAGTGTAGGAAGTTGTAGACATCAATCCCATCTTTTTGATTTAATTCAACCTAAAGATACATGATTTAAATTTTAGTAAACCATTATATGAAATTCAAATTGTAATAAGGTGTGGTGTTGGCAATTTCTGAACTAGAAGGGACAATTTCGACCCATTTACTAATAAATGGGTCGATTCAGGTCGTGCTCCGCCTCTAACAAGTCAAACGGGTAGCGTATAAAAGTATATACAAATTAATAAAAAAAGTAGCCTCAAAGAAAAGGGGTTGAGGTCCAAAGTGTTGTTTCAGAACATAGAACATCCTACATAATTTACCGAAAACGATAATTTATCTTTGTGATCATATTCAAAAGGCTAACTTAATAATAGAAATAAATTGGAAAAAGAAGTTCCTGGTCAACTCGACCCATTCCGACTCAAGCCAAAATTTACTCGTTTGACCCATTGCCCAACCTGCCAAGTGCTAACCCATACATTTGGCCACATCTATTAAAAACATCCCAACACCTCATATTGTTTGCCTAAGCATTAAAAAGATGCGCAAGCACACACACACACATTTAAAGTTTTAAACCATGGAATTAAAGATATGAACCTCTCTTGTGTCCCAAAGAATATCAAACCGAGATCCTGTACCCACAGCTACAGGTTTGCCCCAAGAACAAGCACCCACAATGCTGGACAATGAATCAGCATGGCACTTTTCAGCCGCCTTTTCAAAACACTTTTTTGGTGTCTGGCAAATAGAAATAAAGGCAACAAATTAAGAATGTCATAAGCACGTAAAAAGCCAGCATGATACTTAGCACATAGCAATTATTATGTGAATGCCTTACATAAACTGTAGCTTCTGAAAAGGGTACTTGGAAGTTAAGTGTCTTAGAGAGTGCCTTTATGCCCGCTTGATTAAAGCCAACTAAAATTCCAGCAGAGGTCATGCTACTTGCCACCAGAAGCAAATGCTCTTTCAACATGCCTTTGGAAACCATTGACACCGATGTCGAGAGGCGCTACAAAATAAGCACGAATCAGTGGCAACTCAAGATATTAAAATAAGAGACCGCAGATGATTAAATTTTAGCATTGCAGAATCAAGGTAACAAGTAGCACGCCATGTTTTATAGAAAATCGATATAAGCGAAAGCAATGAAAATATAAAAAGACCCAAAAGGTTTTTGGATCTTTTGGCTTATGTGTTAAATTGCAATAAGCAGCAAAACATTCACTGTTTTTTCTAATTTGGTCACTAGAAATGAAATGAAATATCCTCACTGAACACTTAAAATAGATTATTCCGAGACTTCGACCAAAAATAAGCATGCCAACAAAGTTGAATGTTTTTTATTAGAGGTGACAACTTTGCCCCATTTGACTAGAAATAAGTCAACTTGGACCGTATTTTATCTACATAAGCCTAACAGGTCGCAAGTCACCCATAGTGTTTCCAAATGCTTAAAACCTCCCAAACATATCTCTTTATTAAATAAGAGATTATTATATAACCAGTATAAACTTGACAACCTAATATACTAATAGATTACTAATTTATGAAGTTAAGAAGAAAAACGGAGAGAGAGAGAGAGAGAGAGAGAGAGAGAGAGAGAGAGAGAGAGAAGTGTCGGTGGGCCTGCCCAACCTGTTGCCCCGTCAGCCAACCAGCACAAGCACACCATCTTTTCATTTCTAGTTGTAATGGTTTTCGAAATTAAGAATTTAAAAAAATCACCAATGTTTAAATGATTTTTTTAATGGTTTTCGGAAGTTTAACAGTTTGAATAAGGCCTTTTAAAGTCCAGTGACAAAATTGAATATAAACTGAAAGTGTGTTGCTATTTATTGCAATATACCCTAGAGGGAAAAGGATACCTGAACAGCTTGCTCAAAAGCACAAGCTATGCCAAGAAGATCTTCAACTTGTTTGATTGCATAAGGAATGGAGCGTGTTGTGTCAATCAGATGGATGACGGGAAGGCATGAGTCCATAACTGTCCTCCATGCATCACCGCTTTTCTTAACAGCTTCTTTTTCAAGAATCACATCAATTGCTAACTCCCCTTTTTGATCCTTAGATGGATTTCTGATCCATGCAGATGTTGCTGGACTGATCCAAGTTATATTTGCTTCTTTGACCCGTGGATCACCTATTTAACAACATATTTGTAAGGCCACAACCTTCAAATAAAAAAGAAAGGTAAAATGAACAAGAATTTATAAATACCTTTAACAATTGTGTTCAACAGCACAGGGCAAACAGTATCAGCAAAAATATGTGCAGTCCTCTCTAGATGGAGATCAGGAGTATCTTGAAAAAAGAACTTCAAGCATGGGGTCCACTTGCTTTCAGATGACAGCTGGAATGAACATTCACTGCGAAACAGTAACCATAGACATTAATTACAGTCTGGTCCAACGAGAACTTGTTAAATTCTGTGAATGTTAGTATATCATTAGTGCATATATAAGTATAAAAGTTGATTTAAAGCGTAAATATGTTAATTTTTATATAGATTTTTTTAAATGCATACAAATATTAGTTATTCGGTAAAGTGGTTCTTAAGCAGATAATTATAAATATAGATTTATATAAGATGTCATTTCACATGAACTAAAACTTCGTTTAAAAGAAAAAAGGGAAAAAAGTATGCCATTTTACATACCTGCATGATATAGCTATTTTTTTAAATAGCAGACCAACTCCTTTTTTCTTCTTCCTGAATGAGCTCAGAGTATCTTCACATTTTGTAAGAACTTGTTCCATGCTAATATTTGATTCTTTCAACAGTGTCTGCTCAAAATTATGTAGGGAAAATAAGGATAAAATTAATGCAGACAATAAGATATGCTCAGATTTATTTTTTGAAATGGAGAAATAATAAATTAATAAATAGCCAGTAAAGCAGTTGAAACTTTGGTCACCATATCCATATTACTTAAAAGAACTAACCTTGTTGAGATGAACATGACCAACAAGCCCAGCATCGATATCGGCATTCTCAGAAGTCACTTGCTGTCTTTTATATCTACAACAGAAAATCAGTAACATTATGAGATTTATCAAACAGACATCGTCGATTTCGTAACATGTAAGAAACACATCCTACAATAAACTAGGGGTGGCAAAATCTGCAATTGATCAAAACGTGATTCTACTACTGGTCGAAATGGGTCAAGTCTGATAAGTTGACCCACAAAACGGTTTTTCTATGTTTTGAATTATAAAAAATACTTAATGAGTTAAACATGCATACAAAAAACATATTATAACTTTTAAAGGAATCAATTTAAGATGTGGTTGGCATATGAATGCCCTTAAGGAAACCATTCTAACTGTGCAACCCATTTGACGCATTAGAGATATATCATGAACCCGAATTGACTTTTCACAAAGAACCAATTACAGAACACTTCAATGGACATCAATACAGAAAAAACTTATAGATAACAGTATAAAAATAATGATAGCATACTCTATAAGAAATTCCAAAGCAACATCCTTGAGGCTGACTTTTCGCAGATGATTTTTTACCAGAAATGCAGCATTCTCAAGGCAATACTTTGCCCCACAATCACAATCATTCAAATATAGTACAACTCGGCGGTCATTAATTACATTCTTGAAATTCACTCCACATGTCAGAATCTCCTAAACAACAGAAATCAAGATAAAAAAAAGAGTTATGAATACTGGGCAACTGGACACGCAACAACGAAGAAATTTTAATTTAATTAAAATATTAAGTTACCTTCATCATATTCCAAGTGGAATTACTATTTGGAGAAGAATCAAGAACCGCCTTGTAAGCAGGGTTTGACATGGCGGTTGCAGCCAATACTCCCACAGGTTCACCAGCAGCAAACAAATTTTGTGTCATCCCCCCATACTCAAATTGGATTATTGAATTACTACATACATTCCTCACAGTCCCATCATAGCAAATCACCACATCACGAAGGATAGCCATTGAATTTTTAAATAGTATTCCAGGCTCAGTCAACCCTCTTGAAGACCTTATCATGACTTCTCTGCTCGCTATTGAATGGACCATCTCTTGGTATGGGTCCAACCCATGAAATAGACCGCTCCTGACCAACCCAAATTCCTCATACGGGTAACTTTCAGCAAAGGGGTAATTACCAACAAAATGCGAAGACAAATCCGCAGCCAAGGTTCTAGAATATAACCTTCCCCTCTCCAAAATCTCTAAACCCAAAAACCCAATCTGCTGAACTATCCTAGTCACAGCTGACTCACTCTTAGTATCGATCAGATTTCCCATTGATGAGAATCTTATAATGAAATCAGCAATTGGATTTTTTACAGCACGAAGTTGCTTGTCGAGTTGCATAGCTATCACTTCATTATAAGTCGACCTCAAGTGATATAACAACGATGAAAAATTTTGGAGTTCAGCTTCGATATCTTCTAAAACTGTTTGAGGAACAATAAAATCCTCCAGACTTAAATTAAATCCCTCACAGCTCAAATTCTCCATCAGCATGGGTTGTAACGAGTTAAAAAGCCTCAATACTTCTTTTGGTCCTTTCGTGAAAAAAATCGAGCTAATCACTTCATTGACTACTGACTGAATCACATCCCGCCCATAATCCAACTTCAAAATCTTACTATCCCGAATGAAGAAACGATCACCCGAACAATCAAACCCAGGAGGTAGGGAAGCTTCTAGTAGTTCCAAAACTGTCCATAAAGGACCACAATCACGGGCCTTTAGCATTGAAGGTTTGGGCAAAGCATTTGATGTGAACAATGCTAACTGTTGGACTTGAGCTTTGGTGAAGAAATATTTTTGGAACAATGCTTTAAGAGATAGCATAGAATCTGTTCCCAATTGAAGATTGACATTACCATTATGTGAACTGAGAAGTTGTTTCTCAACAGCAAAGAGCTCCAAAACTTCAGCTTTGGCTTCAGGAGACTGAGGATAGAAGATATGGATACAATCTCCATCGAAGTCGGCACCAAGGGGACCACAAATGATTGGGTTGATTTTGATAGTGTGGTCATCGTGAATATAAACTGACAAAGCTTGCAGAGAGTGTTTGTGAGTCGTTGGCGGCCTATTGATGAAGATCACATCTCCCTCCATTATCTTTCTGTGGACTATCTGACCCGGTTTCAAAAATGTATGACCTTTGGAACCTTCTCTCAATGAGTATGTTGATTGCCCGTCTCTGTAAGTTAGGCATAACTTCTCATCAACTAACTTCTGAAGAAAGTTCATATTGTATTCGGTGACCCTCTCTTCAAATGTTATTCGTTGAGCAATCTCATACGGTATCCCAATTTCTCCAACACCTTTATACGCGTCGCCAGTAATGACACTACGTGAGGAGAACCCTGACCCTTTGCTAATAAACAGTGTCTTCATCTTCTCAAGCCATGCTTTTGTAGAAGAAGAATCGCTAAGCGATTTAGCAATTCCATAACGCGTATTTCTATCAGGGGTAGCCTACAAGAATTATAAGTAGCATGTGAAGATAGCAAAAGAAGACATTAATTATACAATGAAGATGGGTCTATTGAAACAGAACGCCCCACTTGAAGAAAAATATTATGAACAATAATCAGTTTAAATTTTAAAGATTATCTATATATGTTTTATTTTCAAGCACATTATCTATTATCTATAGAAGTTAACTTTTTATTCAAGGTTTTAGGAAGATCTTACTCAGGAGTCTTGTAGTATTCAGGAAATAATTTTGAAGTTTCCCAGTTCTAGTCAAGTAGGGATTTAGACTCATTAACAGCCTTTGGCATCCATTAAATGCTTTAAATTTACTTGCCTTATTTAACCTTCATGAACTTGAAATCAACCCATGTTACTTACAAAGGTGTTCGACTCGAAAAGTATAAACTAGTAAGATTAATGGGCAGACTCCTAAATATTAAAAAAATCCATGTCAGAGTTTTTAACTGAATCAACTTGTTAGAATAGATAGCCTGCCCCGGGCCCCTAGCTTCATTGTTCATTTGTATATGTCTATATATAGACTTCTATATTGGATTAATAAAGTGTGGAGTTCCAGAATCTCAGTAAAGTTAACATGGTATCAGAGCACCCCGTGAGTGCTTAGGTTAGGGTTCTTGTTTCATTTCTCAGCCGCCACCTTCCTTGTATAAGGCTCACTGTTTACCAATTGCACCCTGTAGAGTGCGAATTGGATCTCACCACTGTCGCCAATCCTCTGGAAATCACCAGACCGTACCCTGCGAGTACGACCTCCGGCCAACCACCCACGCGCCGCCACCCTCCGCCGCCATTCTCCCACACGCCGGCGCGTGAGGCTGATTCCAGCCAAATTCTTCGACGAACTTTTTCAGATCTGAAATTCGTAGCATTCTTGACTGATCCCCGGTGAGATCTTTCAATTTCTGATATTTTTTTATTTCTGGTCAATTTTGGACAGTCTGCTATTTGTTTGCTATTTGTCCTTGTTCCTGTGTTTTGTTGTGTCGTTGTATTTGTTGAAATGGATGATAATAAAAGTCATGGGTCTGGCGAACCAGCTGTAACCGATGTACTTCCGGTAACCATTCGACTCACCGACAATAAACTCAATGGTTCTAACTACTTTGAGTGGAGTAAGATGGTTCGAATTTACCTTCGAAGCTTGAGAAAAGCATCTCATCTTACTTCTACCCCTGCTACTGATGATACTCGTGATCAATGGTTACAAAATGATGCTCTTTTATTCCTTCAGATTATTAATTCGATTGAGCCTTCAGTTAGTTCATTGGTTAATCATTGTGAGTATGTAAAAGAACTGATGGATTATTTGGATTTTTTATACTCTGGGCAAAGTAATATTTCTCGTATGTATAGTGTTTGTAAGTCTTTTCATCGTGGAGAACAACATGATCGTTCTCTCACCTCATACGTTATGGAATTTAAGAAAACCTATGAAGAACTCAACTCTCTACTTCCATTGAGTGCTGATGTGAAGGCAATGCAGACTCAAAGAGAACAAATAGCGGTTATGAATTTTCTGACAGGACTACGACCAGAATTCGATGCTATTAGATCTCAATTCTTGAATGAGTCCACAATTTCGTCTCTTCAGGATACATTTGCTCGAGTCCTTCGTAATGAGACTCTGGTTCTCAACCATTTCAATCATTTATGCTTCAGCATGGTATTCTTCATGAGTCATCATGTGTTGACACAGCAGCTCAAAATGGGGTGGTTGAACGAAAGAACCGTCACCTTCTTGAGGTTGCTAGAGCACTCATGTTTCAAAAGGTTGTACCTAAATCATTTTGGGCTGATGCCGTTTCAATCGGATGCCCTCAGTTATCCTAGATGGCAAAGTTCCATATTCTGTTCTTTTTCCTGGTAAATCTTTGTTCCCCCTTGATCCTAAGATATTTGGAAGTACTTGCTTTGTTCGGGACACTCGTCCTCATCTCACTAAACTGGACCAAAAATCTCTTAAGTGTGTGTTTCTTGGTTATTCTCGGCTCCAAAAGGGGTATAGATGTTACTCTCCTACTCTTAGTCGGTATATTGTCTCTAGAGATGTCACTTTTCAGGAGGACATATCTTTCTTTCCCGAGTCTCTCAAATCTACTCGGT
Source organism: Gnaphalium uliginosum (assembly GCA_963930675.1). Taxonomy (NCBI): domain Eukaryota; kingdom Viridiplantae; phylum Streptophyta; class Magnoliopsida; order Asterales; family Asteraceae; genus Gnaphalium; species Gnaphalium uliginosum. The sequence continues at coordinate 26,167,110 of OZ005680.1, read as the reverse complement.
TAGAGGATGATGATCTACTGATCTATCAGGTGCACCCTTCTAATTCTCAAAATGATTCTCCTCCACCTATCTCTGAGCAGCCACCCGAACCCGACCCACAATCGGTGTTTCAAGTGTACCAAAGGCGAAACAAAACTAGCCCAGCTCCCGATGCTATACCACCTTCTTCGTCTACAGATCCATCTTTAATGAAATCTACATCTCTCCCTGATGCTGATGTTCCTATTGCACTTCAGAAAGGTAAACGTACTTGTACTTACCCTGTTGCTTCATTTGTCTCATATGATAAACTTTCAGTTTCTTCTCGTTCCTTTGTTGCCACTATCGATTCTATACCAATCCCTAAAACAGTTACTGAAGCATTGGCCCATTCTGGATGGCGTGCCACTATGATAGAGGAAATGAATGCCCTTGATTATAATGGTACTTGAGACTTAGAGGAGTTACCTTTCAACAAAAAGGCAATCGGTTGTAAGTGGGTATTTATAGTGAAAGTCAACCCAGATGGCTCGTTAGCTCGCTTGAAAGCTCGTTTAGTTGCTAAAGGATATGCTCAGACATACGGAGTTGATTACTCTGAGACTTTTTCTCCTGTGGCCAAGATGTCCTATGTCCGTTTATTTGTCTCCTTAGCTGCTACTTACAATTGAGGACTTCACCAACTTGATGTTAAAAATGCCTTTCTACATGGTGAATTACGAGAGGAGGTTTACATGGAGCAACCACCAGGGTTTGTTACTCAGGGGGAGTGTGGGAAAGTATGCAGGTTGCGGAAATCTCTATATGGATTAAAACAGTCTCCTCGTGCATGGTTTGGAAGGTTTAGTAATGTCATAACTGAATTTGGCCTTCGAAGGAGTTCTTATGATCATTCGGTATTCTTTAATTCGACAACATCTGGGTGCATTCTACTTATTGTATATGTAGATGATATTGTGATCACAGGAAGTAATGTTGATGGGATTGGGAAATTAAAAGAGCTTCTCGGTCCTCGCTTTCAGACAAAGGATCTAGGTTCTTTAAAATATTTCTTGGGAATTGAAGTCTCTCGAAATAGAAAAGGAATTTGTTTATCTCAACATAAATACTGTTTGAACATATTAAGTGATTCATGATTAACTTATGCAAAGCCATGTGACAGCCCCATGATACCGAACGTGAAGTTGAAAACAGATGACGGAGATTTGCTTGAAAATCCTGAGAAATATAAAAGAATTGTGGGTAAGTTGAACTATCTCCGAATTACTCGACCCGATATTGCCTTTCCGATAAGTGTAGTAAGCCAGTTTATGTCATCTCCTAGAAGTTCAGTGGGATGCGGTCACACATATTTTAAAATATTTAAAGGGAGCACCGGGACGAGGGATTATATATCAAAATCATGGTCACCATGTTATAGAAGGATTTACGGATGCCGACTATGATGGAGACCCGAATACTAGGCGCTCCACTACGGATATTGTGTATTTGTTGGAGGAAATCTTGTGTCTTGGAAAAGTAAGAAACAAAATGTCGTATCAGATTCCAGTGCAGAGTCTGAATACAGGGCGATGGCGCAAACTACTTGTGAACTTATTTGGCTACGAAATTTGCTAGACGAGATTGGATTTGCTCAAACCAAGCCTATGAACCTATGGTGTGATAATGAAGCAGCCATTCATATCACAACAAATGCAGTCTTTCATGAGAGGACTAAACACATTGAAGTGGATTGTCACTTCACACGAGAAAAGCTTGAAGATGGGACCATTACAACTCCACATATCAAAACTCGAGATCAACTGGCTGATGTGTTCACTAAAGCGTTACCTAGTAGTCGAGTTACTTGTATTTGTAACAAGCTGGGCATGATTAATATCTATGCTCCAGCTTGAGGGGGAGTGCTAGAATAGATAGCCGGCCCCCGGGCCCCTGGCTTCATTGTTCATTTGTATATGTCTATATATAGACTTCTATATTGGATTAATAAAGTGTGGAGTTCCAGAATCTCAGTAAAGTTAACACAACTAAAGCCAATGTTGTCATTTCAACTTTGAATAGCGATTGCAATTTTGACACATGGACTTATTAATGAGTCAATTCGGGTTAGTGCTACTTCTAACGCATCAATCAGCAGCTAAAAAGGGTCCAAATGAGTCAAACGGGTAAAAATTTACCCAACATGTATTTTTCATGCATAAAAACCCCTAAATCTTCTTTTCCCTTGAATACAATATTATAATAGAAGTAATAAAAAATTTAATAGAATTTGACAAGCTAACTGTTTGTGAAATATTTAAAATTTACAGACAAACTTCAGCTCAACCCAACACATACCAAAAATGACACGAACCCATTTTGACCCGTTACATCATGAGGCAAGAGGAAGATAAGAAAAAAATATGATTAACCGAGAATCCACATAAAAATCTGAAAGAGAAGCACCTTAGCACCCCTAGATTGCAGATATTGTGCCACAGCCACTTGCAAATCATTAACTTCAACCTCGAGAGACTCAAAATTTGCCTTCCCAGACCTTGAACTCTTAATAATCTCTACTTGCCTCAAAACTTTCTTGAGCATCGGCATTGAGATATCCTAAATATCAATCAAAAATTAAAGTTGCATGTTACATTTACATTGAGTACAAAATGAATGATGAAATGGGTTGTACATCCAATAATCATTATAGTTTGCCTTATTGGTACGTCAGAACTCTTGATTAGGTTGATCAATCGTGAAAGGAAGGAAACATACCGAAGATGTAACGGTGATGCCATCAGAGACATCTGGAGTGGACAAACAATTTGGGGGGACAGGAAGGTGTTGCATGATATATCCTTCCTGGAAGAAACAACCTCTCCCAGCCAGCTTCTTCTTGGTTGCCTCGGGGATTTTCTTTAAAATTGCCAGCACCTGACATTGATTAAAAAATAAAAAAACTCAAACAAAAAATAGAAATTAAGGCAGATCATAAGAGCACCCAAAAAGGGTTATAGCTGAGACCTAATTTTCAGTAAAAGACATCAAATATATGAACATACACAACTACAGACCATATAGTTTTGTCTATTACCTCTGATGGAAGTAAGGGGCGACTATTGCCATCACCATAACGATATCCGTATCTGTCAAGAAAATTCCAGAAATCGTCTCTTGGTCTTGATCTTGATGGAAGTTTAAGTGTCAAGTAACATGCACCATCTTGCTTTTTATCCTCATGGACTGTAACTTCTGCAGCTTCCTGTACAACGTCAAAAAAATAACGTTTTTGGTTTCCAAATGATCCAAGCTCAACTTTTTACATAACGCAAGGTACATCTCACCAAAAATAAAAAATAAGATCCAGAGTACTAACTGTAAAGGAACTCACAATTTTGGCGAATTTACAGCTTGTAACACTCTTTAACAAATTTACAATTTTGACATAGGATGTTTACCTCACAACAAAATGCAAAAGCTCTTTCAAGCACACCGGCATTCTTGGACTGCAACTGAAAGTACAATTAAACATTAGAATATGGCGTATTCATTATGTAGTGAGTCAGCACGAGAATATGAAGACAGTCATTAACGGATGTTTCCCTCTTCAAAAATTCTTTAGAGAAGTTCATAAAAAAGCTCATAGACTTTAGTTGCAAAACATGTTAGTATTCATTCACATATATATTATTTATCACTGCAAACAACCCCCTGAAAACGCTTTTGACAACATTTCTTTCAGTCAAAAGCAATGCAACTACTTGTCCAGGGAAAGTGTGAATTTCATTAAAGTGGGCAAGAATTCAAAGAGATATTATGAGTAAAGAAAGCTCCCTTCATTTTCATTCATTATCAAAAATGGAGTTACAGACGGTCAATCTATTTGAGAATTAACAGATAAGTTCTTATAAATTAGTAAATTACTTAAGCTTCAATCAAAAAACATACAAAATCATGTAAGATATTGTTTTGAATGAATTTGAAATTTGGTAGTGGTATAACTTTCTCACTGTTAGCATTTCATTCATTAACCCCAACTATTACTAAACAATAACAGTAAGAAAAATACGTTTATAGATGTGTGTGAGTCCATCAATAAAGTGACAAAAACATCATGAAAAAGTAGAGACGAGATTACGAGAAAAACTCAAGCATGCTGCTCAAAAAGGAAAGTGATGTCACCTTTTTCCCCTTTTATACCCCATAAATTCACTAAAATTTCATAAAAGAGAGATAATTACATGTAAGAACATAAACACTAAAAATACAAAACAATAAATACCCTTCTATTCTTGAACTTTAAGCACTTGAGGCATATCAAACTTAGTATGCGCTTCAACTCATTGATATGTGATGGGTGATATATTGGAACGGGTAACTCGATGTACCCAAAATGGCCTGAAATGAAATAAAGCAAATGAAATTAAAAGTTAGATACATAAAAAATAACTGCATGATGTAAGTTTGGTATAAAGTGTGATATTTACACATTACACACCTTCGCATTTCCCAGGTTCAGCTGTACCACAAGATTCGCATTTTCCAACTTCAAGTGGAAGCCCAAGAAACGGATTTGACAGCTGGCTCGCATGGCTAATGGGGCAATCACTAATGGAGGACAAACACTGCTCGAGATTTCATGTTTATGCATCAAACACCAAAAGTTGTCAGAGAAAAAAAAACTTGACACTTTCTAAACTATATTTGATACAGGAAGGTGATATAAAACTAACAATTTCTTGCCGAGTAGCCAATGAAAAACTAATGCCAGTTATCTTTCCCTCTAAAATACTGGATGGTGAATTTTCTTCCATCGATCAAAACCTGTTTCGTTATAGAAACAAAATGCATCAATGTCTAAAGTTCCAATTACTGGTTATCGAATTTTATCAGCAGATAAGAACATAATACAAGAAAACAGTAATCAGCATATTGAATTTATAAATGCAGCCTATATATCCCTGTTCCTCATTTCAAAATGTCGATCTTCTACAAGACTTTTCAGAAAGAAAAAGTAAGGGAAAAACAAACATATATTTTCATAAAACACATGTGGGAAATTATCTGAGTTTTTTATACAAATCTTAACAGAGCATCAAAATCATAGCTTTAAATGAAATTTGAAGTACTTTATGAGCTCATATAGGTGGTCTTATTAAAACATAACAAAATGCTAAACAGATAACAGAGGACAAAATTGACATACTTCCATGTATTTCATTTTAAACAAATAGAATTTAACATAACATCTGACCTTGTTCATTTCATTATATCATTCAAAATTTCCATACAAAATGATAGGTCATTTATTAAAACACAATAGTTACACCTTTATTTCCAGTATACAAACACAATTATAGTATAATAATACTAATACTTTAAAATAACTAAAACCCCACTGATAATTTAGTTATCAACACTCTAAGCAACCAACAACACACCTTATCAAAGCAAGATATACACCAAGTTTTAACAAATATATACAAACCCACATATATTGCAACATTTTGACCTAATATGCAACAGATCCTTCAAAACAAAATTTATCAAACAAATAGAACAAAAATAAAGCAACAGAAACCAGAACCCTACATTTTCACCTACCAAAATATAAAATATATACACAAGTAAGCTACTGACACTCAAACAACACACTATAAGCTAAAAATCAGCAGATTATAAACATGCATTTATAATCAAAACAAAAACATGTATAATCAACGAAAAAACGCAAAAGAGAACATAACCTAACAACGAAAGTAATTTCGGAGTAAAATTTTGTGAATGAAAAACCCTAATTTCAGTGAAATGATAGTGCAAAATGTGAGTAAAATTTCGGTCAAAAGATACCTTTGATGATCGATTGTGAATTTTATGAGAGAGATAGTGAGGGTTTTAGGGGCGTATTAGAGAGTGTATAAATATTTTGTGTTTGATTTTAGTGAGAAATGAAAGTGAAAATTACAAAATACAATATACTCTCTTCTTCCCCTGTTTGTTGTATCGAGTGGGAGGAGCATGCAACAAGTAAATTTTTCTATTTTATTTTTCGTACTTTGTTTATCGTTTTGTGTGGGTTTTTTACCTGATTTTGAAAATTTTACAGTGTAGTGGTGGGAGCATTTGGTCAGGTCAATGGTGTGGTTTTGGTGTGGTGTGTTGGCACTTTTGAGATTTAAATTGAACAAATTGGCCCTGGTGATTTGACCTTTAGTTTGATACGTGAATGATATTTGTACATCAATAATCTATTTTATATTTTATGATCTTGGATTGTAAATAACATAAATCACCGTTAGTAGGTTAGTAGTGTATGGATAAAATTAATCGTGTACGAATCACTCCGCTTAATACAGAATTTGTAATTTGTAAGATATTAATTGAAACAAAATATTTGTTACTTCAAAAACATAATTACCTTAACATCGAAACAAATTTCTTCCGTTCATAGAAAAATATAAACATGTAAGACTTTTAGTGCATTGGTGTATTAGTGGACACGAGGTAGGTGATGTGGAGTGCACACCCGGCTAAGTTATTAAACACGACTTAACCAAGATTGTGGGGTCCCGCTGGCAACTTTTGGTTATAACATCGTTTTCTGCATTTGAGACAAACACCGAAACACACACATTAACATTTCGCGTTCGAATTTGGTGCCATAAACTGAACGATTCTCTGGTTTTATCCCAAAGCGAATTTCGTGAACCCAGACACGTTAGGGTCGAAATATCTCTTTTGAAAAGTGATCCACACGACTCACAAAGATTATCCGGTTGAAAATTTAAAGCTAACGAATTTGTATCCATTTTGTTATCATACTGTCCATTCCCTTTGCCCTTGCCTTTGTTACGACTCTTAGAAGATTGACCATGTTCAACAACATTAGCTTTAGTAGAAGCGGCCGAATAGTTATTCTTTTGGGCCATCTTGTTATCCTCTTCAATACGAAGACGAACAACAAGGTCTTCAACAGTCATCTCCTTTCGTTTGTGCTTTAGATAGTTCTTGAAATCAACCCAACCCGGTGGCAACTTTTCAATCATGGTAGCCACTTGAAAAGTTTCACTAAGGGTCATTTCTCGGCGTGGATGTCGTGGAGCATAACTTGGAGTTCTTGGATTTGGCTAATAACGGTCTTTGAATCCACCATTTTAAAGTCCAAGAATCTAGCAACCACAAACTTTTTGGTTCCCGCATCTTCGGTTTTGTACTTACGTTCCAACGACTCCCATAATTCTTTGGCAGTGTTGATCTTGCAATAAACATTCTACAATGAGTCCACCAAGCCGTTTAGAACATAGTTTCGGCACAAAAAATCTTAATGCTACCAAGCCTCTACCGCACTCACAGCTTGAGTGTCGTCTCCCCATCATTAAGTTTGGGAGCGGATTCAGTCAAGAATCTAGCTAGGTTCAAAGTGGTCAAGTAAAAGAATATCTTTTGTTGCCACCTTTTGAAGTTCAAACCCCTTAACTTTTCGGGTTTTTCAGCATGATTAACCACCGAGCTAGGCAACGGTGCTATCATCACGGGAGTAGTGACAACGGCAGCAGTATAGATCGGTTGAGTGCTAGTCGGCATGCTCACTGGCTCGCTTCCTGAAAGTTATCATATAAAACTTTAAGCACTAGTACAACTTAATTCCGTTTGTAATCTTTAAAAATACTCACAAGTAACAAAATAATAAACTGTTGTTGCTTAAATATCAAATTCTAGACACAACACCAGTACATAAATAGTCTGTTATGCTTTACATGTATATCTAAATTGGACTATCACGTCTTCAAATAAAAGCAGTTCTCACAATCACAATATTAAGTTGAATATTTATATCAACTTCACAAATATATTATCAGACCATATGTTTATGGTTTACACAAACTGTTTTGATATAAAACAAGTTGATATATGTTTTAACAACTTGATTCACAAAAGGTTGTATACTTCATAATAAAACCAATACACTTCAACATAACAGATAAACAAATCGATCAGTGCACAATCTTTTATGCAAGTTATGTTGAAAAACAAAAACAAAATGTTTACAAGGAAAATACAAATCGATAATTAGTTTTCAGTTTAACAAATAATTCGAAAACGCAATCTTATCTTGGGTTCAAAACCACAACCACAGTTTCATTTTTCGAATATGTTTTAAGTTGTAGGAGCTAGTAGCACAAAACGAAAACTGGAGTTACAATAATGATAACAAAAAAGAAATAACGAATCGAAAAAGGATATCGAAACTGAGGCTTGTGTTTCACACAATTCCCTTAAAACATATTCGCGTATGTTTTCCAGTGAGTTGAACTTGCCTGAAAGTTATCACGAGAATCGTAAAAGCCACAATCTGTGTAAAATCAAAACGATTTTCTAAATCGTTATAAAGATTCAATAGATACGAAAACGAGGCCTGTGCAAGCTCGTGAATTTCGGAGTTGCATTCGTGTCCGCAGGCATGCATTGGTTCACAAGTTCAAACCCATTTTGCCCAGAATCTGCCCAAGCTTCGACTAAAGTGCACCGTGGCATAAAAGATAGGCTATGAGAGGTCTTGAGACGGAGCTAAAGAGCTCTTCGACATGCGATTCTCGGTTAGTAACCTGCATTACGTGTAGGTAAATGCGGATTATACGCCACTAATGTCTGAACCTCTTTCTTATCCATATTACGTATAATATTTGTGATAGTAAATGTGAATTATTATAGAGAAGAATGATCATTTACAAATGAGGGGTGAGTCCTATTTATGACACTCACTCTAGATAATAGAGTGTATCTATAGAAATATTCAAACGACCAGTGGATAATAGCATGTAATATATTTCGATTCATAGGACTGGGACACATATACGCCATCAGATCTCAAGTGTTATGACAAAGAGACAACATGGATGAAATATGGACGGTCAAAGCAATTGCTAGCTAGCATATCCACACATTGTTATTCATTTGAGAAAGCTTGCATATACTACTAAAATTGATGTTCTACAATCAAGAAGGTGGTTTATCAAATTTCTAATGGGTAAGGATATTTAGGATGCATTTGGTTCATTGAAGGGAATCAAAATGGGTATGGGTATGGGTATGGGTCTATGTATAGAGTTGAATGGGAATGGGTATTAATATAGATATCATTCCCGTTGTTACTGTTTGGTTCGACTATTTGGGTTTCAAAATATCACACTCAATGTTAGCTTTGTTTATAATTTTTCAACCAAATAAAAATTAAAATGTAAAACAAAGGAACGACATGTAAGCAAAATTGTAATCCAGAAGATGAAAAGAATGACATGAGGTAGCATTTACATAATTACATGAGATATGAAACTCACCCACCCCTTGGGTTTCAATCTATGAATATCATATATTTTCACTTTTTGATTCCTATATTTGATTCCTATATGCACCTACCAAATATAGTTCCATGGGTATCATTCCATTCCATTTCATTCCTTGAACTCAAAATCCATAAAACAAACAGCCCCTAGTACTTCCCCTTATGAATTCTTCAAGTTTCTTTTCATTGGTGTTACATTCTTCAAGATACAGATTTTCATCTCAATTAGTATTGGACTTGTGTTATTGTTCGGTTGTTTATTCAATATATTCAATTTGTACCTCTAATACTCTATTCAACTTTTGTTGATCGAGTATTTTAATAAATTTTATTTTTCGTCAAGAAAAAAAAAAAGAATAACAAATTGGAAATAGCAAAATATCACAAAAAAAAGACTTGTCAAACGTATATGGTGTTAAGTCTAACTTGTATGTTTTATAGAGTTCTTCTAACATTATTTATAACTAGCAAATAATGTAATGTAAATAGTGTTGAAAATAGTTGTATGATATGTTTGAAAATTCAAGACATATAAAAAAGGTAAAATCGACCCTCTAACGGACCCTACCGACTGGTCTCACAACCAACATGGTAGAGGTCAATTGCATAATCTGTGGTTAAAAACATGGGGATGAAGATTAACTTATAATCTCTGCATTTATATTGTATGTCTCACACCACTGAGCTACTATCGCGATGACAAATTCGATCATATAGTTGTTAAAAGTAACTAAAATGAGATAATGGTGAAGTTATTGTAAAATGAGAATCACACAACTTAAATACATGCATTTTAAGTCTTAAATTTTTGTAAAAAAAAAATAGAATTACAACACAAAATGCTTTATATGTAACTAGCATGATACTATATAAAGTAAACGAAGATTATACTTATTCTTTAGAACGAAAATGTTGAAAATATGTGTTTGCAAATCGAAAATATGTAATTGATAGTTTAAAATTGAATATAGTATGTAACGTAAAAATAAAATAAAAATTTATTAAAATCTACCAAGAATAGTTTGATTATGTTATTTAATTTTGTGTAGGGGGAAATAATATTTTTGATTGGTAAGACAATTTAAGGATTTGAAATAAATATGGAAATGCTTTATATGTAATTAAATTAAATATTAGATATTACTCTCTACGCCTTAAAAAGAATGAACCTTAAGAAAAAATCTTGAATTTATGATAGTTTGATAAAATGTAAATTTTACTCTTATATTTAAGGTAAATTTGACTGAAATATTTAAAAAATGAGTTATTGTGAGTAATAAATGAGGGTAAATTTGAGAATTAATGACTTTTTATAGTTATTTTTTAAACAATCTTTTTGAGACAAACAAAAAGGTAAAGTAGACACTTAAATTGGGACGGAGGGAGTAAAGATTAAAGCTATAGATAATTAGAACTATATGCACATCTCAATATTACATTACTGATGCATAACATGAGATACAGTCATACAACACATTGAAAATGTGGTACACACAAATCACCATCCATTGTGAAAACTAAGAGCTCTGGTACCAACAATTTCTTTTAAAGAAAAATTACATAAATGGTTTACCCTCATACATTCATCTTAGTTACCATATAGAAGCCGTAATATGAAAAAGCGCTTTCATTGTTGTGCAAGCCGAGTTACAATTCAAGTTTGCAATTCTTTGCTGGAAAAGTAACATTCACAACTTTCAAGAGACAAAAATCCACATATGGGGCATAAAATTATTTATAATCTATGCAAAAACTTCGATAAGGGCCACGCCCATCTATCGGCTACCTAGCTTCAGAGTATAAATAAGTGTGTTGTCAAAATTACATTGGCAGTTGAGATACATTAGAAGTTGGCGCATATTTAGTGAACCAACGTGGATCTTAGCTTGAGCAGCAAAAATCCTACATCTGAACATGGTCCCAATCAATTGCTTCATCTTTGAAGTCGTATTCAGACTGCTGGAGCTTGTTACGACCTAACTTGCCCATCACCGAGAGACCTGTTATAGATATATCACAAAATACAAATAACCATGTCAAGTGTATGTGGCTACATCTGAACTGGGTTACGTTTAATCTCTTAAGAGGTCAAAGGAGTAAAAATAATAAGTTTCATATACAACCTTGTAAATTGTTTCATTTGTTTCTTTTAAATATTTATAGCGCAATGTTAGTAATATAATCTTTGTAATCAAATGTTAGACACACTAATCATTCAACCCAACCTGACCACACATATAGCCAACTCCAATTCTTTGATTTAAAGAAATGAATAAACAAAGGAATTCTACAAACTGAAATGCGAAAAAGAGAATAAAATGTACCTTCGACTACTTTATAAAGAGCTGACCACCATCTCTCCCTAGGAACCTGGGACTGGTCAAGTGTCTCTTCGATCTCTTTATCGTGTTCTCCTTTTAAAACACCCTGCAGAGTTACAACAGCATCCTGTGTTTTCTTAAGGATATTGTTATCATCTACAATTTCCAAATTCACAAGGTCGTTATGAGATGAAGAGAGGCTGGCAGATAATGCAAACTGGGCGGCTGCTGCCCACCGTGAAGAGGCAAGCCATCTTCTCTGGCCATCTATTGCAGCCTTCTCTGCCTTATCTCCTTCCGCTCCAAACGCTAAGTTACGCAAATATTCCGCATTTGCAGTCCCTGTACTTTGAACCATTTTCGAGAAGGCAGTATGTTCGTCTTTCAAAAGTTTTACCGGGGCATCGTACTCGACAACCTGGATTAAAAGTAGGGATGTCAGTACAATCTTGTTTGACCCACACCAAGAACTACCTGTTTTAATGAGCAACCAACCCACCCATTTTGCCACTCTAATTCTAAGTTGATGAAACGACCAATACCTGACCAGCATCAAGCAGAAGAATACGGTCACAATCAATAATGGTGTTTAGACGATGAGCAATGATGATCATAGTACAAGACTTGAATTCTTCCCGGATGGTCTTTTGGATAAGTGCATCTGTTCTAACATCAACAGCAGCAGTAGCTTCATCAAGAACAAGAATCTTTGATCGCCGAAGCAATGCACGTGAAAGACTTAACAATTGTCGTTGTCCAACGCTGAAGTTCTCTCCAGCCTCTGAGACCTTCAAGAAAATAGAAAATTTAAATGACGTTCAGGACTTTTTTTATTGTAATAAGAAGGCAACAATCATTGTTGGTTGCATTAGATTCATATAATATGCAAGATGCCATCTCAGATGCGCTTTTCATTTGTGAGGAAGGATTATGTTAAAAGTAAATACTTTTGATGTTCGTATCGTAGTGTAAATCTAAAGGTGGCCACATCAGAGACCGATTCAGGTTATGTCGTCAAATACTTACTTTTACTTTTACTTTTAAAAAGGGTATTCTCGTTAATAACAGGCTCCCCCGATGTGGCCGAGCTTATGCTCATGATGTACGCGACCTAACCGTTGCCGTGGCCGTTTCCCAACCTTACCCTGGCCATCTGGTAAATGTTTACCCAGGAAGGGATCGAACCCGTGACCTCTAAGAAGTCATTCGGGCGCCCTTACCACTAAGCCATCAGCAGATGGTTATGTCGTCAAATAGGCAAAATAAAAAACTCAGATAAAAAGGGAAGGGGTCCCTTAAGTCAAATGGGTTGGCAAGTCACCCAAAGTGTACTTTAATGCGTAAAACCTCCTAAAGCATTTAATTAAAAACAACATATTATTATTGAAATTATATAATTTGTGTCAATAGAAGGGTCTTTTAATCAGTAATACAAATTAAAATTCTTGATTAGAAAATATATGGAAGGGACAGATAACAAGCATGTACCTCGGCATCTAAACCCAAAGGATTCCTCCTGATGACATCCTTCAGATGGGCCCTCTCTAAAGATTCCCAAAGATCAGGATCATTATGCTCGTTGAAAGGATCGAGGTTAAATCTCACAGTACCTTTTCAACATTCAGATAAATCAGGAGAAAAGAACTAAAATGCAGCGCCTCACCAATAAAAACAAAATACAAATAAGCGAATCATTTCTTTTTAATAGGTTTTCAATCATAACATACTTTCTACCGCCACTATCAACCATTACACCAACGGAATACTGCAATTTATTTAGTAACAATACCTTCACTACATTTCTAATGGATAACTTGAGTTCATTACATATTTTGTAACAGGATTTTAAAAATCGTTACTAAAACAATTGTACTTTACAACTCAAAATTTATTGTTCTGGTGGTATCAACGAAAAAAATCTGTAACATGCTCATGAAATTGTATAGTTCTATTTGTTTTCGGAAGTTAGATGGATTATATAACCGTTCAGAAAGTGTTTCGAGTCAACTTAATCCGAACCAAAAATTACCAGTTTTGATCTGTTACCCACCCTACTCAACCCCCACCCACTTTTGCTCCTGTATATCATTTTTTTTTTTTTCATCAGCAGTTTTAATGTACCTGAGAAAAGAACAGGTGCTTGAGGTATAATTCCAAGAACCTTGCGAAGATCGGTCAACCCAAACTTTGCAATATCACAATTATCGACCATAATTCTTCCTCTTTCCAATTCAACAATACGAAATAAAGCATTAAGCATGCTAGATTTTCCTGCACCGGTTCTTCCAACAATTCCAACCTTATCACTTGAAGGAATTAGAAAGGTCAAACCATGCAGCACGGGAGGAAGTTCGGGCCTATACCTCAACACCACATCATCAAATTTAATAGCTCCTGATGAAGGCCAGCCAGGTGGCGGGCGGTTATCTTCAATAATAGGAGGAGCCTCAGAAGGCAATTCAATATAATTACCAACACGCTCAACAGCATTCAAACTATTCTCAGCTAAACTAGCAAGTCTAAGCACAGCAGTCAACAAACTTGTTATATTTAATGCATAACTTAGAAGCAAACCCATGGTGGATGCAAATGCTTCTTGATTTCTTGCTTTGCCATTTTGCATTACAGCAAAAGTCGCAGTTAACCAAATCATGAGACCCCCAACCGTTTCTAATCGTATTGCAAGCCAACGGTTTGCACTCATATTGACTAATGTGAATCTAATATTATTGTCCATGGAATTCCCATTAATCTTGGCCATACGATCGTAGGCTTTGTATGCACGAATGGAAGATAGACCGTTTAGTGCTTCACCAAATTGAGCATACACCGGAGATCTAGTGATGGAATCCAACCGCTTTACTTCACGGGCAGTGCTCTGAAGGAAAGAAATTGAGTAATCAATGAAAAAATTACAGAAGAAAATGAATTAATATTTCTAACGATGAGCCCAATAAAAAAACGGATTTTAATGGAAATGGGCCAAAAAAGGTTAAAAGACGCCCAAACTATATTTTTAAGGGTAAAACCGACCCTCTGGCAGCCCCCTACCGACTGGTCCCATGGCCAACATGGGAAGGTAAATCGCGTAACTCGTAGTTAAAGGAACATGGGGATGGGGATTGAACCCTTGACCTCCGCATTTATGATGCATGTCCCCCACCACTAAGCTACCATCGCTAGGACCCCAAATTGTATTTTTAATGCATACAACCACATAAATCACTTTATGCTTAAAAATAGATTGATATTACAGTAATATAAATTTTGTAATGATGATTATATACTAAAAATTAATATAGTTACCCGTTTTTACCCGAACCCACTTTGAGATGTTATCCTCCTTGCGTATTTTGCCAGCTTGAGTATATACATGTAAAGCTCACATACCTGATAATATAGATAAGCCGCATAGAAGAGCAAGAGCAGTGGCAATATAGCCCAAAGAGACATGGTGCTCAACAATCCGATTAGAACAAAGGTTGACAAAAGCTGCGAAACTTGGCCCAAAAACATGTTCACAAATGGGGCAACATTCCGATCTATGTCACCTAGATCTTTTGCAAATCTATTAATGATACGCCCAAGGGGATTGGTATGGAAAAAGACCATAGGAGCCCTCAATATGGAGTTAAGCATAGCATTGTGTAACTTTCGAGCTGCATAAAGACTTGCCATGATCAACCAATAAGAATTTCCTAAAGTCACCAAAACCTGATATCAATGCAGTAAACTTGTAAGTTTATATTCATTTCTAAAATAAAGAAGAAAAACAAGGAACGTGATTTTTCAAACATGACGAAATACGTACCTGACCAAGCGATAGAAGTGCATAGATAATATTATAGAATAATGGACTGTATATCTTTGGAGTGCTTTCATCTGTCCAAATACTCAACCATGTGCTACTCAGTATTCTTAAAGTTTCTGTGGCAAAATAACACCCAAACAGTATAGCCACAACCCACCAGCCTCCTAAAGCATCTTTATACCTGAAATAAGAACACAAAAGAAAAAGAAAAAAAAAAGAAGAAGCAAATAAATATAGCGCATACTATCCATTGCATATCTAAAGTTGGCTAACATCCACCCCAGGTCTAACATATTTCTTTAAATGGGTGCTACGAACTTAATTTGGCTTCTTATGATTTCTCTTTAGAGAACATTATCGAGTGTTCTCTTGCTCCAACAGAAAATAAGTGGGCGGGAAAGGCTTTTCATGGGGTTTGTTTGGTTACATTATGGTCTATTTGGCATTGGAGAAATGAAGTGTATCATGCCTCTCATCAAGAGATTGATAAGATCCGCCACGAAGATGTTTTTTCTAAGGTTCAATCGTTATCTTTGCTTTGGATTTCAAATCATTGCAAATGGTTCCAATTTAGCTGGAGCAGGTGGTGCACAAGGCCAATGGAGAATTTTGTTGATGACTTAGTATAAGTAGGCCTTATGTATATTGGCGTTTTTGGTGTTGTTCTTAATATGTTCTCTTTTCGAGTCTCCCTCTTAGAGTCCTTTTGTTGTAATCATCCTTTTTAGTTTCTATAAAATATGCTTTGTCTTTAAAAAAAAAAATGTAAAATGAAGATAGAAACATTACCTCTTCAAAACATTGAAGCTGACAACACCTGTTTCCCGTTCTTCTTGCTTGATAAGAACAGATTTGGGTCCTTTCTTTTTATCAGCATCTTTAACCAACTCACCATTAGTAACTGGTTTTGAGGTCTTTGTATCAGTCTCTGCTACCTCTTCGGTTGCCTGTTCCTCCACATATTCTTCCATTTTCCCAGCATTTTCCATTAATTTCTGGAAGAGCACACCATTCTGGGAGAGTTCCTCATAGGATCCCTCCTCTTTAACCATGCCTTCATGGACCAAGAGGATCTTATCAACTTGCGAAAGAAAATGCAGCTGATTTGTAACTAGAACTCGTGTTTTTCCATTTAGTTCTTCTTTTATACATTTCTCAAAAACCTGGCATATGTTCATATTCCGCGGTAAATCACTTACATATTAATACTAAAAAGACGAATAAATGAAAAAAAGGGACATATGTATGCGTGTTTTCAAAGTGTCTATAGGACTTGAAGAATCATAATCAGTTGATCAAATCATGGGCTTAGAGGTGACAATAATTAGGCAATTTTACAGTTGCCAGAAGAATCAATTTTCTTACAACTTCTTACTTGCTTCTCTATATCTGATTAATTTACCCCAAATAATCAAAATCTATGTTCATAATTAAATTATACCCCATTAACGCTTTAACAGTAAACAGTGATTTTTATTCGTCTATGAATATATGCAACATGGCTATAATAAATTCTTAATTTGGATTAAACCATCTTGTTGCTATGATATGTATATAAGAAGATTAACCAAAGTAGTTCCTTAGGTTTAAATTCACATCTGTCAACCAAACTATCCATATATAATTTTATGTTTTAAACTAACAAAAAATAATTATAACTTGCACGTAGGATCAGGAGCCACAAAGTCCACTTCTATGGTTTTCCAATTTAATAAAATGTATTTTTACCTGTCTAGCCACATGAGCATCTAGAGCACTCAGGGGATCATCAAACACATATACATCTGAGTTAGAGTATACAGCTCTAGCCATGGAAACTCTTTGCTTTTGCCCTCCACTAATATTGACCCCTCTTTCACCAATCTCAGTAAGATCACCACCCTACCATAAGACCATACAATTTAATATATTTATATCAAGTAGTGGATAAAAGGAGCTCAGTCGTTGATGAAACATAATGATACTTACTGGGAGCAAGTCAAGGTCATGGTGCAATGCAGTTACATCTATTGTCTTGTCATACTTTGCGGCTTCAAACATGGATCCAAACAATATGTTATCACGTACCTGAAATATAAATGTATATATTTCAACCAATTACACAATCTGAAATAATCGTTATTTATGAAAAACAAGGTTTATGTTTGCTCATGCTTTGCACCGGGAAGCGAGTTTTATATGGATAAGGTGTAATTTATTTTATTAATTCATTAAACGTATCTAATTTAGAAATTGTAGAGGAAATGTTAACAAAATAATCTATCTTGATACAATTAAAATTTGAAACCTTATCAGTAATGAACAATGATTACCATATTTATGTGTCATCCTAGCAGTTTGGACAATATGTCCTTTTTTCGGTTTCTGTGTTTTAAGTTAATTCCAGGTTGTTTTTTTGGCAGAAGTGCAAAAGCAAGACACGTGACACTAACCGGCAACTTTTCGACTATCAACAAGCACTTGTTGTCAATTACATATAAAATTTACAAACTCAATTTATCGTTGGATCTTGACTGACTGGTATATCACAATTATTCACAATATTAGGAATTAGGATACAAGTCAAATAAATCGGCTAAGAAAGACGTGTACATGGCATATGTTATCTTTGTTACTTTTAATTTTATTTATTTACAAAATAAAATGGGCATTTGAGAAGAGAGGGGGGAATCTGAATTTAATGTACTATATTATAGAAGACTGTATAGACACTTTTGACCCACTTTTGCTTTTTACATATTTTTGGCATTTTAGAAGTTTGATCCGTTAAAAGGGTTATAACCTGAATTGACCTATTCATAAGTAATTGCATCAAAAATACCACCTCTTTATAATGATAACACATTATGATATCACATTCCTGAACTAAAAATTAGATTAATACTGGCATACCGTTGCATTGAAAATCCACGAGACTTGTGGAACATAAGCGACTGATCCTCTCATAACAACATGTGCATCACTAACTGGTGGAAGTTCTCCAAGCATAGCAGATATGAGAGACGTTTTCCCCTCCCCAGTACTTCCAACAATTGCGACCAGGCTTCCTGTCGGTATATCTAAGTTGATATCTGACAGTGTAGGTTTCTCTGACTGCAAAAGGAAAAGAAAAGTAATTAATACGTGTATGCCTTTGTATAAAGACACTAAACAGGACATGAAAGATTTCATTTCCATGGATAAAAGTCATTGACAGCATAAATATATTATTTGTAATCAACGATTGATCCTGGTAAGTCAAAATAAACCCTATATTATAACTACACATTATAAACGAAGACCTTCGAATCCCAAGAGAAGTTTCCGTTCCTAATCGATATAGCTGGAAGTCCTGGTTCGAGAGGTGGATTTGGAAGAAGAATTCTCTCCTCAGCTAATAGCAGGTCTTCTAGACGTTTCAGGGACACATTGGCATTTACAACCTGCAAATGAACTTATATAAAATAAGATATAGAACATAGGAATGAAGCTTACCAGATTGAAGTAACAACTAAAAATTGAACTGATCAGTTAATTAAACAAAACCTGAGTAATCATATTCGGAAGCATGAAGAGTGGAAAACGTAGCACAGCAAACAAAGAAAGTGACGTGAAGGCTCTAGCAGGTGTCAACTCCCCTCCAAATAATGTAAACAACCCAAATGAAACCACAATTACCACCACTGGGATACTATTTAATATAAAAGTGTTCAACTGCAAAAAAAAAAAAAAGGAAGTAATTATGGTAAAGACACAAGAGAAAAGATGATAAATGCAGAAAAGTATCTCATTGTACAATGCATTGGAGACCACAGTAATTCAGACCAACTAACATATGTAACTTAACCATAAGACTAGAGCTAGCAAAATGGGCGAGTTGGATAACGGGGTCAAAACAAGCTCAAGTTGAAACTTAAAACTAATAATTTTCAGCTCATGTTGAAATGAGATGGGTCTTGATGACCAACTCACCATTCACCAAGATAATACTATCCTAGATGACAGTCTACTTTCGAGAAGTAAACCAACTACCAATCACGTAACATTTGATGAAATCTCACAAAACAAACATATTAAAATAGTTCTCCTAATCCCTATTTATATGTCCCCAACTAAGAATCCTAACACAATGAAAATAGATAAACGGTACGCTCATCTGGGTATGCTTACAAATAATATTACAATTTAAAAATGGGGCATAAGATCATGAAGAAATAGAAATAATAGAGAAAAAATTGTTAATGTAATAGGTCCACTTCTTTTGCCACATCCTTTCGTAAGAAATTTTTTGTAAGTGTAGCATTTCTCTTAAACCTATATGATACTAATCCTAATCCATAAATATAAAACTAATAGTTAACCAATATCAATAAGACGACAAAATAGCATATCGGACACAAATAATTATCCAAGGCTTAACAAAATATTAGAAATGCATATGACATTTTTAGGGTAACATACCGCTCCTAGCATTTGAACTTTCCGGAACCATGACAACTCCTCTGCCCGAACACCCTGGACCTTATCTTGGAAACTGTTCTCCCAAGCATAGCATCTGAAACCCAATATTTATAGAGTCAAAATGACTATTTTTCAAACTATGTGCATTAACAATTGCTGATATTTTAAAAGGAAACTAAAAAATGTCAGGCGAGACAGAGAGAGAGAGAGAGAGAGAGAGAGAGAGAGAGAGAGTACTTCACAGTGTCCATAGCTGCCAAGATCTCATTCATGAGACCGATTCTCTTGTCAGTCCGCTGCAGTCCTTCCTTGGACATTTTTTGCATTCTACTGATGACCATAGTCTGTTTCCAAAAGATAAACATTTCTTAAATGAATACTACATACATGAAAATGTATGTATGTGTCAAAGTACCTGTATCGGGAACATGAGGACTAGCAATAATGCACCAAGAAGTGAAGCAACTCCCAATTGTTGATAGAGAAGAACCAATGCAATAATGATACGGAAAGGGGCAGACCACAAAGTGTGAAGTGACTGGGATACTTGCTGTGAAAAAGGAGAAGAAAATGAAGTTAGCCATTGAAGTAAGTGAAAGCATCAATACCTTCACACTCGATGGTCACTTTTTTTACAAATTCATGCTTAGAAATTGTATGTAGCATTATTACCATTAACTATAGCAGTTTACTAGCATCGTACCTGCGTGATGTGGCATAGTGGTGGTGGTGAGAGGTGACGGTAGTGGTGATGATGTAAATAGTGATAAGAGGATGTGTTATAGTGTTTTTGTTTTCCGTAGAGTGTTTGTTTATGTAGTATAGAAAATGCGTCCCGAGTTCAAGATGACTACATTTAGAGGGCAATTTCGACCAGTTACTTATGAACGGGTCGATTCAGGTTATGTTATATTTATAACAGGTTTAACGGGTAAAATAGAAACTCGTAAGCTAAATAAAATGGGTTAAACAGTACAAAATTCGTACGACTGTACGAGTGTATTTCTAATGCATAAAACCTCCTAACCACTTTATTTAAAAATATATGATATTAATAAGCTTTTGTTAGTCATTATTGGGACACCGATTGAGTGATTGTTTATAAAAATAATTTAAAAATGAGAAAGAAAATGTTCCGGGTGAACCCAAACACAACCAAATGGCAGGTTTTGACCTGTTACACAACCCGATCACCCCTCCCATTTTTCCAACAAAAAAGTCTGCAGCAAACAGCATTTCAATCGCTTCTATGCTTACAAAGAGAAATGGTCAAACTCCCTCTGTCCCAGTTTTATTTTCCAAATTACTATCTTTGTTTATCCCAACAAGATTGTCCGCTTGTAGAAAATAACCACGATAAACGACTCAAGTTCCTACATTACCCTTATTTATTATGTTAAATAACTTATTTTCAGTAATTTAGTTTCCTAAATATAACTAGTTTTGTAAGTCAACTAGTTTTAAATTTAGGCAAGATTGAGAATTTGTTTACCTATCATAAATTGAAATTTTTTTATTTTGTTGGAGGACAAAAAATCAGGATGGAGGGAGTATCATTTTTCAAATAGATGACTCAAATGGAAACAAATACTAGTGAAACATACCTGAAGTGATTCAGAATCGGTTGTCATCAAGTTGGTTATCTTCCCAGATGCAATCTTTCTGCGACTCTCGTTAGTTAACCTTAAAGTCTTCCGGAAAACTGCAGCAATCTATATAAAGTCATAGGTTCAGACCGGTGTATTAGTTTGGTTTCCAGTATGTTACATTAGTGCAAAGGTAATTAGGATGGATTCAGCAAAAAGTGAAATAAAACTAGATTAAAAATTAAGTAACTGGTGGGAAAAAGAATAACTTAAGTGTGCTCATCTTTGAACAAGAATGTCATTCGTTACAGGCCAAATGTTCAAATATTTTTTTGAAGTGAACCAGAAAATGAAAAAGAAGTGCCACATTTTAAGAAAATACAGCCATAAGGATTCTGTAGAGACAGCTTAGGCGGATTTTCTTTTATGAAGATGGCACCTCGTTTTATACAAATTCTATGAGCAAATGCATTAATAACAGATGAGAGTGAAGCTGTTACCAGAGTTGAACGAAGACGATATCCAACACGCATGACATTCTGAAAGTATTGAGCCTCGCACAGCACACCGAGTACCTAAATTGATAACCAACTTAACTATCTTAATGTAGAATCGAGTTAAAACAAATTGGTGGAATCATGCAATCGTATTATCAGGAATATCACCAAAGTCTTCAATATGAGAGCCCAAAGATTGGTAGAGGTAAACAAAAGTAGTTGTATTCTTTAATTCCCACAAAGTGCTATATTTTGCTAAAACTATGAAAAACTAGAGAAGGTAGTGAACATAACGTTACATATTTAAATTCTTGTTTGTTATTCGGCATTAGCATAAAAAAGTTATTGATAGACACGGTATCACAAGAACCATATAATTCAATAATCTTATATAATTTTTAAAAGCAATACAAATCTTCAAATTGCAAAAGGATAACAAAAAAGAAGAAGTTATAGAGCTTGTACCACTCCAACGAAAATTGAAAATGCGTAGATGTAACCAATCTGAGCTGGACCGCGTTCTTGCATAGACTGCAAATTATACAGAATAAAATTAGAAAAAAGAAAAAAAGAAAGATCAAATCATCTTAACTGGAGATGTTTGGAAATAGCACTCACCAATAATAGTTGATTCAAAATCAGGGGACCAACAAACTGAGAAAGATCATTGCCAATCTATAAACAATACAAAAGTCAACATCCATGAGATTCGTCAATATCTGATTAGTAGGGATTTATTTTACTTATCAACTCAAAAATGAGGATGTTTCCAAGGAGCGAATAACATGTGAGACTAAAAACTATGCAAAATTAAATGAGCTAGGAACTGGAATATTTGTTGAGTACCTTCCAAAAGCCTCCCCACCAAAATCTGTAACCAAATAAACATTGTGTATTAAGATCATTTCGTACTACGTGAAAACAAGTTAGAACAGCAACAAAACTTTTTAAGAACATGTCAATAGACAAACCTTCCTCCCAGACTACGATGTAAAGCCCTTAAAAGCCATGGTTTCGGTTTGCGGACTTCTTCCGCCCAATATATTTGGAACCTGAAAGGCAAAATGTAATAGTCATTAAGAACAACAATTACCATTACAGAATTAATACCCCATTGCTTAAGAATGTAAGCAGAAACAAATAGCATACTTGCTGTTTAGTGTTTCTGTCTGATCCCAGGTGTCCAGTTTCCATATATCCTTCTCTGTAAGAGGTCTTTTGTATCCTAAAAGCATGAGTGGATCCATCCAAGAGAAAAAGATACCTAAAAAGAAACAAAAAACTTTATTGTAGATGTATGCAAAAAAATATATCATCAGAAGGTTGTAACAAACGGCTTTTGTATATCAGCCCTTTAGTAAATTAAACAGGTAGCACTGACTTGAAATAATGTTTGTGTGCCTCTCGGGACAAATTTGCTCTCCACCAGCAAGTTCTTCATATTCGGTATCATCCAAAGACTCCGTCCGTATTGGGGTATAACCCGGATAAGGATCCAAAGTAGGAAGATAGAATATCAAGCATAGCCCAAACAGAACCTACAAAATATATGTAAAAGGAGACGAAACTCTGAGTGTACTAATTGTATATGTTCAGGTGTCCACATTACTAACAAACTTTCCTGTGATCAGTAAACTTCTGTTATAAGAAATAATAACTAACCCACTGCGACATAATAAGTCCAGAAGCACATGACTTACACGTCCAAAACACAAAGATAAAATTAATTAACGGAAGAACATCTAACCTGTACAGCAACCTCACTGACAAAGAGATACAATACATTTCTGCAAAGAACAGTTTAAATCATAAATGAATAACTTCACCTAATAAAAAGTGTACGTTATAATTCTGCATCTATTTCTAAGTGTAACTATTGTGTATTTGCTTAAGTTTATATTACATTAAAAAATGCTAAAGTTCACGGACATAGATATAGCATCTTAATACGAGAGGGCAGTGCAAGTTCAAGTAGTATAAAGAGGTACCTCGTATAAAACTTGCTCACGGAAAGCACAAGATTGAACAACACGGCATCCCCAAGCAAAGCATAAAGAACTCCGAATCTAACAAACCAACGCACTTCACAAACATAAACCATTGTTTCGAGAGCGATCATGACCAACATACAGCACCATGTAAGAGCCTTAAGAACTAAGGTGACAATCTGTATAATTGATGAAAATGTTAAACATAGAAGAGTTCAGAAAAAATTACTTCAGTAGGTAGCTCTTCGATAAATTAATTAAGCAGAGAATGAAAAGGAAAAACATCAGTATGCAATCCAATTGTTAAGAAAGGTGGAAAGTAGCATATCAGGCTTTGCAAAAGTGACATCCTTGTTAAAAAATAAAATACTGAAAACAGACAATGGCCTTTGTAACAACCCGTCCCACATTGGTAGAAGACAAGAAATTTGAGCCACTTATAAGTCCCATGTGGTGGGCTACAAAAAACTTTCTCCATGGTTGTAAGTTGATATGCAAAGTTATTGGACCAGTACAACCTTCCATTAGGATTAAATCGATAACACCTACCATTTCCATGGAAATAGTTTACAATGTAGATATAATATATTTGTGAATTAATATGCTTTCTTTTGTCTCTAAAAAACACACACACAATCATGCTAATACGTAAAGCACTGTAGGAACATGTAACAAATAAAAGCATAATGCCAGACCTAGGTTTAGGTTTTGCCTAGCACATTTTAATAATAAAAAATTAGATATTTGCTTTAGAATACTAGGAGGCTTTACTTTGTAACTTATTTTCTTTTCTCGATTTCCTTTCAAGTGAGAACAAACTAATTAATTGATTCTTTAACAGTTCTTTTTAACTACTCATGACTCAAGAATATTCCAATATTGGCTCTAAATGAGTACACGACTACGGTGCAAGTATTTGATTATTAATCAAATGTCAATAATACCTTTCCACCTAGGTTTTCAAAGTCAATAGCTACTGGCATATAACATACCCTTCATTGTACCCTAACATACGCACTTCAATTTTCCCAGAACTATATCAAGTCTTGGGAACTTCAACGCAATTCAGGTGAAGAGACTACTATGCACGGGGTTTAGCCATAATGCACTTGCCAAGCTACACGAGGAAACACTAAATATTCCAACTAATCAGTTATCTTAAATAAACAATCACCAAGGATCCACCTAAAATTTCCATATATAAAATCAAATTGCATGTTATCATAAGTATACTGAATTCCTTTTCTAATAGAAGATTCATATCACAATTTAAAGAAAACATATACCAACTGGCCACCAAGGTGATCTGAAAGAAACAAACCTCGTATGGAGCAAGACTGAACTCTCCATCAACATTTAAAGCCGAGACGCCCATTATCAGTCTAAACAAAGGCTCAGCCATAGAGTAAAAAGCCAATAACCCCAACCAATAATTGTAGATATTTGACCTCATTTTAAACCTTTGCACTTTATAATTCTTCTTTGTCACCCAAATCCGGTATATGCACGCTCCCAAGAGGACCAAATGAGAAATGCCAGTGACCAAAGAATCCGTTGCACAGGGTGTGTAAGGCCCAAATTCATTTTCCACAGCTGTTGCCCATACCCCATTTTCCACCGGCCGGCAGTAAGAAACTAGGGGATTAAAACCCATAGTCCCCTACTTAAGATGAACTAACAGCTTCTATATTGTCAACTTCATTTTCGTCTTATTCCACTTTCCTGCCAAAAAAACACTCAAAATCCTAGGTAAAAATATTATAGGATATGTATAGGAACTCATGCTAACATGTTATGATAATGTAACTTACAGAAAATTCAATCCAAGATATACATTACAGGATTTTTATAATCAGTTTTAGGAGCGTTTGGTAAAGTGATCATAAAAACATTAGTTAGGCTGCAAGAAAAGTGCACATTGAGATAAATGTATAATCAGCCAAATCATAAACCAATAACTAGATTCCGATTCTGAAAGTCGCAATTATTTAATTTGAAAACGCACATCCAGACATCACACCACTTACATGAACTCCATTATCAGTAAAAATAAAAATAAAATAAAAGAGAAAGAACAACGAACAACATGTAAAACTGGTGCATCACTCAGTTCTACAAAGAAAATAAAGTCAACTACTGCAAGTCCCAAACTTTTATTTAGATTAGATACTACTTGCAAACATGTGAACCCTGAAAGATCACACCTCAATTCATTCATAAACTTGATTAAACCCTGACTATAATCAAATTCACCGATTCCATAAAAACTTAGAAGCAACAAAGTAAAAACGGTGTATAATTGAAAGTGAATATAAATGTATAATTACCTAAATCAAATTCTAATTATTTAATAATTATGATTCGTCAAATCAAAATAATTACTTTGAAAACACACATCCGAACATCACACCACTTACATGAGCTCCGGTACCAAACTCACATTTATTTTATATCATGTAAAAAAAGTAAAACTGATGCATCAATCAGTTCATTCAAAAGAAGAAAAAGTCAACCACTACAGTATTAATCTCAATATTTCACTTACATAAAAAAGCTAACTAATATGTAAACCCTACATATTCATCCATACACTAGATTAAACCCTCACTAATTTCAATTCAAAATTAGTCTTCAAACAAAGTGAACAACACTTGACCGATTCCATAATAAACTGAAAAACAGCATTAACAATTAAAATAATTACATTAATCAAGAAACAAGAACAGTAATCGCATTCAAACGCATAAAGGAGGTAATAAAACGAACATGATGATAATCACTAGTGACGATTTGATTATCAAAAAAATACTTACAAAATTGATATAATTTAGTTCGTAGCAGTCACGGAAACAGATCGATTGATGATGATGATTAGGATAAAAGTGAAATAAAATTGGGCGGAGATAATGAAATGATATGATGAGGTTTATGGACCGAATAAGTTGGGAGGTAAGTGACTAAAGTGACTTTCAATCCAGTAAAGTTAAGAAGATCGCATTCATACACATGCACACGAATAGTAGATGATAGGATAAATAGTGGAAGTCAATTTCCCTTTTTTGGTCTAAATATGATGGCTACTCTTTGTAGTTTGTGGAACCACTCATAAATAAAGCCGTCATATATAATAATAATAATAATAAAATCAATTATAAATAATAAGTAATAATAATAATAATATAATAAAATCAATTATAAATGCTATCGTAATAAATATAAATAATACTAGTTATTTAGTACTATTATTATCATATCTTTGATTTGGTGAGATTCTGACCAAACCTTCGAAGGTGACGTCACACCTTACGAAGTGAAGATTTCTTTAATAATTATTGATAAATAAATAAAAAATTTAAAATACTGTAAAAATGACGCGTTAGTGAGAGGGATTTTAGACAACTAGCATATAAGAATTCATTGCATCATTTGTATGCGTGCCTATTTCAATAGCTGACCATGGAATAAAAAGTAGATATTTATTTGATGAGGTTCACTATTTCACGATTTAAACGGAGTTATTTTCATACTTTTTGCATGTTCCGCTTAGATCATTCACAATGCATTAGTCTTTTTAGAGTTTAATACATGAACACATCGTCATCTCATCGATCTGCGTAAAATCTCTATAAAGATTAAAAACCCTTTCAAAGTTGTAGCAAACAAGGTGGGGACCACAGACGAGATACTCGGATGATACTTTAAAAGAAAAAGAATAAAAGGTGGGGATTAGTGGATTACTATTCGAGTCTAATGAAAGTTGGAGTAGACAAGGTTCCTATTTAAAACTATTTGATGATCGATTTGGCAATTCACAATGCACAGGGATAATTGGATGGTTTTCTATTAGACCATGCACATCAACCCATTATGGATGGTCTTACAAAACAACATTCAAAGAGACTTGTGAGGACAGATCCTGGTTGGTTGGTTCGGAAAGACTTTTGAGACATTCATCTTTCTGAACCGAGACCCGCTCGGCTCGTGTCAATCCAATAACCGGAAAGGAGCACCTCATTATATTTGCTTAACCACTTGACGTTTTTACGCATCTTCGGTAAGAAGATGTAATTTTTCAAATGAAATGTGAGTAGCCACATAGATTATGTTATCAAATTCTTATTTTTCAAATCTCTATCACATCTTCACTTAATATATTTACGCTTTGATCGAGTACGAATATCGTTTGAAGATGATGGCTACTTCTTGTACCACTTACATAATCAGAATAACAAAATCTCACCCCCAAAATTTAGACCTCTAACTTTAAAAAAATACTCTGAATTCAAATCCTAAAAACAAGACCAACTTCATTACAATCAATTGAAACATCGTCAAAGCCTCCTAAAATATCTCTTGTCTTTTTGATTCAGCATTCTGC
Source organism: Gnaphalium uliginosum (assembly GCA_963930675.1). Taxonomy (NCBI): domain Eukaryota; kingdom Viridiplantae; phylum Streptophyta; class Magnoliopsida; order Asterales; family Asteraceae; genus Gnaphalium; species Gnaphalium uliginosum. The sequence goes on along the minus strand of OZ005680.1, from coordinate 26,138,785 downwards.
TAGTCAAGTCCTACATTTTCTGAATACAAATTACAAATTATAAATATAAGACCAACTCAACTACGAGGGACTAAAAACTATCATCAATAATCTACTATACAAAGGACTTCTATTTCACCTCAACAAAATCATGTCAATACTTCGAAAGCTACTTAAATTCTGATGCTCAAACTCTCGAAAATATGACTAGTAAAAAATAATAATTTGATTAACTGATCAACATTTGCAATTTTCTAATAGAAATTAAACAGGAAACAATGTGGCACGAAAACGCTACAAATCAACTTTTCATGTATTATCTAACGATACTGAAATCTAGTCGGAACCGATAAAAAGATTTACCTTCTAACGATGCTACAAATCTACCCGTAACTCGCAACCAAACGTCACCGCACTTGAACTAAAGTTCACCGTTCCTTCTCTTTCAACAAATAAAGCAACGAGAGCTAATCTGGTATTTAACCTCAAGTTTAGCCGGCCTATAACTCAGGAGGTTTATCACGAAATTGATATTCATCCACGTAACAAACATTTTGATTTCAAACGATTTTCTATTTTGCTACACCCACTTTCAATAGTTGTCTAACTTAACCCTTCAACTTTTACACATTTAGCAATTCTACTTGAAAAATATCTATCTATTCTATAAAACTAATAGATGTCACCCATATTTTGTTGACAAATAAGCGAAAATCCTATGTGTAGGTGTGAACAAAAAAATCGAAACCGAAACCGAAAAAAAACTCGAAACCGAAACCGGTCAAAATCGGTTTGGTTTTTACAAAAATCGACGGTTTGGAACCGGTTTGTATATAGCCGTTAAAAAACCGTTTAGAAACCGGTTTTACCCGAATCGGTTTTGAAACGCCCAAAATTTATTTTTTTTACCTTTCCTTCACTGTTACGCGATCCTAGAACATCTCTGGGATCGCGTACTTGCACACGAAATCGTTTCAGAAAGTTTCCTTTGTATTTACACGATCCTAGAACATCTCTGGGATCGCGTACTTGTGCTTGGATCCGAAAATCAGCAAAACTCAAGTTTTTGACCCAAATTAAAATGCGCATAACTTTTGACTCGTTAACAATCAATCCACCAAATTTTGCAAGCACATTTCATATGACATAACGGAGGTTTCCCAATTGGCACTTTTCTAAAATTCACACTAATGACGGTTTTGGACTTAAATCCAAAAAATGACCATTTGGGCACTCTTGAGAAACAAACTTGCAAACATTTTGACTCAAATATTCCAATTACCTTCCAACAAGTCCACTTGCATATTCTAATATATCGACATACATTAAAGTTGTCCAAACCATCATTTTGACTAGTTTAACAAAACGACCCGTTGGGAGACCCAATTTGACCCGTTTGGAAAATCAACGACAAATTGAGTTCTTAGGTTTTTAAACCAACAACGTATCCGCTATTCCATTTCTAAAATCATACAGACTCACGGGGGCCATTTACCACATTCGATTAAAACTCAACATTTGGCATTTTGATCACACTCCCACCAATTTGATGACCAAAACCACATACTTTCACAACTAAGCAAACTTACAGTTTTCAACTATGACCACTACTCGTTTTGACACCGCAACATTCAACTACGTGTTTTATCATAATACAACCGGGCGGTTTACACAACATGGTAATCAAGGCGACAATTTAAAAGAAAGGAAAACTTGCCAAACCGTACATAGCAAGCTTCAATCCACGCTATCCCATTGCAACCTCTTTACCCGCCCTCTGTCCACTTGGTTCAACCGAACCACTCGCACCTACAACAATAAACAACTGAACGGGTAAGCTTTAAGCTTAGTGAGCATACGGGCAATTAAATGAGTAATACACAACAACAAGTAGCAGACAACAATTAAACCACAATAACAACTGAATCACAGCAACTGTGCAAGTAACAACTAAACACTTAACCAATGGGCAATTGTAGAGATTATCACCACTGAGCGGATCCGCTGTCAACTGTCAATAGGCACAACGTGCCACAACTACAACAACTAGCACAAGGTGCAACAACGAGCACAATGTGCAACAACTTGAACAACTAGCACAAGTGCAACAACAAGCACAATGTGCAACAACTTGGCTAACATAAGTTAGCTAATCTCTACAATGTCAAATCAACAACATATAACATATAAGTATATAATAAACAACTCCACTCGATCATGTGACCTCTTGCACGTATGCAATCCGGAACACACAACCATTACCCAAATAACCCCCATATTACTCACCTTGGCATTTTAAGCAATTGAGCAATCCAACGATCAATAATAAATGCCACGTCTTTTAATCACCTATCACATAACACAATAATATAGAAACATATTTAGCATCTAACAACAATCATAATCAACTAATCATCTTCATCAACCCATCATCTCTTTGGGTTGACCAGTTTGACTTTTAGTCAAACTAAACATGACCACACTTTTCATGACCATAATCAACTCAAGTGTTTAACCACTTGATTCACTACTTTATATATATCAAATTACTCTTCTCAATTCGTCATTATAAGTTAACTTCTATTTATACATCTTACTACCTTAAATCATCACTTTTACAACATTTTAAGGTAATTAGAAGCATTTGAATGATTTAACATCTTTAATTTAGATTGCTCATCAACTCCACTACAACAAGTTCAACATCAAAGTCATTCAAACTACTACTAATTCATCTTTTCCATGACTCCATAGATTATTAAGCTTTTAACAAAACTTTCTTTTGAATCAAACACTCAATTCTAATAAACTTGCTTATAACAACTCTATTACAACAATTTATAAGAATTTTGGACCAAAACCCACTTTAATCACTATAACCCTAATTCAATTCATCAACTTTTGGATTGAATTGAGGTTAACAATAATGATTCACATACTTATACATCACTAATCAATCATAATCCACCTTAATTTCATTTTATACATGATCATACCCTCAAACCCCATCAAGAACCCATTTTTAGATTAAATTATCAAGAATACTTACTTACCTTAGGTTAGGGATGAACAATCACATTTGAATTCAACTTCCTTTGTGTTTAAATTGTTGATTGAGGGCTGATTTCTTGATCTCTCTTTCTCTCATGTGTTCTCTCACTCTCCCTAGAAGTTTCTGTGTTTGTTCCATATGTACGTACATGTATGTATGTATATTTATGTATTTAGTGTTTTTATTAGGTATTTACACATTCACTCCCTCTAGTTCCAGTCACTTTAAAATACATCACTAAATTGATTACTCCCGACTTATTATTTAGATAATTTAAATACTTCACAACTACGTATAGTACACGTAATTTATGCAACAACTGGTAAATTAAAATATATACATAAATTATAATATTACTTCAAATTTTGGGGTGTTACAGGTTTGGAAAACCGGTTAGAAAAACCGGTTTGAACTCGGTTTTTGGAGCTGCACGAAAACTAGCCCTTTTTTGACCGTTTATGACCGTTTGGGAGCGGATTTTAGGTGTTTTTTTTACCATTACACATACTTATTAGTTTCATTCCTAATGTACTAATATTTTATTGAAAAATATTTGAAGATTACATTATTTTTCCCTAAAACGTTCAACGCTAAAAAAAAACATACTTATATAGACTTATTGGTTTCAATAATATTTTTATGAAGATTTAGAAGACTTTGTTTTAAGTTATTGTTAAGTTGTGTTTCCATTCCTAATTTACTAATATTCTATTGAAAAAAATTTGAAGATTACGTTGTTTTTCCCTAAAACGCTCAACGCTCGAAAAAAAACTTACTTATATAGAAAAACCGGTTTTTGTAATCGAACCGATTCCAAACCGGTCCAAATCGGGTAGGGTCGGTTTGGGTTTTTACCCTCCAAAACCGGGTCGGTTCCAAACCGGTTTTGGACTAAACTGGTTCTTGACGGTTGATCAAAAACTGGTCCGGTTTTCCAACCCGAACCGGTTTGCCAAAAAAACCGATTTTGTTCACCTCTACCTATGTGTGGTTACCATTGAAATCATTTACTTGTTTACGCCCAAATCCCCAACACTTATGAATTCTCGATACTTTATAATAAGATCATATAAGTACTCGATAATTATTTTCATCAACCGAACGAGACCATTATTTCTTCATATATATTATAGTCAAAACGTTTATTGTTCACCTTAAAAACATAAGTAACATTCTAAGATGATGTTCAGGGCTTTTAGACCGTTCTCAATGGTTGGTGTGTTATATATCATGTCACTTATGTCACATCAGCGTCACATCAGCACTTCTTAAACTGATACACTACTAACACACAGTGTCAACAGTGAGTGTGTCACTTAATTTTATGAGTCTCACATTTAACAATATAACTTTATTTATATACACTAAACAGAAAAATGACGTGTTAGTTTGGCGACGCAAACCACCAAGTGACACACCAAATTGACACATTCATGCCAATGGTGTCATTTTGATGACATGCATCGGTTCCAAACCAACTTAAGCGTTGGGAGTGGTCTTAGCCAGGAGCTTAAAACTTTTCTTTTAACAAAAAGATTTAAAGCTTTTATGTTGAACAAAAAGCTCTCAATTTGAGCGATCCTTGAACAAACTCTCAATTCGGTATAATAACCGTAGCAAAACATAGTATCAAAATTGTTGATCACATCAAATTTAATTTAATTCAATTGCAATATGATTACAACGATATACAAAATGACAAAACAAAAATCACATAAACAAAATGTAAGTTAAAAGGGTATTTATAATATTCTGAAGCTTAAAAGGGTACTTATGAATTTTTCAGCTTTTAAAGAGCAACTTATGAAATCAATCCATTTCTTAAATTGGTTATAATATGGTTAATTACAAAGCAAAAACAATCCTACTCAAACTTTTATTCTAAAGATTTACGTTTAACCATTCATTTTTCATAAAATGTTACTGTATGTTAAAATTACTCAACTGTTAAAAAGTAATCTACAAGATAATTTAATTTTTATGAAAGCTGAATTACTTTATTGAACACTTTATAGGTTAAAAAAGGCCAAATTGGAATATGGGAATTGAGTCAGTTGCGTCACCGCTTACGCAATCAATATCAATTATCAATGCCAACAAGGGTTGGTGAGCCATCACTAATGGTATGTCTTTTAAGGTAAATTTTAGTGTGTGTAACCGTAACGACCAGAGATTTTCATGAAATATATACCTACAGATTATAAATTAAAATTCTTGAGCTAAATTAAATCAAGGTATTTGGTGCAATTATGCTCCCTCTTAAAATGAAACTGAGTACTTACGGGGTTAATTATGGGTCATCTCTTGGAAGCTTAGTCATTGAAGAAGCTTTTAGTTGAGTTGAACTTAAAATGGGATCCCTTTATTCTAAAGAGTTTATAGCTTTGAACCATTCGATATTTGAACCATTCCCGTGATAGTTTTTTCAAAGATCTTTTTAAAGACGTTGTGTATGATACTATTTTTATAAAAAGAAATTATTCTTCTAATGGTATACAGGTTTTCAAAGAGTGTTGATAATATAAATGGATTAAATTAATAAGGATATATTTGACGTAGGGGACTGAGATTCTAACGTACAATAGTAAAAAGTTTGATATAAATACAAGTAATGGCAAATTAATCAGTTAATGTTACATGTACCAATAATAATAATAAATATACTTAAAAATAGTAGACTTTAGTAAAAAATAAGTATTGAGCAGACTTACATTTTTCTATATATTATTACATTTACTACAATACTACTTATAAAATTATGTTTTTATTTTCATATCTGCATTCTGATAAGTATTTAAGTTACATAGATGTTTAAGAAATCTATTTTCATAAAAGATAATGTAAATGATAAACAGTATCTAATTATCTATGTTCTAAAAGCCTATTTATTGCATCCTTTGGAATTAGTTGTATGTTAAATTATATTTAGTTTTGAGAACATAAACAAAGTTAATAAACTTTTAATACAAACTTCCTTTTGGGTATGATTGACAAACAAACTTGTGGTAGTTTATTGAAATTTGAAAAAAAAAAAATTAACGAGTTTCAACTTTTAGATGTTTAATAAATAAAATTTTAAGAGTTTATTTAAAAAGTAAACTTTAGAAAGAAGAAAAATACTATTGAACTCTACAAGTAACTTTTAAAAATAAGCTAGAACCTTATGAAATGAAAAATTATATAAATATCCTTTATATAATTATTTATCATGTGTTTGTTTTTTTTTTACGTCAATTCACATATTTAAACTACATCTCCAACTAGTTTTGATAAAAACGCTTATAAAATAAATAAACTTCTACTTTCAATTTTAAATATATGTTCTAACTACCAACTACGACTACCAGCTAAATTTACCACACACGCATTTTATTCAATATTTGTATGTATACAAATTGAGGTATTTAAAAAGTGAGTGACCCCCACCATTCACTCTATGAAGCGCTTGGTCTCAATCAAGCACTTGAAGCCATCAAGCTCTACATCAGCAGATATAATGGAGTATTGAATGCATCAAGTGTCAGCACATTTATATTTCTTTTCCATTGAGCTTGCATTATAATTTCTCATTTGGCCCAACTAAAAAAAAAAAAAAAAAAACCCTAACAGCTTAAATAGAAACAAAAAATGCAACGCCCATATCTGGCATGTTTCTTCTTACCCATTCAAATTCAACATCCATCTCTACAACACAACAATACACAACAAAACAAAACAAAGGAGAAACATAAATAAATATCAAAGAACGCGGCGTTGACCTGCGAACTTCGGGCTTGAATGCCAATAAAGAACGTCGGCCCGGAGTCGAAAACGCCAGACTCCCCGGATGCTCTAAGGTGGTGGAAAAGTAGTGTTTCTGCAGTGTGGCACAAGCTTTTTGACTAGATTATTTGATTAACAAATCATGTGGTCTATTTGATTGTTCATACATAATTTAATGTAGAGAACACAAAAACCTTGCTTTTCAGGCAAATGAAGTTTTTTTCTTTTGTGATTATGATGAACTGTATTTTCTGTCAGAAAGAAGCAAAATTCGTATTATCAATGGAAAATGATCTGATAATCAAGAATAGTATTATATTTAGAACACTTCAAAAGAAAAAAGAAAAAAAAAACGGGAAATTAATCGTTTTGCCCCCGAAAAAATAAACTTGACGATTTGCCCTACCCGGTCAACCGTGACCGAGAACAAGATATTACTTGCGACCCACGGTTTTTCCTACCCGGTCACAAGTCACAAACCTTGAGTCGCAAGTCGCAGGTTTGCAACTTGTGACCGGGTAGGGCAAATCGTCAAGTTTTTTGTTTGCGGGGCAAATCGATTAATTTCCCAAAAAAAACCCGTCCTAACAACTTGAACCCAACCCAACAAAACAAGTATACAAGCCATTGTTTTGCTGGCTAACCTTATATACATATAATATAACAGATGTATCACAATTCAAGAAAAATAAGATGTTAAAGGCAAGACAAAATTAACAGCAAGACCATTCTCTATTTTCATTTCCTTTATGTAACATGACAAGAAAATACAAACAAACAGAAACAAAATACAAAGTTTCAAAGGTCTTGAAGGTTTCAAAAGAAAGTTTCTTCAGAAAGTAGAAAAAAACTAGTGCAACCTTGTTAACTCTTCTACTCTCTTCATAAGTTCCTCCACGGAAACATTCATAGTTTTTGATATCTCTTCCATTCTACTTCGGCCAAGATCCAGAAACGACTCGATCAAATCACCATCCAAGAAATTTCTTGAGTCGACCGTTTTCTTCTCGCTGTAAAACGATCTCCACTGCTCATGGCTCAACCCTCCAACTCCTTTAATAACCTTTCTCAAATTTGTTTGGAGTTTCTCCATGAAAGTGTATTGATCTTGAGGAAGTGAAGCAATGACACCAATAACACCATTGACGGTTCCAAATATTATGGTCGGGATTTGACCAACATCAGAATCTGGTAACCGCATCACGAGCGAACCGTGCCGGAAACGGTTCACAAATTCCCCAAGATGGTACTCACCAACTACCTCTAGACGACCCCTTTCCTCATCAGTGGCACCTTCACTGTTTTTACGGACTGTGAAAAGGTTGAAATTGTTTTCAGCACCAAGGTAAATGTCGTCATCAAGGATCTCGACTGCTGACATCCAATTGGCGTTGTAATCACGAGCCCGTTCCTCTATAGCACCTTCCTCATGCTATATGAAATATCACATACAGTAACTAGTGAAGATAATTTCAATCCGTTAATACGTAAGAGGGTCTAATTGGATTATACTTGGTCTCAAATAGGTCAAACAAGTGAAACTAAAAGAATAGAAACTACAAATACGGGTCACAAAGGTCAAAACTCGGCCGCGGTGTATTTGATACACATAAAACCTACCTAAATCGTTTAATCGAAGAAATTAACTTTACATTGTAATGATATAGCTTTTGGAATCATTATTAGCACATAAACAATTAGTAAAACCCAGGAAATAGATGACGAAAAGTATTTGCATGTCAACCAAGCCCGACCCACTATCATGACCCTTAGAAGTTAACCATTATAACATGAACCCGATTTAACCCATTACCGACTTACAGGATGAAGTATAATATCAGTACTGTACCTTATACATCAACAGCGAAATTGATTTCATCAAATCACCAACGACAATGAAGTCCCCACGAGTTTGAACATAGAGAGCAAGTATGTGCCCGTGATGTCCACATTCAGATTGCAATTCTCGTGTACCATCGTCACGAAGCATCCACTTGTACAACTGAATTTTTTGATTAATAGCAGCAAGAAGTTTACCATTAAAAGCATTCAAGGAGTAAACAGCACCCTTAGTCTCTTTCTCAGCTACTAGCTGTAGCTTTCCATCTTCTACCATGAAAACCAAAATACGACCCTGCAGTTGCACATTAATTACTAAATCATCTCCGCATTAAGATCATATCAAATATATATGATCCTTGCAAAAAACAAACAACTTTCGGTAATAAAAAGAAGAAAGAAAAATCTTACCTTAGTCGGTTCATTCTCCTCTGGCATAACATAAGCCGTTCCAACGCAATAATATGCATTATTATCATCTGAGAAAGAGCAGTTGAGAATGGAACAACCATACTCAAATTGGTCAAGTGAGTACGTGGATATGAAATCAAATGTTTGATCATCTAACAAGCGAATAAAATGCATTTCAGACTCTTCTGTGCTTGACTGATTGTACTTTAAACTACATATGGCAAATGTACGAGACTGTTCTTGATGGCAGATACGTCTTGCGTGTTCACCAAGAGGAATTGAACGAATGTGAAGCTTCTGAATATCATCAATTGTCCCAATCGTCAACTCGCCTTCTTTTGCAATCGCAAGACTGTTGGCCACAAGAAAAGAAAGAAGTTGCAACTGATGTAAAAATGTAACAATTAATGGGTGATAATTAAAATGTTACCTGTCTGGAAAAGCGGCAGAATTGAAAGGGCACATGTGACTGACTTCTTTTAGGTTCACGTTACTGTAGAGCAATTTCTTGTTACTGCTGTATATAACTGTGGGCCTATCAGAGGCTGCAAAAACATGTGTGGTACTCTTTGATGAAAATGTACGTAACGTTATTGGCTGGGTCCCAAGTGACACTTTCTTCCTATCGGTTAATTCACCAGTGGCTGTGTTCAGTAAAAAGTTTAAAAGATGACCATCTCCAAGTGCACATAGCAAGTAAGGTATCTGAAAATAAGCATCAAACACTCATATATTAATAGAGCTGAATTCGTAAAATCTTCATAAAGCCATAACTTAAGTATATTTGAAGAGTCGTACCCCTTCGAAAGCGCAGAGAAGAACTGAACGGGGAATAATCTCACCACCTAATTGTTCCTCAGTGATGAGATTTAGGTCTGGAAGTGAGAATATTTTGACACTAATATCCGTCCACATACCAACCGCAGCAAGCTTACTATAGTTTGGGTCATCACCAATAGGGTTTATGTCAAGACATGAGATATCATACTTCAATTGGGCATGCTTTTTTTCTACCAAAATACCATCACCAATTTCAAGGTAAACTAAATGGCCACCTCTAGTAGCCAATAGAACCTGTAACAAAAATGATAACGGATCTAGTCAATATTGACTTTTCTTTAGATGACACAAGTAGCCAAGTTGGGAGGACAATAAATAGATAATAGATTAAGAGGACAAAAAACGAAGATTAACGATATATATTAAGCATGAGTTAACTGCAATGGCCAAACAAATAGAAACAAATGTAGTGAATATCCTAAGATGCAATTGGGATCCATAAGTGGGCCTGATCCTGAGACTGTCCTGGACCAGCCCAAAGAGGCCCTGTCCTTTAGATCTTGTTAGAACCAATAAGTTGATCAGTCCTAAAATTGGATTTAAAAGCCCAGTTAGGCCCAATTACAATCCTGTGTTGTCCTAGAACTGATTAAGCCCAATCCCTTAAGCCCAATTCATAATTTTGTTTATTTCATGAAATATATATTTAGATTTCTGATTTTCCTTTATTAAAGTTTATTTGTATTTACACGTTAGAAATATGAATTTGAACATTTTAATGCATTATACAACTAAATTGAGGAATTTTATATATAAAGACATACTTCTGTAGTTCTATGTATAAAACAAATTGTCAAAAGTTCTATTTTTTATATCCAAATTACTTGTTTATATACGAAATATTCTTGTACTTGTAAGATATAAGTTTAATTTTCAATCAGAAAAAATTGAATATTAATAAACAAAACTAGTCAGGTAGAAAGTAGAAACAGCCTGAGCTAAATCACCTACTTCCCCAAGCAACGACGTGGCCATAACACCTATTTAGGACAGAGCTCTTAGAAGTGGACCTAGGCTCAGTTACGCATGGTCTTTGTGCACCTCTAAATGCATGAATTGTCGATGATCAAAGCAAACATTACATTAAGCATCCATTGTCAAGCACCACAAAGAGTAGTCATGTTTTCATTCAAACTCTTAACAAAGAATGGTAGCATTGTACCTGAGTAGCATTAGCAGTGGCAACATTTATAGAGTAGTCAGCGGGTGCATGCCATTCGTGTCGTAGCTCTCTTGATGTTGAGCTAACCAGTCTCACTGAGCTAGAAGTAACCTGAAACATGATTTACTACTACCTTAAGCTAACAAAATATATCAGAATCAAATTCAATCAGATGTTTCTTATTTGAGGTTGGTGATTTAGGCCAACTAGAAAGATGAAGTACAACTGAGATGGTTATATGACTACAGACCCGTGAATACCTGAACAAGTTGATTATGAACAGCATCATGACAGAATAAAGTTTGTACTTGAGAACAAAAGCCCTCAATCTCAGTTTCTTCTAGCTCATCTTCTAGATTCATTGCCAATATTCGAGTCTCGCTAATGAAACTAACAACCAAAAACGTGTCATACAAATCATCTGTTGCTGATCTTAGTGACCACATTCCTTTGATACCTTGTAGTTCCACAGATGCCTTGAGAATAAAATTATCATAAAAGATTATTAATCAAACTTATAAGTTACTACAAGAAAGGGAGAGAAAAGAGAGAGATAAAAGTCCATACCTGTTCGTTTATCCCAATCCCATTTCTAACAATGCGAAGGGAACCATCTTTATATGCTCCTGAGCAAGTCACAACCTGCCCTTGACCTTGCCTCTCTAAGTCAACCACACAAAAGTCAACTATTGGGCCTAGGTTGACGTACCTTTCTAGCACTTCAACATAAGAACCTTTTGCATCGGGTTGTAAATTTAGCTTAACAAGCTGCGATGGACAAGGGGAAATATATTGAACGACAAAATATACCTTGAGTTCAACATAAAGCCAGAAACAATGTAACATATAGGTTGAAATTTCATATTACTAGAGCCAACCATATGTGACTAGAAAAAAGCTGGACTCATTACAAGTAAACAAGAACTATTATATGATGAAGGGTTACACACCTGGGAATCTCCATAGCTTGAACCAACATATACGAATGCATTATCAAGATATGATATAGTTGATGCTATAGATGTTTCCCCTAAAAGCTCAATTTTAAGTCCAGTAACCCTACAGAGTACAAACAACGTATCTTTTAATACAATTGCAAAAAACAATATCGAGTGGACTTGAAAAAACATCTTAGCTAACATATGAAATCGTCCAACAAAAACAAAGCAAGGAAGTTCATCCTATTTGTGTGTGTGTGTGAGAGAGAGAGAGAGAAAGAGAGAGAGAGAGAGCTAAAAAGAAGCAAAAACTCACTTTTCCTTCTCATGGGCTATGACAAGCAAGTGAAGAAGCCCACTATGGTCACCAAGTAAATACCTGGAACCATCTGCATCTACCCTTCCATATGCTCTAGTAATAGACTAAAAGTTCATACAACACAATGGTCATCAGTCAACGCTACGAAGTTATAAGTACTGTGGGACAACTTTTAAATACACTGAAACATATATGGAATATACGTCTCCTAATCTATACATGCATCATTCCAGATTTCGAATTCATATTTCTGTTACTTTTTCTTTTTTTAACAAGCACAAGGCACTTATACATCATAATAAACAAAGTTGGAGAAGCTCCGATTGACTTACAGGTCTAATTGGTATCACTTTAAAGGCGGACGCACTACAATACACAATAGTCTCTTCCCCGATGATTAATACACCACAAAAAGGTGGTGGGACAGGTATTAACAAATCAGCCCCATTATCTAGATTGTTCCGAGACCATGGACCTTCAACAAAGTCTTTATCCTTCAAAGAAACCTCATAAGTTTTTACATGGCGGGCATCTTTATTATCCTGAAACCAAGTAAGAAGAGAGACAATACTGTTATCAAGCTAACTTTTTTATTTTCCTTAAAAAGGGAGTTAACTGTACAAATTTAAAAACAGAACACTTGTAAAGAACCCAACCTGATACAGAACAACGATTGTAGGCTTTGGACAACCATATAGAAATTTTATATCCAAAACTTGAAGTTCTTCTAGCCTGTGATACATATAGAAAAACAATATCTCAGTTACTATCAATGTTAAAAATTACTCCCTCCCACCCAATAAATAATGATAAAAAGAAGCGATATCAGTGTCATCAAGATACATTCAGAATAAAGTACTCTTGTGCATCAGAATTAATATTTCAATACTTTTGTACCATTTGGAAGAAACAGTACTATTTTATATATTATGTTGTCCAAAAAGGTATATCAATTAATATGGCTATCCCTAGAAGAAATCATTGTTGTCCTGATAGAATTTAAGATTTATGATTAAAAAAAAGTAATGGACACAAATTTTACCTTTCTATGCAAACACACGTCACGAGATAAACATATGGCTATAGAACAAAAATCCAGCATGTTTAGTGCCAGAAAGTAGCACATACCTGATGTTGAATGCTTCTTTTAGTTGTCCTTTGTTATCGAACGGAATGACCTGAAAGAAAAAAAAAAGGTGTGGGTATTCCAATGGCATAAGCAGATGAAGTAGAACTCGAAAACTAATTAACCTCAAATGTTAAAAATATTAAATATATATAGAAAACCGAAGAGTTACGTACCTTAAACAGCCCATCATACAAATGGAGTCCAATGAGTCTGCAGTCAGGGTCAATTATGCCTATCTATAAAGATAAAAAAATGTGCATAAGAAAACTATACATTACAAATCAGAATGTATCTCATTTTTACTAAAGATATATCTAACACCTTGCAAATAACTTCATATGTACCTGGCCATTGTCTGTGGGTCTGCCTATGCGATCTGAGACATCACCCATAGCTCTACACAGATCAAGAACAAATTTGTAAACAAAAAGAAGATATGAATATGTTGCTTACAAAAGGAAAAAAAAACATCGCTGTTATATGCAGGACCAAACCTTGTAATAACCTCATTCGCATCAGCATCCCACTGAAGAACACAAAACTTGTATCTTTCTGTTGCAATGAATAGAAGGTCTTGTGTTTCACCCTTCAATAAAGCAAGAACATACAAGAACACTCAACATGAACAATCAAGGAAATAAATAATAAGATCTTTCTACCAAAACTACAATATAACTAACTCACATGAGGACGGAAGAGTTCTAGAGTGGCAATTCTTCCATATATTGGCACGTCCAACATAGGCTGTATAAGAGCAAACTCACAATTAAATACAGTATTCCCTTCATTTCATCATAGATTCGAAATATTGGAATCTTATTCACATGCTAAAATGCGGATCAAGGATAATCGGATATCAAGGATGTCATAAACAAATTGTATGTGGAAATTATGCAGCAAAGTTAATCAATAAGAATGACACAAGACACAATTCATGTGAAATATCATATCATATTTCCTATAAATTCCAACAATAATGTCTATTTTGCTCTATGCTTCTATGAAAGAACGACTAACTATTCATTATTATCATCTGGTCAATTTTATACAAGATAATAATATGTGATGTTTTCCTTTATATAATTTTTTTTGTTTATGATGGCCTAAACAGTATCTATTTCTCCTAGGTTTGTTAATAAAGAAAGCTATAAAAACAAAATCAACTACAATTTAGAATGTGTTCCCTCCATAAACTAAAAAAAATCTTTTTCCCATACTTTTCCAAATTATCTAGTTATCTAGTTTGTAATATAAGAGAACTAAGCATGACAAATTAACAATACCGAAATCTTAATATATGCCCAAGTAAACTTGGACTATTTCACATACAGATCACATCTTGAAAGGAAAAGGATAAACTCTTAGATGTACAAGGGTTTTAGATAAAAAGATGTACAAGTTACAACTAAAAACCCACCTGCAAACCTTGAGGAGTAAGTAAATGAATCTCGATACGGGTACATTTCCTGACAATGAAAAATGAGTAAATGTTAATGCAATTCAGGAGACCTTGTTACTTTGCAATGGAAAGAACAACCATAAAAGGTCACTATAAAAAGCATAACTCAGTAAATCACACTGCATTTATTCCCCTAAAAACATATTTGCAGCCTACTCTCTCAATTACCACCAAATAATAATCAAAACAATACACGAGGAAAGCTTATTTTTCTAACTTAAGAGCTTATTGGAATTTGGAAAAGCCAATAAGCTCATTTTAAATGGTTAATGATATAACCAACTTGAGTATTATCTGCTTATATAAGCAATAACATATTGCTTAGCTCGAAAGCCGTAAAAACTGAGCTTAACGACTTTTCAAAATCTCCAAAAGCCCAAAAAAATAAGCTTAGCCAAACACCCCTTAAAATTGTTAAGGTCAAACCCTAGTATTGTTCAATATCACCTACAGAAGACCAAAGTTACCAATTACAAACCTAATCTTAGCATCTTACACATCGTATTTATCTATATTTGAGGAAATTGAACAGCAATTATACTTCAATTAGATTACTGGATTAGTTTTTCCTAAAAAGTATCATCAATACACACATAATATCTCAGAATTTCTGCTTCTAATCCATAACCTAGCTAAAATTTATATAAAGATACATATACATATGTATATACACACACGCACAAACTGAAATGAAAAAACACTTACGCAATAATAAGATTGAGTTCTTGAGGACCGGTGAAATTGCCGACACAAGAATGAGTAACATTCGTAGGCTTATGAGCCGTGACTACATAATTATACGTACTCATCTGTATCTATATATGATTTTACACACGAACAACTGACTCAGTAAAAGAATATGGAACCCTAGATACAAACCCCTTTCTGTTTTTTGTGTTCTCTATTCTTCGATTTCTGAAAGTCACTGGAGTACTAATTTTGCTGATGACGACGACGTTTTGCTACTACTTAAATTTTTTGATGGGCTGCTTTCTACATAGACTTTTTTTTTTGGGCCTCAAGGCCCAACACATTATTAGAATTTTTATTTTGGGTTTGGAAATTAGTACGAGTCAAATTTTCTTGTGTTTTTTTTCTTTTTGATAAAAAACTAAGTTACAAGTTTGATGCATACGCACCTTTATCTTTCTCTTCCAATTACATGATATTGTAACATGTTATTATGTAAATTATGTAATTATGTATTATGTATTATGTATTATGTATTATGTATTATGTATTATGTATTATGTATTATGTATGGTGATTACAACTATGTATTATTTATATATTTTATATTTTATCATTTTACTTTCTTACACATATAACTTTACTCTGTAATTTATTAAGTTAAGTGCAATTAGAAGCGTACACATTTATCTTCTTATTATGCAGTACTAGTTTTTAGGTGTGTGTAAAACATGTTAGAACTTCCAAAAAAATGAAGATAAATATTAGATTGGAAGAAACAAAGAACAAAGCTAGATTTTGTATTATAATTCACCATGTTATATGAAATTTAGTTTAAGATAGAATCGGTGATACGTTAGCCATGGACCCATGGTTGATATTAGGATAGACTTATAGGTTTATTAAAAAAAACGATAAGCAGATGATATGAACACACAATGATTATTCAAACAAAGTCACGTGAAGAAATCTTTTAATTGATCACAAAAGAGATCGGCTATTATTATTTAAATATATATTCAAAGATTGAATATTACTAATTAAAAAATATTTGGCTAGAGAAATTTAGATAGAATGAAGCTAAGAAAACAAAAGGTCGACAGATGTGAAGTCGACGGGAGGAGGATAAAATAATTTAGAATTTAGGGTTTTACTCTGATACCATGCTAAACTTGATTATTTCTCATTAATTGAATAATGTTGACATATAGAATATAAATACATAGTAAATGACAAACGGGCTAAACTCAAGATAAATAAGACCCATATAAATAATGAACTACTGATAACCCCTAACAATTTTTTGGCACCAAGATTATGCATCCGGTTCTACAAAACTTGTTCATAAAGTTCAAATATGTAACACGTACAATTGCATTTGAATAATAATAATCTCATATATGTATGTCATTTGGGCTTGTACTTTGTATTCGGGATCATTGGCGGATCTAGAGCATAAAGTCACATGGTTTATTAATGTCTTGACTCAATAAGTTGGTTGCGGCGACAAAATAAATCCGGATAAAATAAAGGGGCGGGTCCTTAATATACTAATATACTTATATTTTGCATTATCTTCAATGTTGTTTTTTTTATTACATTTGTTGTTTGAACATCAACAAGGTACTATAAGCGAGGGGATAAGTAGACAATAATAAGATATCTTTTAAGTTGATCAAATGTAGTTTATAAAAAGATGACGGTCGTTTCATAATTACATACGGTGCATTAGTTGTCTAAGTACAATTGTACTTGAATAGTCTTATGAAGTTAAATATTTTGTAATTCATTTGGTACTTGTAGTTTAATAATAGCTAGCAAAAAAAGAAAAGAAAAAAAAATCTAATTTGTAATGTTTTGACAAAGTAACATGATAATGGTATCATTTCATTTTCTAACAACCGTTTAAATTGTATTTTTTTATTATTATTATTTTCATTTATATATTTGTTATAATTGTATTTATATCGTTGTTATATAATCTATAATAATCATTTCGTATTTTTTTCATCTTATACGTTGAATTTGACAATTGACTAATGTAACGGTTATTAAAACGATAAAGGTTAAACTTTGTCTCAGGTTTGATCGAAATTTTATACTCCTCTATTTTTTGTTTTGTTACTAAAAAATGTAAAATTTTGATTAAAATCTTCAGTTTCATATGTCAATACATTACATATTTCATAAAAGAAATTAGTTTAATTAAGATATAAAAGTATGATGTTTATTTTTTGTTTCAACTCTAATTTAGGTAACTATTTGATAGTGTTATATTTAGTGGTGGGGACAAAGAAAAAAGAGAAGACAAACTTACATAATCTCATACATATCTTAAAATCTCATAATTTTATGTTATCATGATAAATTAATGATAAACTCCTTAAAATATCATGATATATTAGTGATTTAGTTTGTAATTTGATAGTAAGGGATAATTGAGGATGAACTAGGTTGTGTAAATCTTTTCATTTTAATTGTAACAACAACAAAATTACAACAATTATATAAAAAAAAATTGGAATAGCTAGAATTTTATTAAAAGTCAACCACTCAAAATAGAGGAGAGCAAAAAATACAACCAGGGCCTCTAAGACATAATTTAGAGAAGAAAAAGTTTTAAAAATAAACACCAACTTAAAAGTTCGAATCACCAAAAAACAAAACACAAAATTTAACAATTAAACAATACATCTAACAATTTTTAGGCTAGATAAGAAAAATTCAAATAAAATATACAATTCTCAATTTAGGTGTATAAAATCAAAACTCTCATCACTAAACAACGTCAGTAAAATACAATCATCAAAACAAATGTATCAAAATTCAATTTTTTACACAATAAACAAAAATTAATTTTATATTTTAGAGATACCTTATGTTATGTTAGGATGTTAAATGAGAAAATTGGAGAGTGAGAGGTAAGATGCACACGTCTTGTTAATGATTAAGATTGGGCTATTCATGGACTAACATGTAATTATTTGGGCTATTAATGGGCCAAAATATCAAGGTAGGTCATTTGACCCAAGTGCTATACTACTGGATCTGCCCTCGCTCGGGATGTGTTTATTCGTTTTGATCATGCCTTAATACGCTATTTATTGATTACAATCTAACGAATTACTGTTAATAATGTTACGTGCATACACAACTTATATACTCCATAATAATGAATAAACATTAATTCAAAAATAAGACAATAATGACAATGTTATTAACATGATAATTTGTTTCCAAATTACAAGTCTAGATTGCACCAATGTTCTTAAGTCCCAAAACAACACCAACGCCGATAATGTGACCAACTGTCCCACAAGCTAAAGTATCGGCTAGAGTGAAGCCAGCAGGGTCGCCTGTTTGAAGCCCTGAATCCCTAACCTCGAGCTTTAGCCCTGCTGTTGCCTTCCTGTTTGCCGATGGTGCTAACCCAAATCGACCAGCGAACAACATCAAGGTTGTTGATGTCACCATAATCTATACAAAAACATATAAACTCATAAGTACGTTCGTACTGTTACGTAGCGTTATGTTTTTTTCCAAAATTATTAATATAAATTAATCCCGCGTGCAAGTAATTTACCAAATTTGTGGATGAACCGATGAAATCGCAACGAACACCTAGAGCTCCCTTTCCCTTTCCCTTGGGTTTCATTGGTTGCATTGCTACCTGAAAATGGTCATGAGTTACATGTGTTAGCTAATTCTATTAACGTAGCAACCATTATATTATTTTATACAGTACATTCATGCGATTAATTAAAAAATGATCAAGATTGTTAGAGTTAAAAATAGAAGATTCTAAACCTTGCTTGGTACTTAATCTTTGAGGAGTATAAAAGCATGTAACTAGGGTTAATTCATGGAACAATCCTCATTGTATTAAACACACTAAATGTGAAATAAACAAAAACGCTCTCAATATTCATACACATGTTGATACTCGATTTTATTCGATTCGTTATTCGATATTGATTTAGATCGTTATCAAAGATATCTGGTTGAAAAAATATAATGTATAGATTACATAATCCGTCTATTTGATGATATTCCTTTTGTGTTTAGATCAGTGGCGGAGCCACATATACATTTGGGGTAGCCTTTGCTACGGGTCCGTTTGACATGCGAATAAAAAGATTTGATTTTACTAATAGCACTACGTGTAAACAAATTGTACCACCAGTTCAATAAATGATTAGCCCGTTGTGTATGTTATTTATTTAAAAACTGCTAATTGATCCTTTTTTCATATGAAATCGTACATTTTTATAAGTTGTTTTTATCTATTTGATACTATTAAAAGAAATCATGCTAAGAGTCACTTTAACTTCTTAATCCACCACCGGTTTCAGTCATCTTTTTTCCACCTAATTATTGTTTTCTGATATCCACATATACTAAATTCATGAAGACAAGAACACTCAAATTGATTTCGTTCTGGGTTTATCAATAATTATATAAACATATACAATGACTGAAAAACTAATATAATAAAGAAAATGAACTAACCATGTTTTGGACCGGGGAAAGTGACGGTGAGCTGGCCTTTAAACCAGTGAATTGAGGAAGTGAAGTCATGACAGCAGTTGCCATTTTCTGATCTTGAAAAAAAACTTGGATTGAAAAAATGGAGTTATGAAAAGTTCTTAAAAGCAGAAGCCACATAAAAGATTTGAGTTTATGACCATGGAAACTTAGATGTAGGATAAACTTTGATCCTTGTGCTTACATGGCATTATATGACTGGACAACTCCATATCCACTAGATTTTATAAATTATTTTCGTTTTAATTTATAATAATGAAAAACATGAGTATATATATTTTTAGTCAAACATATACAAAAAGATTCTAATTTACAGTTATCAGAAATTAAACTCTCACATAATTAAATCTTTTACAAGTAATAACATGGATACTGTGTCACAAAGCTAGTTTTTATTATTGAATTCTTCGTCTGTCTCATTTTTATTGTTCACCTTATTATTTATATTCGTCTTAAAAATATTGCTTACTTGTAAAAAATAACTATAAAAAATTATTAAACTTCCTAAATTACCCTCGTTTATTACTCTCAATCATTTATTTCATACAAATTTTCAGATAAATTTGCCTTGAATACAATGCCACAATTGACATTTATCTAACATATCTTAAATCAAACAAAAATTCACATTGGACAATAAAAGTGAAACGGAAGGAGTAATAAATTGTAACACGTACGAGTTGATATGTATTTGGTTTGAGATGATATATTGATATCATCATGTTCATCATATCTGTTCTCTTTGTTCTTATTAGTTAACTTGTTTAAAAAGGTCAACATGTCTCGTTTAGCGATATATTGGTGATAGTTTGATACTCCGAATAAAAGTTTGTACGTTCATGTTTTACTTTACTTTAGACATCGGTATAGTGAGAAAAACGTCTAATTAGTGTATAAGTTTGTCATATAAAGGAAAGGATAGCTTGATTAAAATGCAATATGAATGATATGATTATGAACATAAAAGCATTCAATTAATATTTAATATTAGTTTCTAAATGAGTATGTAACAGAAGAAATTAAGTACAAATCTATAGTTATGGGTTTAGGTTTATTTATTAAAAAATTGAGTACAAATATCGTCAACAACCTTTTATAACTTTGCAGTTAGTGATAACCGAGGTCACGATCACGAACGCATGATACAGTGATACACTATTTCTACGGGCCAATTTAGGGAGGCCCAAGTACTTCAAAAACCAGCCCATACTTAAACCCAAACATAAAGGCTTGTTTTGTGCATTTTTATGTATTAATTAAAAGTTAAGCAAAGTACAATACAAAAAATGACATACCATAAGATTCCTACACCAACAACAAAGAAACCCTACCTTAATTAAGTACAATGTAATTAGCTTCCCATGTACAAAAGTAATAGAATCCCACTACTTTTCCACCTATTTAACTTCCATCTTGAGGCTGCTCTTGATTTCTTTGTCCTAAATTGATTGAAACCGTAAAAAAAGGATTAAAAACCTTATATATAATCTTTCAACAACATTAAAAACTCGTTATGGATGTTTCTTGGTGTTGTATCAAAGAGATAGTGAGATTAGACTAAGGAAGTATACATATTGGAATGAATGGTTTGTATCATTTGCCTTAAATATACGTTAAAGTTAATGACCCGATTCTTGAATTCGATTAAATTTCGATCATTGAATTAGGTTTCTAAATAGGGATAAGAGATAAATGTATATAATCATGACCCAAAGTCTATTGCATGAATCAAACTTCATTTAGTCTCTACATCAAACTTTTAGTTATTTGATATTGTATGTATCCGATAACTTTATTCATTTGGTAGCTGTTACTTCATGACGTGACAAACGTATAAGTTGTCACCTCATCAAAAATGGTTGTTACGTCAACAATTACAAGTAATAAGAGGTCAGATACATATAATATCAATAACTGAAACACTTTTGATACACATAATAGAGCCAAATGAAGTTGAATATAAATAGTAGACTCTGGGTCGTGATTAAATACATTTACATTACAGACACCACTCACTTTTAAATATGAACCAAATAATGCACAAGAAATAAATTATCAAGGATGCAACTTACGCTGATGCAGCATACATGCATTTTCCATAACCTGTCATCAGTCATCACAATAATTCAAAAGATTGCAAATGGTTAGAAACGTTGTATTTTTGTTTCTTTATCTGAAACACTCCTTGGTATGTAATAAATGTAAAAGAACATCACAATAGCTTATAAAAGATGTGAAGAAAATAAGTTTGGTTAGATATAATTTGTGTGATTAATGCGTTTAACGTTTGAAATAAACTTACTTGGATCGTTCTTTGTCAAAGTACCAGCACCACCAAAATTGCAAGCAATATCGGAATTCCCATTTTGCTGATAGTAACTGTTGAAAGCAAAAGAGGCATGCGAAAATAATGTGTCTGGTTGATAACATGGGCCTCCGGGTCGAATCTGACTGCAATCGGTCATACCCAACCCGCAGGCCCAGTCCAATGCAGTTTGTAAATCGTACTGGGTTGCTGCAGGTGAGGCTACACACCAATTTGAACCATCTAAAAATGTCATGTTGCCTTCTGGTGGTGACAATAGTGAATCTTCTGCCTGTATGGTCCCTACCATCAGCACATCTACAAAATACAATTTTCAAATATAATATTGTTAGATAGAAGTTTAACCTTTTAATACACGAATTTAACTTCTGGAATATGTGTGTTATTCTAGTTGCATTCATTTTGAAGTGTTGAAGCACGTTGCCAGCCATAAGAGGAGAAGATTAAAATGGCCCAAACCCGATTGTGGACTTAGGGTCTATTAAGCTTTAATTAGGTTTCTATTGTAATCTATATATAACTGATTAATGATATATTATGCTTACGGGGTTTCAATGTTTAACAAATGTAACAAAATCATGGACCGCAGACGATTCATAATGCAGCCCCACGAGTGATACGTGCAGTTAGGAGCACATATCATTTACAATTAAACCGTACTTAGCATATGAAATGAAATATCACAATAAATAATATGTGAAAAACAACAATAGCAATATTTATGAAAAGTGGATTGATCAACAGTAGACAATAAGCAGAACAGAGAAAGAAATGTTTCAATGTTTGAGTTTGAGTAGTCCCTTTTTCAGGCATTCTTTAAAGTGTACGTCTCATCTGAAAAAATTGACCCCTCAAGAAACCAAAACAATTTTTAGGTTAAAAGAATATAAAAGTAACCCAAAATACGAAGTACAATTAATTAAGAAGTATTTAGTTAGGTTAAAAGAATTTATAAGTTCAAGTTTCTTAATACAGAGCTACTTCAAGTAGCAAAAATTTTAAAACTTTTATTCTTGTTAATAGATTTTATAAAATCTTTGTCAAAAACAATATTAAAAACTTAGACACTAGATAATATAAGTAATTTAATCTGCCATAAGTTTTTATAAAATAGGCGTCAGAAATACCCTTAGAAAGATTAAAGTGTAAACTATGTAAAGAAAACAAATTTGAAACTGTAGTATAATAATAAATGGTAAGGGTAACATATAGCCATTATATTATAAAAAATTATCAAGCTTTTATTAATTTGCTAAAACAAACAATAGTTGATTTTTTTTCAACAATACAAATAAGTTGGATGAGGCTATTTAAATTCACAACAATACATCAAGTAGATTACATGCAAATGCAAAATAAAAGGCCATTAAGCACATTAACAAGTGGATGACAAAGATATTTGCTCTCACTATGTGATGTCTAAACCATGGATCGAAAAACGATCAATGTTACCAAACAAACTCGTCTAACACGATATAAACCTATGAAGACGAAACAAAATATATCTACATAACTCGAACTAATACGTCTACTAGTTGCAACAACTCACTAAAATAACACAAGACCAAACATGTTATTTTGTTCATAACATTTTACAACACAAAAGGAGATGAAAGAGATACATACATAGATAAGATAGTGCAAAGAGTGATTGAAATGTGAAAGACATGCTTCTAAGAGTTAAGTTATGTGTGTTTGGTGAAAGAGAAGTTATGAGAGTTAAATGCACATCAAGAATCAAGAGTTTTCTTCAACCTAAATTTTCCTCCTTTTCTTTTTCCTTCACTTACTTGCTTTTATGTTTTATATTGTATTAATTTAGTTAGCACTTAAAATATGACTACTTTATTTTGTAAAGTTTAAACAATTACAACATAACAGTGGATCTTAAACCAATTTTCTATAGTAACGACTATGGTATGTTGACCATATAAATCGAATAAATTTCTATCATGTCCTTATAAGTACCTTGTACATTTCACTGCTAATTGTTATTGGGTTTGGTGTTTGGGGTAGAAAATAGTGTGGTAACGCTGTTTTGTGGGTGCTTTTGTTTTGGGTTAGCTCGTAGTTTGGGCTAAGTATCGTGTTCTCACGTGGTTTTTCTTTGCTCATTTACTAGTTGGGTTAATTTAGTTTGAGGTTCCAAAGATAAGAATTACAAAACATGGGTTAAATCTTTATCAAGAATCTTAAAATTGATTAAAATACCTAATTATAGTTTATCATGGGCTCAAAGAAACTTTGATAACTTTTTTGTTCATTCAATTTATGCACTTTATGTAAGTGATGGGGTTATGGTCACATATGTATGTATATCACATATAAAAAAAATCAATATGATATGCGTATTTTTCTACATACGTGATTATCAAAGTTGTAAATTAACTTCTAAGACCCATGCCAATGGAGCTTCAGTTGGGAGCATCAGATCACTTACGGTGCCAATGTTGCATCTGTTACTTTATGCATCAGTTTTACGATGGAGAAGTGAAGCAAAAAGTGGAACACGTGATTAAAAAATATTTGTGTTATTTAATGTTTAAAATAAAGGTATATTGATAAATGTGAGACCCAAAAAAACTGAGTGAAGTGTTAGGGTTGGAAGTGTTCAGTCAGTTTTGTGTTAGTTTTGAAAAATGCTCATGTGGAGCTGATGTGACAGAAACAGTTGGATCAGTTTGTGTCACTATTGAAAGTGGCCACACGTCCATATTTTTTCTTGCTCACATGGCAACTATGTGCAAGTCACATTACATTTTCACAATGCAAATGGCTTACACATGACATTTTTTCATCGGTGTTAATTGTCACATGTTATTGAAAGAGTAAACAGTTTATATTAAAATATAAATTAAGGTATTATGACGTGACTATATACATCTAACAAGACAATGCACATACCATATATAATGAGTTGTTTTGGAAAGCTATTTTGCGTATATGTAAGGTAATTGCAGGATGATATGATATTACGTATATTTCATACAATGTTCCTATCGACTATTCGACTCCACTTGGAAAGCAACATGGATTAATCAACTTGTTTCGTATCTCATATACAAATGATATGTAATGTTCCTAGCTAGGTCATATGTTGAGTTTGATACTTTTCTTAATCAGCATCTACTTTTGATTTTTAAATTCTTAACCTACTTATTAATAAGGATTGAAATTATAACCTCTGCAGTTATATCGTTAATGCAATAGTATTTGTCATCATTTTATTTTTCTTTAAAAAAGATGGTTTGTGGTCCGACCCGGACGACGTGGTTAGATCCAATTGGTGAAGTTAGCCGACATGGTTTTAATGGTCACATGCCAAACAAATGAGTCACGTTTTTTCTATCCAAATTTCATGTGCTCTTCACCGCCACTACGTACAATCTTATACATTTTCTGCAAAAAAAATAAAAAAAAATAATTCCTTTTTTCAAGTCATATAACTAATCATTTCACGAAGAATTTCATATAGTATAGATATTTAGATTATTACTTAAAATAATAATATAATATATACATTCAGTTTAATTTATAACATTCCTTATATTTTCATCAATTTAAGGTACATTATATAAGTATAAGTAAAATATTAAATTTAAAATCTACTAAGTTTATAGTATTATAATATCATATATCGGGTATTATTAAATTATTTAATGTAGAAAAAAGTTGAAATAATAAATAAATCGTAAAGTGCAACTCATTAATGGTGAAACCAACCCATGTGCAGTTGTCATATGTACTTATTTCATATTCTCAATCCGTTTAATAAAAACAAAAGACAAATTTTGTACTAAACAACATAAATTCGATCGTTGATGGACATAATAAATTATATATACAAATAAACTTCCTTAATAAATTGGAGTAGACACATAAAATTAATGAACCATAGCTTTCGGGCCCCTTTACTCATTAAATAATTTGTACCAAGTTACACCAAAAACTCGACGATTTCCTATTATATCTTTCTCATTTTTTTTGAAATAAAAATTTAAGCCAGTGATTCGTATATCAATAAAAAATTTTCGTAGACTATTAATTGTGTTTTATGATACTGTATAGTACAATATCATAAAGTACAGTTAGTAGTATACCGAGAGTTTTTGATGTCATCCAAAATTTAAGATTGTAATCTTGTATAGTATGATAAGTAGATTTATTTACAAGTAATTTGAAGCAATAATATAAGGAAGATGTGGATGGATTAGTTGGAGACATTTGATGTGGTTTAGGTTATGGGAGTGTTCCCTCCACATGATCCCCGTTTCCTTTGTCTGCGCTTAACCTCTTAGTGGGTCCTTCCATTTTTTAATTAAACAATAAGCTTTCACGAATACTAGTATTGTTTTCTTTACGTTGATTATTTTAATTGTTAAGGTTAAGGTATCAATGTGATTATAACCGCGTACAAGATAGAGTTTAGTAGTAGTGACATTTAGTGGTGCACAAAGTCCGGATCGGTCTGGGCTAAAAAAGTTCAGACTTTTTCGGTTTTCAGAAATTTCGAGTCTAAAAAAGTTCGGGTCGGGCTAAGCTCGGGCCTTTACAAAAAAAACTAGGCCTATTAAGGCTTTTTTGGGCTTTTTTCATTTTAATATTGTTACGTACGAATTGTTAATTGAGTTTATTAATACTATATAAATATCATGTTTTAATATCAATTGGGTAAACATTTAAGTTATCGTTGTATTTTATAATATACAAGTATAACGTATATACGATATTTTTGTAGTTATTCAAATATCCATCGATAAAATTTAATTTATACCCATATACGTACGTGATGAATATTTAACTTTACATATTCAAAAGGTAGATGATACATTTTATACAAATGATGGTTTTTGTAAACACGAGATATAAATAAAGCCCGGGCTTTTTTTAAGATTAAACCCGGGTTTTTTCAAGAAAAAAGTCGACCCATTTTAAATTACATATTTTTAATACTTATATTTAAGTTTTTACTTATATATATAATATGTATATAACATTCAAAAAGCCGGGGTTTTGGGACTTCGGGCTTTTTTTTAACTTTTTCGGACTAAGCCCGGCCTGATTCGGGTCCAGGCCGGACCAAATCAGACTTTTATGAATAATTTCAGACCTTTTTAGAACTTTCAGATCAGACGGGACTTTAGGCCGGACTTTTTCAGGCCGAGCTTTTTTCAGGCTCGGGTTTGAGTTAAAGTTCATCTGTACACCTCTAATGACATTAGTGTGGTTCAGTGTAGAACTTAATATGCAATTTTGCAGCACTGAATTTAATAGTGTGAATCATTTTATAATGAGCTATTTAATGTGTAACAGAGTATGTAAAAGAACTAACAAACTAGTTCTAACCAATAAGATTATGAATGAAAAAAAAAACAGTAACAATAACGTGAAGGGATAAACTTTCACCATATCACGAGACATTAATTCTTCCACTTTGTCCATTACACCAAATGGAAGTGGAAAGATTTCACACTGTCAAAGCGTCTTTCACTTCTCCTAACTAATAAGAAATTTTAATATGTATGTTCTAGTTAATATAATACTTCATTATTACAAATAAACAGAGTTTTCATACAATGATGTTAACTTAATTTTGAAGAACTGAACTGTCACGTCAGCACTTCTTCAGAAGACTGAACATTGTCAATGATAAACTGAAAAAACTGGAATTTCGAGCCGACATTTACCAATAATACATCAATTATATACCTAAAACAAAAGACAAAACGAAAGAAAAGAAAAAGTTGACCCACAAAATTCTGTCTTCCAGCGTCTTCATTCCGATGGGTCCGAGAAAGACGCCCCAAAGACACTTTCATGTCAATGGTGTCTTCGTGAAGATATGGGAAGATGGGTGAAAGATGCTTCCGTTGAGAGTGGTCACAAGTTTTGAATAGTATCAACTGACAAAGTATACTCCAAGTCCAAACGTCTTTTCCAAATCTCAATTATATCATAAGACACGAATAAACAATTACCATGTTACGTCGTGTCTTTATTCAATAATGGTTTGGTATTAGATACGTTAGTTAATCGTTACTTGTAGGCAAAGTTGCTTGTTGGTTGATGATTAACACCACACATTTGTTTCTTGTTTCCATATTTTCATACTATTGAAAAACAATATAACGTGTTAATTTCAAAAGTCCATGAACCATTTATGTCTAAAAACAATGTAACAAGTTAATAACCTTTTTTCAAGGTAGTTCCCACAAACATGCAAATGTTTTACCTTTTCGGGTAAGATTCTTTACAAATTTTATTATTTATGTTAAAAGACTTCTATTTATGTATCCATATAAGCATTCACACGAATGGCCTTCATAAATAGAAACAATTTACTTTTATCTTTTTTATCAAACGGGTTTTTTAACATTTAATTTTGTTTGATAATCAAGGCTAATTAAATAAACTTTAAAAACATGCACTACCGTTCAAAAAAAGAATAAATGAGGTATTTATTATTTCGTTATACACTAAATTTTAAACTTGTTAATATTGTATGCTATCAACTTTTAGATCATCTATTAAATGAGATTAACCTTCTAAAACTATTATTATATTATTTTTTGCGTGTTTTTGACTACATACACGGCTCATTTTTTGTAAATTCTATACATACAAATATACAATAGAGGGTTTAGAAAATTTACATGATACGATAGATGCTTTAAAAGTTTGACGCATATAATAATAATTATTTTAAAGTGTAGTAAATAACTAAACAAGAAACTCAAAAACAAGTAACGATACATTGGAAGATGTACAATTGCAAATACTCTTATTTGACAATTGTAAATCTTCAGCTGTCTACTATTTGTTTTTAAAATATTAATTGATATTGAACACCCCTATATTTAATTGGAACTAAATGAAAGGGCACTGTTAAATAGATAGTGGAAGTATTTATTTTTCACAAAAATATTTAACTTTAATATAATATTAACTTAGCATGACTAAATTTGATAATTTTAGTATAAATAAAGCCATATACATAATCATAAAAATTGAATTAGCTAAAATGTTAGTGTTTTACTGCACTATATAAAAATAAAAAATTATAGATTATTGTATTTTATTTATAGTTTTTAAATTGCATATTTAAATTGCATATATTTTACCTTTCATAAAGTTTCAAACACTCGATTGATCATTGATTGTCTTTTAATTAATCATTTAACTCGACTAAACAAAGAACTTGATGTGTTTTATTTAACGTAAAATTTCATTTTCTATCATTACTTACAATTTCTTTGATTGAACAAAAACTCTACTTTGATTCAAAGTTGTATTATTAGTTTAGTGTAAATGAGTCACTAAGTTACAATGTGTTGTATAAAAAAGTCCTATATAATGATTAGTTCGACAACCGGAAAGATTTTTTCTTTAAAAGAAATCGGATTTCATTGGACAACTTAACGATCTCTTTTTTAATAGTGTTGAAAACTTGGTATTGTAATGTTCAATTCGAAGGTGACCAACATATATGGTTATGATATATTTTAATTAAATATATTAAGTGAATCGATAGATATGAAATGTAAATATGCTTTAGACAACATGCATTGATAGTTGGATCAAGAGATATACGGTATGAAGCACAAGATTTTCGTAGATTTTTAGCTTAATATTAGAGAATTAGATTTCTATGTTACAATAACTACAATATCTTACGCATCAAATAATTAGATTCCATGCATGAGTTTTATTTTGCTTCTCTATGTCGAATTATATTAAGGATGCATATAAACGATAAAAATATTATCATCAAGATCAATTATTTTGTTTCGTGCTAGGAATTATAATTATAACTTTTGTATTAACGTCGTTTTATAAAATTTTTACTCTCCCATCTCAAAATAATTGTCCACCTTACTATTATTAAACTCGCTATTTTATCTTCGTTTATTACCCTTAATCGTTAATTTTTTAAATAAATTCAATCAAATTTACCTTAAATACATGAAGAAAAATAACATTTACCCAACATATTTTAAATCCCACTAAAATTGTTGGGGGCCGATTTTCGTAGGACGGAGGAAGTAATATTTTTCATATTCCACCACAACACGCGGGTTTAAAAATACTTGTTATTAATAATAACTATATATTTTTATAATTTTTTTCTAACCTTTGAAAACACTAATGTACCATTTCACAGCTTTACCCATCACATGAGAGTAAGTTTCATACCATGATGTAATGCATACATTCCAAAACATACAACTATTCTTGTACTTTTTCACATACTAATTGAGACGACCCTCTTAAACTTTTGCATCACATGAACACAAGCTTACATCACAAATGAACCCATATGTAAATAAAAGATTCTAATATCGATCGATATAGTATCAAATACTCAATATACATACAAAGTATTCACTATCATTTACGTTTTTTTGCCGAAAAGAGAATGAATAATGATCATTTTTATTTTGCGGGTATTAAATATGTGATTCTATTTAGTAGTTCACTTTAATAATTTCGAATTATTTGATACCTACAAATGCAAAAATGGTCATTGTTGGTTAATTTTTTTGAAAAAAAAAACCATATCACAAATCTATAAACTTCACTTATTTTCCAAATTTTTTACACATGTATTTTCTTTGAAAAACCATATCACTTATTTTCCGAATATATACGTGTACTTGTATTTTCTTTAAAAATCGGAACAACAATGATATGATATGAATATCTTAATAATAAAACTAAGCAACTAATCATAGAAGGATTCCAGGTTTTCAACAGTAAACATCTGACTTTTCACTAAAAATTAAGATGTGGAAGGGGTAATAATCCGTTCTTGATTAGCAAAAATAGAACTACACCTAACATTGTATTAACTAATTAATTAATTAATATTTACATATAATCCTCATTAACTAATAATTACTCTAATTTAACTAATCATCAGAAAAAATCAAATGACGACATTGGCCCGCCGATGTAATTCGACGACGACGTTGTCTTTTGTCTCGGGATCACTGGTGGCGTCGATGACCTAATCAGCGCAAAATTCAACCCGTTAAAAAACGGGTGGGTCTTTATATCAGCCGCTCCACGTTTTGACCCGAACCGGCTTTCCGGATCCTTATCAAGCAATTTCGATATCAAATCTCGCGCTTGTGTTTCGCGCGAAGAGACCGAAACAGTTGGGAAGTTAAGTTGTTTTTTCACAATGTTACGCAGCGTAGCTTCATTCGATACACCCGCAAACGGAGTACAACCGTAAATCATTTCATAGATAAAGATCCCCAGCGCCCACCAGTCAACGGAGTTTCCGTGTGAGTGGCCGGAAGCGACTTCCGGTGCCACGTATTCATGTGTTCCTACAAAAGAACACGACCTGGCAGTCACTGGTTCTGCCACGAACAACCGGTTATTGGCGGAAAAGGAATTGACTTTTTTTGACCGGAAGAGTTGACTTGGAAGGCATGAAAAAGGGTGGGAAGTGTGACGTGGCATTGACGGTGAGTAACAG
Organism: Gnaphalium uliginosum; assembly: GCA_963930675.1. NCBI lineage: Eukaryota > Viridiplantae > Streptophyta > Magnoliopsida > Asterales > Asteraceae > Gnaphalium > Gnaphalium uliginosum. The sequence goes on along the minus strand of OZ005680.1, from coordinate 26,106,847 downwards.
GAAGAAGATGAAGGTTGATCTGGTGATGATGAAAAGGATTGAGATTGAACGGCTGGGATTGCATCAGAGCATAAAGAAAGGTCAAAATCAGTGAGCATGATATGACCGTCTGATCTGACCAACACATTTTCAGGCTTTAGGTCTCTGTAGATGATTCCAAGCATATGCAGATACTCTAATGCTACCAATACCTCAGCAGCATAAAACCTAGATTTCCAGAAAAACAACAATTAAAATCATTAAATAAATACTCCGTGCTTTTTTTATCCATACACAAAAAAATACTCATTAAAAAGTAAATATTATACTTTAAAAAATATTGCAACATAAGTGCAGAGAAAGTAATTATGGATGAAATTTTGTTAAAGTTAAGTAAAAATAATTTTTCATTTGTGTCACATTCTCGGGAATTAAAATAATTAATTAGATTATGATTTTCCAAAAAGCTAATGACGCAATCCTTGATCCGGTAACTACGATTTGAAAGCTAAATCAGAGAAGTCTCCATTAATAGCAATTTTGCAGGTGAAAAAGTCAAAAAAGTGAGAAAATATCATTTAAAAATCAGTAGAGTCCAAAACTATTTTTGAAATTTACACAAATCACTACACAACAAATCAAGATATAGCCATAAAAACAAGCAAAACACGACATAACAGAAGAAATTTACCCTAAATTAAGAATTAATTCAATAATTAATGTTAATTAAGTATCAAAAATACCTTGTGGCAGATAACGAAAAGCGTTTGCGCGGTTGTTTATGACGTAAAGAGTGCAAATCACCACCGGAACAATACTCCATAACAACACATGAAAAATGTGAAGCTTCAAATTGAGCATATAACGAAGGCAAAAAAGGATGATCAAGCATATTTAATATCTTCTTCTCCGTTGCAGCTCGCTCAACTTTTTTCTTCAACGCTAAAACTTCTCTATCAACAACTTTCATTGCGTAATAACAACGATTAACTTCAACGTCGTCGTTTCGTAATCGACATAAATAAACTTTACCGATATCACCGCTTCCGATCTGACGAACTAAACAAAAATCTCTAAAATTTAAACTGTTGTTGTTATTGTTATTTGTTCCGTCGAATCCTTCACTGCTGCTTCGTTTCAGCGCCATTGACCTAATCGCTTGCCATGAAGATTCCGACGACCGGTGCGGTTTGATGTTTACATTTTCCGGCGAGTATAACGTACGAGGCGCTGGAAGGAGTTCTAATGTATCGAATGATAAACGGCTGAAGCTAGTGTAGCTGTCGCTTGACATTGAGCTAGTTGAGTTGACCGTCGTTTCTTCTCCAGATGCTTCTGATGGAGAGGAGAACATTATCGTTTAATTGAAATTAGGGTTACCGTACAGTGGTAGATAAAACGATGTCGTACGGTTATAAGTTGCAGGTTTTTATAAAAAGAGAAAGAGGGATAGATATAGGGGAGGTGAAAATATGGTTAACTTTTTTGGGGGTTTTATGGGAACGGAGATTAATGTGACACGTGAGTGGAAACAGTGGTCGCACGTGCTGAAGGGTGATTAGTGACGTAGAAGGAGGCTTCGTGGCACGTGCTGTTCGCACGTGGCTGATGAGAAGAGTGTTGCTTCTCTGTGTGTCTTTCCTTCCTTTCTGTATAGCCTATATACTCTATAAGCATCAGAAAGTTTCACAAGACTGTGCTTCCTAGAAACTGCAAAAAGAGAGGTTATTATTTGAAATTGAAATTTAATCATTTTTGTAGTAAGTGTAGATTTTATTTAATTTCATGTAACGTCAACTAACGTCTAATTGTGTGTTTAGGGTTTTCAAAATTCAAACACCAGTCTCCTGATATAGCGAAATGAGGTCTGAGTTTAAAAATATAGTGATCACTGATTGCACACTGAAAAAAAATAAAAAAACAAAATAAAAAATGGCTAAGATGATTGTGACCAGAAGAATTCCAACAAATAAAAATAAAACGAAAATTTAATAAACCTTAAAAGTGAAATTTCTTGAAAAACACTATTTTTTTTTAACAACTCGTAATCAACTATTTCTAAAACCTAACACTAATACGGGGATATCAATAGTAATTTTGATATTACAATTGAAATGTGCACGTGTTGTTAGCAGCACGATCTATCTTCCCTACTTATATAATATTTTTAAAATATGTGTTAAATGTAGATAATCTTTTAGTTTATCAATCAAATTAATACCAATATTTTGTAGTCGTCTCTACATCATGGGTGATTTTAGCCGCCTCTACACCTCACGGTATCACCACTCGGTTTGATTGTGTGATGGAATTTGTTAGTTTGCGATTCCAACGGGTTTGTTATTTGTTGTCAAGGTCAAGGTCATGGTTTTTTACAACCGTTTTCACACTCTCTACTGGGTGTGTTGAGTTTGGATGGCGGGTTTAGTCACTCGATTCTTGTATTTTCCTTAGTGTTAAGGTCGTCCTAGTTAGAATCTCAGCGTTGTTTTGGTTGAAGTGAAATGGATGGGTCATATATTAGGTCGTTTTGGTCAAATTGAATTGAAGTGTAAGTGTCGCTGTTTATTGGGGTCATTTTGGTTGGAATTATTGTGTCGTTGTAATTCTTGTAATCCTAACATCTTGTTAGTTTTAGTTTTAATATATCATGCCGTTACAAAAAAAAATTATTTTTTTCAAGTTTTGTTATTAGCAAGTATATCACTAGCTAGTATACACCACGTAACATAAAAATCATTTTTTACTCGATCGGTGAGCAAGTTAATGAAAATTATCGGGAAAAAATTCCAAAATTTTGTGATTTTTGAATAGGGTTAATAGATAAATATGTTACTGTATTTTGCCAAAATATTCAAGTAGGTTACTGTACTATTAATTTGTTCAGACTTTTTTGCATTGTAATATTTATAAGTTACATAACTTATTTGAATTTAAAAGTTAAGTAAAATGATTTTACTGTTAATATTTATAAGTTAAGTAACCTACATATCATGTTTTATTATGTTTGGTAATTTAATCGAACAAATTAATAGTCTAGTAACTTAGTTGAACATTTTCAGAAAGTAGAATAACGTATTTGTGTATTAATCCTTTTGAATATATATGTGTGTGTGTGTCTGGTTATACGACTCAAACCATTAAATTCGATAGATTTAAAATTGAATTAGATAGTGACACTTATTTGACGAATGTAACATTACTAATGATACAAAAAGGTACTATACTATGTCAATGTGTGTTGAAAAAATAATTAATGTCAATCACCTAACTTGAGAATGACATAAATTTGTAAATATAGACCTTTTTGTGTATTGGTCCTTTAATTTGGGATCCACATTATTGCTGCCTGTTGTTAAACCTACACAAACATGTTCATGTCTTTTATACTTGATTTTGATATTTAGTAATATATATACTTTGATCTTAATCTTAATCTTTATCTTATTAAACCTAGTATGTTGTAATTTAAAGCTAACTTATTCTTATTGTGATTAAGTAGGCTTAGATATATAGTTATCTGTTAATTAACCGTTGATAATCGTGTAGCAATTACTAGTATCTTATAAGTATGTCTTGTTGTGCGTCTAGGGGAAATAGTAGGTGGTTGGTATTGCTTACTACCTAATCAGTGATATAGTGTGGGCACCAAGCCTTCATCTTTGTTAAGCAAGTAGAGTGTGATTTTCCATCAGACGGCTGTTCCCGTAACTCTACTCATTTCGTCCTTGCTCATTCCCGTTAGGCTGAAGTCTTTGGCCTTTCCTTCTCCGCGCTGTTTCACACGACTGATTCTTGAAGCTTATAAAGAATTGAGTTTGTAATTTTGATAATTTCCATCCACCTATAATTAAAAAGTTTTGTGTGGTAACAAAATTTAAGTGAGAATTATAGAAAAAATAATCTCCTAGAATCACTACACAATAAGTTTTTCAAACTAGCTTCTAAAAGAATCCTCAGCTACAACCAGCTCCAACTCCAACAATCATCTCCAGCTTTAGCTAGTTTGTTACCAAATAAATCTTTAGTATACTAACATACTAAAGATTATTAAGGGTTAAATTTAAAAAAATACAACATACTTTTCAAAGTGTACTGATATACGTAATTTAAAACTTCATTACTTGTTATGAGCAATGAAGAAATTGTTAACCTCGTTAACAAGTTGTGTTTTTCATCCCCAGAAAAAGTGAATCTTAAATTCTATAGTAGTACAAATTCATTTTTCCTTTTTGATAATTCGTAATGACTTGATTGATACCCTCATTCACAAAGTAGTTACACATTACATTACAATCATACATGAAATAAGTTAAACATGTTCATGTCTTGTGTGTTGAATAATTCTACATATAGAGTAAGAAAATAAGTCCAAACATGACCCGTGAACATCATATACATTGTATCGAGTTAACGCGACTCGCATATAACATCAAATCACTTTGTTTCTCACATATAAGAAAAGACTCAGTAACAACGAGAATCTAAAACAAATTACTGATATAAATTTAATTTTAATATATTTATTATTTGACACATAAACTTTATATCTTTCTTTATATTTATTTTTACCTATCAATCATATTTGTACATTCCAAGTTATGTAAATCAAGTGTTATAGTAAAATTTGTATTTTGTGAAGAGAAAAAAAAATGATACACATATATATGATATATGAAAAAAAGACACAATGCGGTGATATTAGCTTTTGGCCAAGTGGGACCAGACATAAATGACATGTCAACAAATTGAAGCAAATGATAGTCATATAGTTGGAATTTTTTAAGGGCCACCACCTTTAATAGACTTTGGGTCCCAATACAAAATATAAAGAGACAGCTTTTTTGAAAACAACAATCAAAGTTTGGCCCATGTTTCTCCATAGGTAAGTCTTTTATCAAGGTTATTACTTGTATTTTTACTTATTATTATTATATAGTTTCCGATAAATATAAGTTTAAGTTGAATAATGTTCCAACATAAATGTGTGCATATCTCATTTATATTTTAATACAATAAAAGATTCTAAATTAAGGGAGTTATAAAAACTTATTAACATTTACTTTCTCCATTCTAATTTAATCGTGCACTTTAAATTTATACACAATTTTAGAAAAATAAAATAATTGTACTGCTGACTAATAAGATTTCAGTATTTTCTAGTTAAACCTTTCTGATTGGTTGAAATTAAAAGTGAACAATTATTTTGAAACATTCAAAAAAAAAAAAATGAACAGAATTTAGACGGATAATAAAATTTTGAACTTTTAATAGGTTAGGTTAGTTGTAAGAGTAACTTTTTGTGTATCTTATCTAAATTAATGGTAAATTAATAAGGGGTACTACGTACGGCACACACTTAAAAAGGTTAATATTGATATACTTTTTCCAATTTTATATATGTATTATGTTTAAGATTGGTGCTTAATAGAAACGAAAAAATGTTTATGTCTTCTTCTTTATAGTCTAGTACATCAACAACAAACATCAACACTTTCAGTAACTTTATTTGATAGACCTTGGATATTAAATTACAGGTAAAGAAAATCAGCCTGTAAGATTCATTGAAAATCAATTACATGTCAAATATATAAAAAAAATTAACATGTTCATACTCCCTAATAAACAAAACCAATTAATGCATTTTTAATTGACGTCTCATTTTTCACGAATTTTATTTATAAAAACAATTATACATTATAATACTTTTTTAATTAAAATCTACACACACATTATAACAAAAGTCTTCAGTTAAATCCTTAATCTTCTCTAAGTTATCAAAAAGGTCATAACTTCAATGGTAAAAAAGTCTTTTAAATACTTTGTTGTAACAATAACCTTATAAAGAAATCAAATATTATAAATGCTCTAAACGACTCATATTTTTCATGGTAAATATTAAAGAAAAAATTGCAAAATAAATATATACGTGTGGATAGAGTAAATAAATATGACAAAATTGAAGGACGTTAAACAAACTTTCTGCTTCAAAAATTGAAGTGTTTGATAAGAAATGTGTGTACGTTCCAACAAAGAAGACACGAATATAAAATTTTTTAAAGTAGGTTAAACAAAGTTTGTTATAAAAGTGCAGAAATATAGAATGAGAAAGTGTTTGATAAAAAATGCAAATATGTAAATGTATCAAAAGCGTAAACACGAAGGTGATAAAAATATTAGAAGGTAGATTATTTATTTATGATTATTCTTATTTTTTATACTGTAAGTTAAGATTCTTATTATTATTATTATTTAGATTATATTGTAAAAAACAATCTGACATAAAATAAAAAGAAAAAGAAATTTTTTTTGATGAAGTGTCAATCAAATAAATAGACTTTCTTTATATAATAACTTAAGATACGAAATTAAATTGAAGTACTTAAGATGTTATCAAAAGTATTCTAGTAAAATTGTATAAAATTTTCAGATTAAACCGGTTTAAAAGTTATACGCCTCTAGTTACAATTTGATCGATTTCTCACTCATATGATGTGTTTATAGTTAAAGTTGTAAATTCCATTACTTCTAGCGGGAATATTGGATACAAAAAGGTTAAAAACTAAATGTAATCGGGTAAATGAAATCAATTGACCGGATAATCTACTTGAGTCGTAAATGACAAAATGTATTGTACGATTTCAAATCTATTAAAATTGATTTGGAGCAAGGCCGATGTATATAATCGACTAGCGATTTCAAAATCGACACATTTATTTTTCATAAATGACATTTTAATGGAAAAGAGTAATTAATAGAGATGCGTACGTTCTGCGATGACGCTCATCATCATAAAATGAAATATAAGCATCCCATATGGGAAAGGGTCCCAAATGCCCAATGATGGAAATAATTGTTAAGAAAAAGGCAGCCAAAAAGGTAGCAGCATATAATTGAGAGAAACTGAAATTCCTCAAAAAAGTGAAGCCAAAATCCCCATAATTAAGATGCTTGTATACTCCAAAATTTTTGAGCCCCATAAAACCTTACAACTAACATGTTAATATTATTATAAATCCCTTCCTATTTATTTATGTAAAATATAAATTATTATAACTTTAAATATTGAATGGAATTAACTAGTTTGGTACCTACCTAAATATGAAATTAAACTAATAATAATAAATCAATAAGTGATAACTAAAAATAAAAAATAAAAAATAAAAAATAAAAATAAAAAGAAGAGTGTGTTTGATAATAACAAATTGAAACTGGAGCTTGTGACTGTAGCTGAGGCTGAGAGTTCTGTTACAAAAACTACTTCAATAAGCTTCCTTTTTAAAGGCTTTTGTGAGATATTTCTTTCAAAAAGGTCATTTTTTGTGTTTTACCGAACAAAGTTTATGAATTAGATTTTATTTAAAATTTAAGTTTAAGCCCCTAAAAGCTCTTAAAATCGTGTTGCCAAGCTCTCAAAATTGTGTTGGCAGATACACCCCAAGTCAACCAACTGTTTGTTAGATTGCCTATTTAACTATTTTCCGGTAGACTGATTTTAGTCATCTTTAATATTGTTGGGTGTTCCAAGTAATTAGAAAAACGACAATATTGATAATTAAAAGTTTTTTATTAATTGTGGATTTTTAGACAGTAAAATCTAAGGAGCAAGTGATTTTGGGATCTAAGACTTACTATTACAGATTAGATAATGGGTTACAGAATCAAGAAAATATGACTTAAAATATGAAGCACACATGTAAATGTAAATAAATAATAAATAATTGATGAAAATGGAAAATCTCACTTTACAACTCTAGGGATCTTGTACTCTCTTTTGTGGGAACTGTAATGTAATAATTTCTTCCTACTTAAATAAATTACTTTTAAGTTGTGCATACTAATAATTGTTGGTATAATTAATTAATCCTTAATTCTATTTTTATTTGGGTACGAAGAAATGAAAGATATATTTTATATTTTGATCGTTTTAATCGATTTACTTGAAAACCGACACACTATTGTATGAATTATAGAGGACTGATATGGTTATAAACACGTCTTTTGATCTCTCTACTATCTATACTACGTATAAAACATCTTAGCATTCTATTTTAGCAATTTTAAAATTTAAAACTCAACTTTTAAATGTTTTCATATTGTTAGAAATTGTGTCATTTTAAGTATTTATTTAAATTACAATTAATTACTCACTTTTTCTATCATTAAAAATGACTTTTTCAACAACACTTTAAATGTGCAAATTTTATCATCATAACTAATTATCAGAAAAGAAGAAAAACGACCTAACATTATTGCGGGTTAATATTATTTATAGTTTTTGTTTTACGCTGTATCGTACGGATCTTTTGCTAGTATCGATGACACGTCATTTTGTATTTCAAATTAGAAAATTTTAGTATCCATATCATTTCTTTATTTATATATACACTATAATCACATGACTTGCTCAAAATATCACTCCAATGTTACCATTTTTAAGCATCTAGGGACAAAATGTTAATTTATTTCTTAAATGCAAATTTAATTTTATATTTGGCGAAAGTGCGTCAATAGCATATCTTGAATCTTGGTACAAGATCATAACTATGCACAAGTCTATCTTCAACATGTTGATTTAATTCATTTTGTGCTTTTTAATTTTACATCATTCTTTTAATATAAGTGATTATTTTTATTTTATTTTATTAATTCTCCAAATTCAAATTCCATAACTATATCAATATCAATAATTATAATTACTCTATCCACCGAATATGGTTATATTCGTTTGTTTTTAAAAAGCATATATGACGTTTTGGTTGAGTATGTGACACACGCATTTGAGTAAAATTTGAACACTACTAGAGTACTATGCTACATGTGAACATGTGTGAATCATTTTACATTTTCACCTTCTATAAAGTTATTCAATTATGGTAATAGGCGAATATTTTAAATAAATTGAATCATTTTTCGTGTAAGTTGTAATATTTTTAATACATTTATTTTTCTTCTCCACATTATTAATTATATTAATTCTAGAATATAAACCACAAACATGAACTAATTAATGCAAATATTACTTATGCATGTCTAGATTAACCTTGAAAAATGACCATATATTATGGTGTGTTTAGTCCACGTTCATGCTATTCTTGTTGCAAGTTAAATAGAGACATTTGAACTAGAATATTACTTATAATTGTATGACATTTTGATTCTATTTGATAATATGATATTTTTGGGGTCATTTAGCTTATTGAATGATCTGCATTGGGTCATCGATTTCGTATGTTGTAAATCAAGCATAGCTGATTTATACTAATTTTTTGAAAAGTAACGAGTTATATTAGAAGTCTGAAACAGAACAATAAATACAAAAGACGAGCCTCCAAAAGAAAAGCTCGAGAACTCAACACCACCGATTTATATAATTATAAACCATCATATATATTTTTATGCTATCGAATCATTGCTATAAAATATTAGACAAATCGATTCTGTTTTATAACAGAAGTAACATACAACAATTTCTTAATTCTTAATTCTTAATATAAATAAAAGATCTTAATAAACAATAAACAATATAAATAAAATCTTAGTTATTGAGACATGGAGGATTATTGTAGAATCATTCGTTATGGTAGGAATCGTAGGAACGATTTCTTTCATTTATAATTTAATCATATGTACACTTTTTGCCAAAATAAATAATATCAATATTATTAGAATTTTATTTTCTTAAATATGAAATTGATTTATATATATAAAAATATATATATAATACACACTTTAAAGTTGTGTATCGAAACTTTTGAGTGTGATATTGTGATACCCACTAAATTTTTTATAATGTGTTATCACATTTTTTTTAAAAAAATTATCTCATCTTAAACAACATAAAACTCTACTAATTAATATTATCAAAAAAGTTAAGTAATCTTAAAATTAAAAATAAAAATATGCGTTTTTACCGTTTTCACCATAAAAAGTATTTATGGTTTCAACATTCTAGTGGTTGAGATAAATCATTGAAGCAGATAACAATATTTTTTGATGATTTTAATGTGTATTAAATCAAATTAATTAATAAATGAAATAACCCTTGATCTGTTTTTCTAGATGGATACGTAACAGAAGAAGATTAGTCGTTTTATTTGTGTATTTTACTAAAATATAAATATAAATATAAATATAAATATAAATATTAAATTAAATAGAATAAATAAATATTAAATTAAATTAATTAGAAAAATGGTGAATTATTTTATTATTAAGGATATATCGACAAAAGGACAAAATCTGGTGTCACATCAACCAATATTTCTAGTTTACCACCCTACGTCTAGACACACGGAATCTTTTCTTCTACTATGTCCCCACCCTAATTTTCTTACTACTATATCATTTCCTTTTTAATTATTGTCACAAATTTCTTTTTAACAACCTCAATCAAAACTCAATCTAAAAGCACTTTCATCGTAATTAAAACTTATTGGTCAGTCTGTGTCACCTCAATAATACATCAGTTTCGCCTAAAGCTGATTGATACTTACTAACAACTGACTGACTTCTAAAACCGTCAAAAAGAAAAAAAAAGTTAAAATAACATACGGGTCCCACACAAACAAACGGACGAAAACTCGAATGTCTGACGGGTTGAATCGACGGGCCGTCCATTCCAACCGATGATGTGGTTGAAAGTGCTATAAGGCTAATCAATTGATAATGATCGATATTTCAATTTCCTTCGATTATTAATATTAACACTAATAAGAATATTAACTATTTATCAAAATTCTTGTAGTGCACAGATCAAATTAATCCGTAGTTCGAACTAGTTGTACATTTAAGGTAACTTCGTACCAAACTTTTTCTTATTATCAATTCACCAATTTACCAAGTGAAGTGATAATTTATCATGGCTTTTTAAAGTTGATATTATGATATAATTCGAAAAGAAGAGAAAATGAAATTCTCATGATATTTGTATTCATGTATCTCAACACCGTACCTTACATTAAATAAACACTTCCATTTATTTTCTTTTATTTAAACCCAAAAATTAACCACACTAAAATTATCATAAACCCATAATTTGAAAAATGAACAAATTCATTAGTAACTTTTAAAAAGTTAGTTCAAAATTACAATAATTTGCATTTTGGAATGATAAAAATATTTTGACATGAGATTTAGATTGTAATAGTACTATAAACTATTTGGTTTTGATATTTTCATGGTGTATGTCATATAAATTAAAAAATGCTAAATATATTTTTATTTGGAAGAAAACTAACCAATAAAAACTAAAAAAAGGTTTGAAATCTATGAATAAATAATATATATTTTTCGGACGAATCAAACGATAAATAAAATGTTCCCCAAGGTGTTCAGCGATGCTTGCGCATCGTCTCCAACTACTCATTACTATATTTATTTCTTGTCGTTTATTTTTTTAATCTCAACTATTTATTTAATAGTTTTTGGTAGACAATTTTCCAACACATGACATGGAAATATTATTTTTATATTAAATACTTAATTCGTAAATGAAAAATAATATTTTATATCGAATATCGATCTATAAATCTCATTATGAATCATTAGTTTCATGTAATTCAACTTTTTATAGCTTGACCTGGCAAAATCTAATATGAATCCTACTTAATTATTTGGTTCTACATGTAAGATCTCGTTGATTTAGTTAGTTAAGCCCTAATCGTTTACGTTGTAGAAACTCGTTTAAAACGTAAGATCATTCAAACCGTTGATTGAAAAAAGCAATATAATTTTCATTCACAAAGACATAAAGTTGTAAAGTTCAATATCGTTTTCTAGAGTTTTCGATTCTGGCATTGCATGAGTGTCGTATTTAAAACTCATGGATCGATAATCGTCTCGGTAGTTCAATGACTTAGTCTCATTGCATACCTAAATTTTTAATTTAATGTTACAAGCGTAAACCATATTAAAAATCTTTTCAAATGGTGTGTGACAACCTAAATATTCTACTCATATTTTTATTTTTATTTGAATATATGCGCATCAAGTTATATAATATAAATTACGTATAAAATATAAGTTTCTAGTGTGTTTTCAAAAAGGTGAGGTGAAATATCATAAATTTGGTCAAACAGAGTATTAAACTCAAGGTAGTTTGGTTGGCACCAATGCACACTGGGAGTCAACGCATTTTGTTCGCATTATCATGCTGTACATTTATTTTTATTTTTTCTTTTATATGTAAAATCGCCCTCATTGTTTGCCTTGATTATAGAAAGTACCCTTTGGGTTTCATTAGTTTACAAAATTATCCCATACGAACATACGTTCTCACTTGCAACCCGGTACCTCAACTGTTCAGTTTATTATACGGACTAGTCGATTTAGCTAAACAAAACAAGCCAAGAAAAGCCATTTGTTTCTTTAAAGTTACTCTCACTTTGTTTACTATACTTATGAACAAATTTTAGATAAGATAACCCTCTCGCCAAAGCAACAAACGATCTTAACATATATGCGAATCAAAATTGTACATGGTGTGGATTTGTCAATTTCAATTCCAAAACAGGCCCACACCACTATGGATAGATTGTAGCCTTGTAGGTTTGTCCTTCTAAGGAAAATAGGCCTGCATTGTTTCATCCAATAACTAAATTACCCGAACACATGTAGTCGGGTTAACTAGGTAATTATCGAGCTACTCAGTTTTACACGGATATGAAAATTAAGATTTGATTAGAGTTAATTGGATCGAGTTGGTAAACAATTATGCTTATTCTAGTTTTAGGTTAACCTGAAACCAAACTATTAACAGATTCCCAATCCAAATAACAAGAATCACAAATAGATATAGACTGACTATTCGCCTGACCCGAATTATGAACAAGCTTAGACATCTCCAACCAAAGCTCCATACCAACTAACCCATGGCTGGATTGCAAACAACACCCACAACAAACCAACACAACAACGAAAGAATTGAATCATTGATAAATAAAATACATTTCGTATTGAAAGATGAATTCTGCTTACCAAGAAAAGAAGTAACTACTCATAGTACTCATTATAATCCTCTTCAAAAACTGCAGTGTCACAAATAGTATTCATAGTCTCCATAGAAGCGATATTCTGAGAAGTCATCTTCATTAGGGTACTTAAAATCTTTGATCCGTTTCATGTATAGTTTTACCAAGTTCCCGGCGATATTCAGATTGAAACACCTACGAACATCAAGGGATTCGAGGTGAGGGCAGCCATGTAAAATGGCTTGAAGTCCCTCATCGGTCAATTTATTGCCATGTAGCTGCAAATGGCGTAAGTCGGGCATTCTATTTGCAACAGCATAGGCATCAACATCACATTCAATGCGGTCCCCCTCGAACTCATTGTTTAACCCGAAGGACTTGAGCTGAGCGCAATTTTGTAAAATCACTTCAATGTCTTGTACATCTATATCGGTATGGTAAACGAAAAGGTGTTCCAGTTGTGGTAGCCTTTTGAGTGCGTCACTCAAACCACGGCCAATAATATGGCAGCAGTTTGAAAGGCATTAATATTGCAACTTACATAAGCTGTGAACAAGTTAACATAAATGAACTAAAACTACAATAAAGAAAATAAAGAACTTGACAACAAATAAAAACCAAATGATTAAGTGAAAGATTTGGCACCAAAAAACCCAAAGCAGCTCATTTATAAGAAAATGAGTCGAGACAGCCACCCCTATTGAAGGCCAACAAAAAACCCACGTTCAAAAGGCTATCGAACTTAAGAGGACTAGAGTTGCACAAGGATCATACTACTCTCTAATCGCGCGTGATATAAGAGGACTAGAGTTGGCATGATGGGTGGTTGCCTAACGCAGCAAAACGGGTCAGGTTTGACTACCACACTTGCTGTCCAATCTTGTAACCCCTGTTTTTTATAACAAGAATCCTTGTGCTGTGTCTCATTACAATAATAATTTTGTTGTAAAAATATGTCAGACTAAACAGTTACGTAGATTGTAAGCATTAACGGTACAGTCCAAGCGACTTTCGAGTTTTGACTCGTTTGGATATGATACTATAACCCAAAGCAGCTCATTCATAAGAAAATGAATCGAGACAGCCGCCCCTATTGAAGGCCAACAAAAAACCCACGTTCAAATGGCTATCGAATTTGAATTTATCTGCAACTCTTAGCTTAACCAGTAGCATATATAGACATGAAGCAAGTATAAACTCACAAGAATTAAAATGAAAACTAAAAAAACATGACCATGTAAAGGGATATATTTCTGTCTCACAAACAAGTATACATATCGAAAGTACATGCGTGAATATGGTCTTGGATTAGATATAAATATGAATTTCCAAGTTGCTAAGCAGATAATTAAGTTTTATCAGTCTCTGGTTGAAGTATCGGTCAGCATTACTAGATTCTCCTACAAGGCTAATTTTACCACATTATTCCAGATAATTTGGCAAGGATGAACCCGAAAAAGATTAAAAAGCGCCAAATAGCAAAGGCCTACAGGAAATGTAGAGGTAACCAGTGACAACTGTCACATCTTTATTTCCCCACCAACACTACTAATTCATGTGCTCGTAGCTGGATCTTTAATCCCTGCTGTTGGATTTCATCTCTTTATCTAGTTTAACCCTCATACTACGCTCTATTTAAAAAGTTTTTTTTTGGTTTAATAAAACGAACACCTTCAAAGTATTTTCTTCTCGTGGTATGAGAGATTCATTGGTCCCAAATGCAAAACTACTACAGGTGTTGCCTCTGTGATTCTGTGTTGCTGCCCTCTGTTACAATCCTCGTTATCCCTATAATCAATTATTATAAATCATTCAGCCTCCCCACTCCCTATTAACTGAAGCATATATGTCTATGACTTAAATTCACAACAGCAACATCACAAGTTCAACGTTATAGTTAATATAGTGGTTTTATAGGCCTTTGGCTCTTGCAATTTTTTCATCTGGGAACTCTGGGCCCTTGCTTATTTCTGGTTTAGAATTTCTAAGGCAGAAGTTTATGAGACCATCGTTGTAAAGATTATTATTAGCATATGCGCTCTCGTGCTTCTGCTTCTCCTCTTACAATATATTTTTCCATGTTCTAACCCTCCACACATCCTCCAGTGCAAATTGACAACCCTTGAGAATTCCTGTTTGGGACATTTAATCAGCAAATTTAACCTCCAGGCTTAAAGTTTCTAAACTTTCTTGTTCTATATGTCCACCTACACGTAAAATAGCGATGATATGAGTTGTTTTATAACTTTTCTTTCCCAAAAGATAATCTTTTCAGAAACTTCGGACTTCTCAATAATTGGCACAGGTTGTTAAAATCATGTTTTTTAGGAGTTGACATCACATTTTCTACTGTGTATTTGAGTGGAAGCAGTAGGAAATTGATAGCTATTTGGATCATCCCTCTTTAGAATCCAACGATAAGTTGTTTTCGAGAATGTGTCAAGTAGCTAACCATACTCTCCAATCCACCTAGGCCTAGCATATCCAAATAGAGTCATATATCCAAATAATTAAAATGGGATATTAAACTCCTAATGTAAATCATCCACGTCATTAGTAAATTCTCGTTCCCGCCAAAACCTTTTTCTCACGTTTGTAGAACCTAATAACCTTATCTTCATTATTATTACTCCTTATATCTTCATTAATCATCAATTATTAATTAAAATATTTAAAATAATTAAAAAAAGTAACCGGATAAAAATTATTAACTTCTATTCCTAAAATTTTAGCATTTATCTTCACCCCTAAACTGTTAACCATCATTCCCTTACCATTAGATAGATGCAACGCTTACGATCCATCATATACCAAATCATCTAAAAATTCATTAATTTATAATTGACATATTTATATGTTTCACATGTGTAATCACTACATGTTCTTCCTCTTTGTGATTCATGATACATCTTACTTCAGCCACTCACAATAACTCAATCGATTAAATCCATCTCTTCATTAACTGGTACGATCAAACAATCTTCCTTATCCCAATTCGTTTATTGTAGTTGCGAATTATAATAATTGAAAAAAACTATAGAAACTTAGTCATAGTAAAATTCAATTCTTTTCTTGCAAACATAATAATTGCAGAAAACTACATAAAATTAGTAACGTGTTCAACACATATTTTTGCTTGGAGATTAAATAAATTTAGTGAAACTAAAAAACGTATGTTTATAATGTCATGTTTACTTGCTTTGAAGTTTTAGTTTATGTTATATGTCGCTTTTTGTATGTCGAAATATTACTATGGAAGTTAATAGTATTATATGGTGGGTGTATTTGCACTATGTAACACTCATATTTTTAATTGATAAAATATGTTGTTTCATACATTACAATATGTATCATCTTGACATCTGACCTTTCGAACTCCATGTCTCTCACATTTAACTTTCTGACATTTCAAGAATAACTGCAAAGCTTTATTATCATTTTATTGTGTCCAACTCATGCATGTTTTTACTGTATTATATAATGAATAACTAATGTTATTTTTGTATTACAATCATTACCGAATGTTAATATTAATTGAATTACCTAAATAAATATTAATAATCGAAGCCATTTTATCACCTATAACAATTTAGTAGAAGTATTAATACAATATTGATTTATAGTCTTCGCATTATATTTAATCTGCCCATACATCGTACGGGTAATATTCTAGTAGTTATAATATTTTAGGTGTTTGGGGTCCATGTTCTATAAAAGAATTGAGAGATTAATGTAAATTTTCGCTTTTGTGATTGAATTCTTTCTTGTTATACATGCGTTAGAAACCAATCTGGAATACTGAAAAAAGATTAAAAGCCTTTCAGGCATAGAATAGCGTTTAGGAATGTCTTTGAAATGATATTACATACTTTATGAATAAGTGCGAAATATCCGATGAGCTATCTTAGGCATATATTCCTTAGATAATGTGATTTGCTAACAACTAGATATCTATTAGTCTCTACAACAAACAATCAAACAAACCAAAACATGTACTAAAATTAGGTAAATCATGCATTATAAGTACGAAATTAAATATTTGGACGACAATTGCGATATATAATCGAGTAGATCATCGGTGGGGAAACACTTGAGAATAATAGCATTCAATTCACCGGAGCTCCGATACACCGCTTGCTTAGTCAGATTGACATAAACTTCATCCATACCCGACGACTATCAATTGATTTGCACATAATGATTAATTTCCATAACGCTGAATCCTTGCAAATTCTACGCCAATTTGTGCATACTAGTTGTGCGTTCTCGAGTATTTCAACAGTCCCTGGTTTATGAAGTATAATTAGCATCAGTTCGTCTGGCATTTCTAGCCAGTTTGGAGTATGTTCCGTCGTTTCTGCGACGGAGGTTGACGCCATTTTACAGATGATGTAATGCGGTCGGTTTAACGATTTTGGTTTTCGGTTTTCGGTTTTTCTCTCTTTATTTATATAATAAAAAATTTATGACTTGTTTATACCCTTTTAACAGGGAACGGGGAGGTTTAAAAGTTAAATAAAAATTATTTATAAGAATTGTTCAGTGATTAAAATGAAAATATAAGAATGAGTGATAAGTGATAAGTGATGAGTGATTATTAAACTTATAACTAAAAGTTTAATTTTTTAGGTCAAGTTGGGTCAATCTTCGGGTTGACGGGTCGAATTGTCAACTCGAAAGTAACTCATCAAATTTGATCCGTTTGACCCGAAAGTAACCCACCAACATGAAATTAATTCAGAACTATCACACCAACGTGAAATTAACCCGAAACCAACATACTAACCTATTAATCTGTTTGACTTGTTTACCTAAAGAGGTTAGAGCACATGGAGTGATGTTTCTGTTTTCAGAACACTGTTAGACTCAAAAAGTGAAGGAGTTGAGATACTATTTTTACGGTGTTTTTCAGTTTTTTGTTTTTATTAGAAGTTTAATTAATTAAATAATTTGAAATAAATAAATAACACAATAAATTAACTAAAAACTAAATGCAAAACTCATTTATAAGAAGAACAACTAGTCCTTTAAATTTTAAATGGGCGAAACTCATTAAATTTTAAGTGGACCAAATTCATTAAAATTAAAACCTGTTAATTTTAATGGGCTTGACCCACTTAAAATTTAAAGCCCTACTTATTCTTTTTCTTGCAACGACTTCTTCGTGCAACCACAAAAAACACACGGAACTAGAGCACACACTACATTACATACAATATTTACCGTATCTTTTTCTTCCAAATAAGAAGAAAACATACAAAGAAAAAGAAAAAAAAAACGTAATAACACAGCCTCGCGGGCGGGAGGCCTTTTGGGAAGGCTGCCCGGAACGCTGCCAAGAATGCTGCGGCGGTGTGGGGAATGCCGTCCGAAGGCGTTCTCGAGCCCGAACGATGAAAAAAATTCCCCCACTCCGTATGCTCTCATGAAGATTGCGTGCAAGTTAAGTACTTTTAACTGCCAACCTGTTTTATTAAATCAAACCGGGTTGCAAGATTAAGGCTAAAACACACCAACTGTGCAATTTGTTGCACGAAACGTTTCACTAATAATATTAAGATAGAATTACTTGAAGATGAACTGGTTAACGAGAGGAGTAGAACCCGTTAGATATAGTTAACGAGAGCTTGTTTATGTTTAACAAATATCCAGGCCTAGGATTATACACATACCTACTATCGTTACTACAAAAGTACAGATTATTGATACGATCTTTTTAGTTGATCAAAATGTACTCATAACTTTGGCTTCGTCATCTACAGTCAAAGCTTCCTAGGCTATCAAGAAACTTTCTCCGCCTTCATACGAATGTGAATTAAAAACGACTACATACGTTATTATGAATATGTATTAAAGAGTACCAATCTCACCCACATTCCATTAATCACAAAAAATATATACCGGCCGATATACCTATCCGGAACAAGCCAAATTAATTTGCTTCTTTTTAGTTACTTCTCACTTCGTTTACTAAACTTATGAACAATGTGTTGGTTAGGTAACCCTTTCGCCAAAGGGTGATAATCTCAACATACTATCAAAGTCGTGGATGGTGTGGATTTGTCAACTTCAGTTCCGAATAAGGCCTACATTAAATAATTCAATACTCAGCTATTCAAGTTTACATGAATATGGATTTCAGATTTGGTTTGGGTTATTTGGATTGAGTTAGTCAGCAATTATGCTTACTCTAGTTTTGGGTTAAACCTGAAACCAAACCAATAAACAGATTTCCAATCCAAATAACAAAAATTCACAAATAGATAAGACTGGCTATTCGCCTGACTCGAACTATAACAAGCCTAGACATCTCCAGGAAAAACCAACTAACCCATGGCTAGGTTGCAAACAACACCCACAACAAACCAACATAACCACACAAAGGAGAAAATACATTGCGTACCCAACCGAAATTCCACTTACCAAGAACAGATGTAATTACTCAGAGTAATCATTATAATCCTCATATGAAACAGCACTGTCTAAATAGGTTTCATATTCTACTTCGAGGCGATATTCTGAGAAGTCATCTTCATTAGGGTACTTGAATACTTTGATGCGTTCCATGCACTGTTTTACCAAGTTCCCAGCAATATTCAGGTTTAAACACTTGCGAACATCAAGAGATTCGAGGTGAGGGCAGCCATGTAAAAGGGCTTGGAGTCCCTCATCGGTCATTTTATTCCCAAGTAGCTGCAAATGACGTAACTCGGGCATGCTATTTGCAACAGCAAAGGCATCGACATCACAATCAGCGTGGTCCCCATCGAACTCTTTGTTTAACCTGAAAAACTTGAGCTGAGGGCAATTTTGCCCAATCACTTCAATCTCTTGTACATCTATATAGGTATGGTAGACATAAAGGTGTTCCAAATGTGGTAGCTTTTTGACTGTGTCACTCAAGCCACGGCCAGTAATACGGTAGCAGTTTGAAAGGCATACACATTGCAGCTTACTTGAACTGTGCACAACAATAAATAAAGTAAAACTACTAGAAAGGAAATAAAGAACACGGTACTGAACCAAAACAACTAACTGATCAAGGAAAGATAACCATATCCTGTATACATCGTGCTTGATATTGGAGGGCTAAAGTTGGCACAGTCGGTGGTTGTATAACGCATCAAAACGGGTCAGGTTGACTAACACAAACTGTCCAATCTTTTAACCATTTTAATAATACTTCCTTGCCTTGTGTCTCATTACAAAAATAATTTTTGTTGTAAATACACATCAGATAAAACAGTTTAGTAGACTGTAAGCACTAAGGATACAGTCCGAGTGACTTTCGAGTATCACCCATTTGACCCGTTTCATTTTTATCTATTTCTTTTGATTTGACCCATTAGATGTGATAATATAACCCAAGTCAGCCAGCAAAGAACCTGTGTTCATAAAATCAATCGTCTGTATA
The DNA here is from genome assembly GCA_963930675.1 of Gnaphalium uliginosum. Lineage (NCBI taxonomy): Eukaryota > Viridiplantae > Streptophyta > Magnoliopsida > Asterales > Asteraceae > Gnaphalium > Gnaphalium uliginosum. The sequence goes on along the minus strand of OZ005680.1, from coordinate 26,086,483 downwards.
GACATGAAGCAAGCATAAACTGATCATATGACCTTAAAATGAAAGCTAACAACCATAACCACGTAGATGAATATATTTCCGTCTCATGTAATTGTATGCATACATGCGATACTATGGTCATGGATTAGCTACAAGTATAAAAAATTTAAATTGTTAACCAGAAATTCAATTTTTATCAGTCTTTGGATAGATTATCGGTCAGCATTATTAGATTTTCGTACCATTACCACATTATACCAGGTTAATTGGCAAGGATGAACCCGAAAACATTTAAAAGCACCAAATAGCAAAGCCATATAGAATACGTGGAGGTGACCAGTGACGACATCTTAATTTTCCCTACCAACAGTGTCCAACACTACTATGCACTTCGCGTGCTCTTAGCTGGTTCTGGAATACCTGCTGTTGGATTTCATCTCTATTATCTAGTTTAGCCTCATACTACACCCTATGTAAAGGGATTTCAGTGTTTGCATGGGCTTATTATCATTGCTTATTTTTACATGATAAGCTCAAATTTAATGTTTGGACGCGCGTATTTGCTTAAGCTAATATGCTGATTTAGGGATGTAAAATAAGCTCCAAATTCCCAGCTTGTTTTACATTGCTTATGCTTATTTCAAGGATAAGCTTCTAAAATTACCCTTCTATTCTCGCAGAGTACTTTTTAAGAAAGGGAGTGTTCACTGATGTGACAGATGTAATTTTTTCTTATAAACATGAGTTATTATAATAACTAGAAGTGTATTCTTTTCTTACAGAAAAGAGCTATCATAATAACTAGAAGATATATTTTATGAATAAGCTATAAGCTAAGCCAAACACTCAAACATAGCTTACAAACTTATTGCTTATAAACTATAAGCTGTGAGCTTCAAAATTAAGCTCATCCAAACACCCCCAAGTAATACACACACCTTTCTTAGTATTTTCTTTTCATGGTATGAGAGCCTTATTGGTCCCTAATGCAAAACCAAACTACATGTGTTGCCTTCAGTGGCGGAGCTAGAAACTTTTACCACGGGTAGCACAAAAAAATTTGAGGCTTTCCTCACTTTGCAACTAGTCTGTTTGGTCAAAAATTAAAAGCCAAAACGAACCCTTCAAAATCATAACCATCTATTGATAACTTTTAAACAAAAACAGAAATTCGAAACTATGAAAATGAAGAAAAAAAACTCTATACTGCTATGGGTAGATAAAATAAGAAAAACTTAAGAAAAATGGATGTAGCAAAGATTCAAACTTGTGATGCTTTGTTTGCTTGTGCAATAGACTAGCCGACCAAGCTAAGGAGTTATATCTGTTTTATTTGGTTAGTAGCACTACATAACTAGACAAATAGCATTAAATAATCGATAACTTTCGACATTTTTTATACTTCATTTTCTAAATTCGTATGTAGCATGGGCAACCCCTTGCATCAAGGTATATCTGCCCCTGGTTGCCTCTGTGATTCACTGACTCTGTAGCGCTGCAATCCTGATGTTAAAATACCCATTATCCCTATCATCCATTAGTATAAATCATTCAGCCTCCCCACTCCCTTTTAACAAAAGCATACATTTCTATGAATTAAATTCACAAAAGCAATATCACAAGTTCCACGATATCTGTCGCAACAGCAGCATTGATACTTCTGGGTAAACATCTCTCTTTAGTCTTTACTCTTTAGTTGAAGTCAACAAGTTGTTTTTTCTAGTGAGAAAGTAACCCATTCTATAAACAACACATAACAGGTCATCAGCATACTTAATATGGTGATTTAATAGGCCTTATGGATCTTGCAAAACTTTAATTTGGGAACACTTGGTTTATGGTTTAAATTTTTTAAGAAAGAAGTTTATGAGGCTGTAATAGTACAACTTCTTGGTCTATTGGCATATGCACTATTGTGATTCTGCTTCTCCTTTAGTTCTTTACCATATACTTTTCCATGTTTTCAACCTCTAAGCTTGAAGTTTCTAAACCTTTTTTTTTTCTTTTGGTATGTCTGCCTACACATAAAACAGCGATGAAATGAATTTTTATAGATTCCTTTCACAATCAATTAACTTCTCAGAAACTTAGGACTTCTCGATTAATTAGCACCGGTTTTTAAAATCATGTTTTTATAAGTTGGCATCGCATTTTCTGCTGTTTATGTGAGTTGAGGCAGTAGGAAAGTGATAGCTATTTGGATCATCCCTCTCTAGAGCATTTACAGATAATTTACCTAAAGTAGAATCCATCAAATTGAGTAATATTATTTATATCCTAGATGTTTGGGGTCCATGTTCTATAAAAGAATTAAGAGACTAATGTAAATAACAATTGTGTGCCAGAATTCGCAATTATAAATACGAAATCAAATAAACGAGATGAAAGAATGACGTACGATTGCGAAATGTAATCAAGTAGGTCATCGGTGCAAAACCACTTGAGAATAATAGCAATCAATTCACCAGAGCTCCGATACAACGCTTGCTTAGTCAGATTCACATAAATTTCATCCATACCCCAACTATCAATTGATTTGCTCATATTGATTACTTTCCACAACGCTGGATCCTTGCAAATTCTACGCCAATTTGTGCATACGAGTTGTGCGTTCTTGAGTATTTCAACAGCGCCTAGTTTGTGAAGTATATTTAGCATCAGTTCTTGTGGCATTTCTAGCCAGTTTGGAGTTCGCTCCGTCATTTCTGCAACGGAGCTTGACGCCATTTCAACGATGACGAGATTCGATCGGTTTAACCATTTGATTAGGGTTTTAATTTCTCTCGTATTTATAAGAGTGAACACTGAAGAGTGAGTACGTTTTTCTTTTCTTTTAAAACAGGGAAGTTTAAGAGTCGAATAAAAATTAATTAATTTATTTTTAAAATCTGATACACCTTTGAACCCGTTTTGAACCATCAAATCAATTATTTTTTCTTGCTTTCGTACTTTTTCCGTATTTCACACCCATTATAATCGTCAACTAACGCCTCTCCCAGCGGGCATGTTCGATTTCCGTCGGTTGAAACTGACAGACACCGATGGTACGGAGCTGTCAGTTCGGTCCGTCGGTTTCTTCCTTCGGATATCCGATGGCTCATCGGGTTTTTTTTCTTTTTTCGTGTGTGTATATAAATAAAGGTAAATTGGTAAATGTAGGACTCAAAAATTAAAGTGACGGTGCCACTGATGGCAGGGATCCGTCAGTTTCAGTTAGTTTTGAAAAAAAAACTGACGTGGCGCTGATATGGCGCTGATGTGGCCCGTCGATTTCTGTCAGTTTCTGTCATGGTTAGAAGGAGTCTGATAACTTTGTTATTTTTAGTGTTTTTGTTCCGTTTCTATCATCTTTAAAAAATTATAGTTTTATTTAAAAATCATCTTTTTCATAAGAGAACAGTTTTTATAAAATTCATTGTTAGAGAAAAAAGTTCTTTTTTTTTGTTAAAATCTTTTATAACAATAAGTTTTTATAACAATTATTTTTATAAAGATCTTTATTTTATATACAAATATTTACTTTTATTAAATGTTTTTGTTTGTATAAATTTTTTCTTATATTCTCTTTATAAAAAGAAATTACACTAATAAAAATGAAATAGACAAAACAAAAGAAAATGTTGACTTGATTTAGCGATAGTTTGATTGATTTAACAGGGTGTACGTGTCATATTTGTAGGTCACGTTTGGTTCACAAATTTGATTGGAATCTGAGGGAATTGGAAAGCGAATTCCATACATCTTTTTGTTTGGTTGAAAAAGTAAAGGAATTAGAATGTATTAAATTCTTTGGAAATCCTTTGTTCAAATTAATTCAATATTCCTTCCCCATATGAGAGGAAAACTAACAATTCTTTGAAATTGGACATTTTGACAAAAATACCCATCCAACACAGTTGAAACTCTTTCGTCTCACTCCAACATTTCAAATCAATTTCACCAAATTTAAAAACAAAAACCCCCTAAAACAATTTCAATGCAACCTGACTCGATCGACAGAGCATTCGATTACATCATCCCTACGTTCACAACACGTTTGTCCCACTTGTTAGGAATTACATCGGAATACAACAACTAACAACAATAAGTTGATCACTCGATATCAATTGTTAACAAAAAAAATAAACTCAAACAACACTCGTGCAATCGATGTTACACCAACAAATAATAAACGGATAAAAGGATAACAAGGAAACAAGATAAACGAACAATACGAACATAATGATTTAACGTGGTTATGTCCAATATTCAATTTGGAGATCGGTTTAGTCCAGGGGCCACACTAAAGAGTTTTTATTATTATTTTTGTAATCCAGGGTATACAATACATAGGGTTTGTTTATATAGGAAAGAAACAACTTGGTGAACAAGAAATTGCCTAAACTGACTGACATAGACTTCGGATGGGGACCATAGGTCGTCGCAACACGACGGGCCTGCTGCCACTTGGTCGCACCACGACCATGGGTCTTCGCACTGTTATCGTATGTCGTCGCACATCGACCGGGCATCATAATACCGCGACGGTCTGAAATTCAGCATCACCAAATTAATCTTCACAATCTCAACATTTGATTCCATCATGATGTGCTCAAGCTTTCTTCCCTATTTGGTTACCGGACTTTTTCCCCCTTCATCCTCCATATATAAACGTCACGTCATCGTTTTCGCCCACAAACACACTACATCCAATGTTACACTACCCTTTTCTTCATTCTTTTTCGATTTAGAGCTTTTTAAATTTTTTCGTTTTGATTTGTTTATTCATGACAGTCGGTCTATATGCAAGTATTTTGTTGTTGGTGATTAAATAAACAGTATGTACGGCCGGATCTAGTAAAAAACCAGTTAATAATAAAAATAAACAACATATAAGTTTAACAAAAACTTTGAAGTTGATGATTATTACAGAGTATTTCTTTTAATGATTATTGTTTTTGAGTTGGTGTTGTGTGTCTGATAAAAAAAACAAGTTGGTAACTTGGTATTGCGTGTGTTGTTTGATATGGTGGTGATGGCGTAAATTTGAAGGTACACCGTACACGACTACATGGTGCTGGTGTACTACGTCAATGGTGAGATTTACATACTGAAGCGAATAATATCAGTAACGTATAACAATTAATAGAAAAATATCGGGTACAACATCCACCAATCTGACCCGGCCCGTTATCCAACCTATCTCATTCGATCATTTTATCGCCTCAAAGAAATTGGACCCACGTGACATTGGACCCTAGGTTCACCACTGCTTTTAGCCCTGTCATTCCATCCATATCATCTATGTAAAACAACCTAGTAGACCCAACGTGTATACCAACGACACAAATTTCTCACTTTCCAACAGTAGATATTGGGCCAACCATAATGAAGTGTTCTTTCGTGGACTAGACCGAACCTAACCATTAACTAATTCCAAATCCAAATAACCCAAATCACAAGTGAATTGCACCGGCTATTAGCCTGACCCGAATTATGAAACAGGCCTAGACAATGTGTAGTCATCTACAACCAAAGCTCCATACCAACAAACCTGTGATCACGTTGCAAACGCAACCCACAAGAAGCCAACACAGCCACACCAAAGAGTAAGAATTAACAACATATATTACACAGAGTGCCCTAAAATGAATTTAGCTTAAATAGTTATAAATCATAGAAGTCATCTTCAGAAATGGCACCGCCATCAGAGAATTCGTAGTTTTCATAGAAGTCATCTTCTGAAAAGTCATCAATATCAGAGTAGCCAGATGAATACATATCGTCAATGTCATCATAGACACGATCTCGAATATTAAACCCGCAATTTTTTGTTGACTCATTAGGGTGCTTGAAATCTTTGACCCGCTCTGTGCATAATTTTCCTAAGTTCCCAGCAAGATTAAGGTTAAAACACCTACGGACATCAAGGGATTCGAGGTGAGGGCAGCCATGTAAAATGGCTTGGAGTCCCTCATTGGTCATTTTATTACCAAATAGCTGCAAATGGCGTAATTCGGGCATACTATTTGCAACAGCAAAGGCATCACCGTCACATTCAATGTGGGGCCGGCTGAACTCTTTGTTCAACTTGAAGGACATGAGCTGAGGGCAATTATGTCCAATCGCTTCAATGTCTTCCACATATATAGAGGTGTAGTAGAGGTGGAGTTTTTCCAATTGTGGGAGCCTTTTGACTGCGTTACTTAACCCACTGCTGGTTATATTGTAGCAGTTTGAAAGGCAGAGACGTCTCAGCTTACTTGAGCTGCACAAAAGTTACCATAAATGCTTTTGAGTCGCAGAAAAGCAATTTTAACATGTAAAACTACTAATATGAATAAGGAACTTGATAACAAACAAGAACAACAAATTAATTTATGTGAAAGATAATCATCCCCCTCTAACCAACATGCTTGACATATGGGTGGTTGGGTAACGAAAAATATTCTAAGAGAACAATTTAGTAGCTTGTATGCATTAACAATAGTACACTTTGAATAATTTCAATTCATTTGAATCGTTTCCTTTTCATATTTATCTTTTCATTTTACCCATTTGATCACAAGTTCTAAAACAATTTCAGTCACAACAGCAGCATCAATACTTCTGGTTAAACATTTGTTTATTAACTCTAGTAAATGTTAACATGTCCTTTTACTTATAGAAAGGTACACATCCTTAGTACACAACATTATGAGATACTTTGATTAATTTAGTGATTTATTGGGCATTATGGATATTGCAATTCTACCTATTGGAAGAAGTTTTAGGAGGCTATAGTTGTACAATATACTCGTACGATTTCTAGGTTCACTGGCATATACGCTTTTTTAGGAAAAAACTGGCATATACGTATCGTACTTCTTCTTCTCCATCTTCTATACCATCACCAACTTCCATGTGCTCACTCTCCACACATCTTCCAGCCATTGGAGATACTATCACACTAAATGGTGAACTTAACCTCTTATATTAAAGTCTTTAAATCTTTTTATAAGTCTGCCTACAACTTCCACTATATAGTCTCATATCTATAACTTTTTTCCCAGTCACTATACTTTTCTGCTTCGGACTTCTAAAATAATTGTCCCAGACTGCCAGGGCAGTTGACATCCGATCTTCTGTTATGTATTAATGTGAGACGTTCAACAAGATTAACAAATTATGTGACAAATCTAATACTAGCATCTTCCTATGTGTGGTTTTGTTACATATTCTATAAAGTTATGCTATATTTATTTCTCAAATACTTAAAAGCATCTATAGTTTATGTCGAAATTTAATCCATTTGCCCTAAGTTGCAGACATTCTTTATCTCAATTCTCACTTAAAAGATCAGTTCAACTATTATATTCCCTATTCACTAAATTCCATAATATAAGCAAATTAATAATCTCTACTTCTACAACAAATAATAATACAAGCAAAAACATGTAAACCACAAATTCGTACCAAAAATTGAAATTCTTATAAAATTTAACATTAATTCAACCGAAACGAAAACACTTACGATTGCGAAATGAAATCGAGTAACTCGTCGGTGCAAAAACACTCGAGATTAATATCAATCAATTCACCAGAGCTCCGATACACCGCTTGCTTGGTTAAATTCAAAAGCTCTTCATCCATATCCCAATCATCCACTGATTCATTCATATTAATTACTTTCCACATCGCTGGATCCTTACAAATTCTACGCCAATTTGTGCATACTAATTGTGCGTTGTTGAGTATTTCAACAGCACCTAGTTTTTGAAGTATTGTAGACATCAGTTCGTGAGGCATTTCTAGCCAGTTGGGAGTTTGATCTGTCGTTGATGACGACGGATCTGCGGCGGAAGTTGACGCCATTTCAACGGTGATGAAATCCGATCCGTTTAACGATTTGGTTTTGGGGTTTTTTACGATTATGCGAACGTGTCAGTTATTGATTTTGTCTGTTTAGTGAATTACATAATTTTACCCTGAAGTTTTGGTTAATGTAATCTATGGTCCTTTGAGAAAATAAAGTAGTACTTTCAGGTACTCTATTGCGAACGTGGAGTTTATGACTAGATGCATGTGTTTACAAAACATTATTACCAAAAGCACGTTTCTTGAATAATATATCCTGAATCAATGTATATTTATTTATCTTTTAACTTTAACCATTTTACCAAAAAATTTTATGTATATCTTTATCTCTATGTATATCTTTTTAACCCATCAACAACTTTCTTTTATCTATCATTCTTTTTATAACTTCGTAAATAACAATTCGTAGATAGGAACTAACGGACTAGCAACGTCATTTGTAAAGTATATATGAGACTCATATACGAAGCACAACTTTTATTTCTTTGTTTCGGAACCATCAAAAAATATATCAACAGAATAGTCACCAAAGGCCAAATTCGAAATCATGGGAATAACAGAAATCGTAAAATTAATTCTTCTGTACTAAAATCAAAACACAATGAACAATTGGACCTTTAAATAATTTGCTTGTCAATTGATCACCATAAACCGATATGCATGATAAAAGAAAACTAAATCAAACTCAAATCCCATGCTATTACAAACTAATGGCGATCAGGCACGAAAGTAAACTAAACTCAAATGACTTACATATTACAACAAAAATTACAAATTCAATAATAAATAAATACATGAGTACATGTACATGGGAACATAATGCTATTATAAAATATAAATACAATGTAGCAATAAACAAACCGACCTTACAATGTACAACTAATTGAACATCAAGAAGAAACACATTGAACAACTAAACTCGATTTATTTTATAACATTGAAAATACCGAACAATGACGATCGAGTGTGTAGCCTGCAATTAGAGAACAATCCGAATGGGATTTGAAGATCGGAATGGAGCGCGAGGGTTTTTGCTGCATTGGTCGTGAAGTTGTAACATATTTTCTTTTATTTTTTATTTTTTATTAAAAAATTAGGGATAAAAAAGAGTTATGTTTGTTAGGGATATATTTTTTGAGTGACATGGGTTTGGGTAATATGTTTCGTAGTCACGTGCCTTTGGTCAAAAACTCTGCGAACGTGTATTGTCCCTTTGTTGGATCTAGTGAATTTAATAGAAGACGTCGATAATAATATATTCCGGAGGTGTTTGGATGACAAGTTTATGATAGCTTATATTTTATAAAAGTTCAAGTTAGAAGCATTGTTTGGTACACAAAAACATAGGAGAAGCTTATTGAAAAAAAAAGCTTTTAGAATAATAAACTAGTTGAAGTAGCTTTTCAAAAATTCTACAGTTTATGTTAATTGTTTTTACATAATTATCTTTTATTTAAATGTTTTAGAGTTTTTTTGTGTCCATTTATGACATTTTACATTATTAAGCTATATCTTCAGCTAGTTTGTCAAACACTTATAAAAAAATATATAAGCTCAGGCTTTTTGTTCTAAACATAAGCTCCAGCTCTAACTGCCAGCTAGTTTTGCCAAACATACTCTCCGTAAAGAAATTTTGTATCTCGTTGACACTTTGTTTTAACTTAAAAAAAATGTAAGTGTTCTAACACAAGTATCACACAATATATATATATATATATATATATATATATATATATATATATATATATATATAGTGAGAGGTTCAAATGAGAACTAACTAAAAGTTGAGAACTCTTGAGAACCATTAGATTATGTATTTGTTCACATGTGACTCGCTCAATTCATATGTGAACCTTGATATATGATAGATTTAGAAAGAAAAAAAAATGCTAAAAACTCTAAAAATTACTTCATAAAACATATTTGAACCGATTTGTTCACATGATCGTTCATATGTGAACTCATATTTTTATATTTTTGTGTTTTTCGATATATCTTTAGAATTTTTTTGACTTTTTTTGTAACACTCTAAAATTTGTAAGTTTTTATATTATATAAAAGTATGTTATTTAAATTCTTATGTTTGTATTTGGTGTTAAATACAAATATAGTTTGGGGTTAAAAATATAAAATAAATATAAGTTGAGGGGTTGAAAGTGTTAATTGTGTAAGTGAAGGGTAAAAAGTGAAAATATGCAAATATAACTCATTCTTCCTTTTAAAATCTGGAATAAACTAGAGATATATGTGTGTGTGCTTAAAACCGTACGAACAAAGGAGAACAAGAAGGAGAAAATCAAATTGAAGCTAGGTTTGATAAATTGGAGGTTCTAAACCCTAACTCAAGTCAAATAAGGTATGAATAACACTCTCTAACCCTTGAATTCATGATTTAGTTATGAACCCTAGTTAGGGTTTAAGTAAAAAGAAGTTAATTAAGGTGGAAATCGGGTGTAAAGTGATTATGTAAGTGTTTTGAGTTGTACGAACTCATAAAAGGAATGAAAAGGTGAAAAGAATTGAAGTAATGATTTTGGGTGTAATTATTGGAATTTCACCAAGTAAGTATGTAGGTGAATTTGTTGATGATGGTGTGTCGCACCTCCAAATTTACTATGCAGCGGAAGTCGGGTCGGGGCGCGAATAATCATGGATCATTACACAAAGTTACAACAAACGATCTCTAAATGAAACGTTTTAAATTATATTCCGAAAAATATATTGTTTACAAAATACACTTGTACTATTCCACGAGTTCACAAGATAGCCTAGAGATACTAGTACATAACTACTATTACAAAAACGGTAATGCAGAAAAATCTCTTTGTTTGTTTGTGATGCATGCGACTCGTGCTAGTGTTCCCTGTAGGCTGTCCTACTGTGTCTGCGAAACTGAGATTACATACTAAAACGGTCAACATAATGTTGGTGAGTTCATAGGTTTGAAATAGTTATCAAAAGTTAGTAATAATCACAAGATTTCATCAGTGTTGCACGAATGCAAAAATAAATGTATACTATTGCCATGAGTCTCACAAAGCGTAAACATTAAATCTTTTGTGTTTTATTTTTGATACAAAATCACTATTTTAATTTGACCAATATATTAAAAATACTTTATTGATCCTTCTTAAAATATTTGTCGGTTTCGTTCGGGTGTCGGGCGCGATTCGCGCGTTTTCGTTGCGTTTGTTACGTTTTAAGCAAAACGTCTAGGTTTTTCGTATATTATTAATTAATAACAATAATATAGGGTAAATAATTACTATTTAATTTATAAAATAGGCTTACATTATTTATGAAAGGTTATCACCAACGCCGTATAGATTGTCAGACCTCGTCCGGTTGTTTCGCGTAATTACAAATAAACACATAATCACGTAAGTGTATATTCAAATATACAGGTAATTACAGATATTTAGCCTAATACCAACTAAATACAAGTAATTAGGGTTTCCAGCTAGGTTTAACAATTAACCTAAAGTGTCGGGTGTCACATCTCGAATGTTTCATTCGGTAACTGAGTGAACATATCAAATTGTTTTCTTAAAAGATCTTCATGACTTTGCCTATATTGATCATTTCCCCTAAACCTCTTCTCAATTGCTTCCCACAATTCAAAATTAGTAATCTTTTTCTTAAACAGCATCATCATATCCTTTGACAAACACATCGTAATTGCTGCATAACACTTTCTTTCCTTCTCATACTCTTTCTTCTCTTCCGCTTAACCTAATTTGTGCCTCGGGCAGGTGCATAATCCAATACACCCGTAACAGTCAAATACTAATGCGTCCGTGGGTCGGCTAGAGCAACTAGCCTGGACGGGGATGTCAATCCCCGATAGATCTATCCAATAATACTCGCGCTCATACAATTAACGAACTATGATAAAGTGAGGACTTTTAGTGGATTAAAGGTCTCATGCAATCCGTATAAGAGTTGTTTCAGTACTTGTGATTATAAAACAGTGTATGTAATTTCACCCCATAGTATAAAACAGTAAAAGTGGGGCTATGAGACTCACCTGAGTCTGGTAAGCAAATATAGCAATTAGTGGGTGTTCGTGTCCCAAATGCAACCTTCTAGCGCCCTAAACGCATAAGATTGTAGGTAAGTGGGGGGTTAATGTCCACTTATGTATGCAAGTGGAGGGTTAATGTCCACTTGTACTAGTTGTCCGTTCAACTAGTTATGTCCAAAGTTTGTTTATCGTTTATGTTTAGAAAACATGTACGGCCAGTTGGTGACGTTTTGTAATAATAGTTCTTAAAGACATGATTATTATGATTGTTTCGTTGTATACTTATAACAATATATGTATTATATGTGTAAGTTATATCGTATGAAGTATAGTTGTCGTTACGCGAATTCGATGCTCGTTGGTCAGTTCGTACAGTCTCAAATCGCAAGTCAGAGGGTCAACTTGCAGGTCAAAAGTCAACTCGTAAGTCTCAGTTCGCAGGTCAAAAGTCAACTCGCAAGTCTCAGTTCGCAGGTCAAAAGGTCAATTCGCAAGTCTCGGTTCGCAGGTCAAAAGGTCAATTCGCAAGTCTCGGTTCGCAGGTCAAAAAGTCAATTCGCAAGTCTCAGTTCGCGGTCAACAAGTCAACTCTCAAATCTCACTTCGCAGGTTTTCCAGAAAAATCATACATTTTGTCCACGCGATTTAGCTAAGTAAATATCCGAATTAAATTTCAAAAAAATTCATGGTTACTCTACTATGTCTTAGTTATTTTCAGTGATTTTTTCAGAATTTTTAGAGATATTTAAGTTGGTCAAATAAAATGGTAAATCCCCTGAGGTCTAAAATCGACAAATCTAGATACATGTTCAAAGATTTAATTACAGAGAAAAATCTACACATTTTCAAAGAAAGTTATCTACAACGACATTTGTACCTAACAAAATTTGTGAGATTTTGGCGGTAGTTTCAAGTCATTTGGAGTCGTGTAGCTCGAGTTATGGACTCGAGAAGTTGAGTTAAAAATCTGTCACCCGGGACAGAAATGCGACATGTTTTTGTAAAATTCTTTTCGAGTACCAAACGATGTCGAAAAATTATGAAACCACTTGGAGATGAAAGCTAACTCTTTAAACTTAACTTTTGCCTTTTGATTCGTCCATTTTGGTTGAGTTTTGAGCACGAAACTTTCCCTTGAAGTCGGGCCAAGTTTCTTCCCAGAAACTGTTACAGTTTTTATGTTTTCAAAAATGATTTTCGACTTTGTTTTTGGACATAATCTTGTTATATGGACATTATAAAATGAATATAAGTGTGTTCCAAGTAAAATAAATTGGGGATAAAGTTTCTTACAAAGAAGTTGATGAAAGCACGAAGAAGGAAGGTCGAAGGCTCGTTTTCTTGCTTTTTCTTGCAAACCGAAAGAGATGAAGTTATGGTGGTTTGTGGTGGTTCTTGTGGTGATTTTTGGTGGTCTTCGGGGTGGCTTGAGGCTGGTAAATCGTAGAGGTTCAAGAGAGAGAGATGGGAGAGTTGAGAGAAAGAGAAATGATGGTGTGAAGTTGAGTGTGTGTGAAGTGAATGAATGGGTATGGGGTATGGGAGGAGATATGTGTGACACCCGGCGAATTAGGCCGTCATTAGTAATTAATCGTTGGTTATTACTACTTGTAATTAGTGTGAAATAGGACTAATTACGGAACATTTTGTATATTGTATTATACACTCATACGTAATTAAATTTTAATTACGGAATTTCAATCGGATGGAACCCGACTCAGTAAATACGGACGTTGGTGGGAAAAACCTTTTCATAAATAACGTGAATCTATTTTATAATTAAATAGTAGTTATTTACATTATATTATTACTATATAATAATATACGAACACTTTACGTTTTATACAAAACGTACAATACGTAACGCAAATCCGCTCGAAAACACAAAGGAAACACAAATTAAAATGTAACAATTTTAATTAAACAAACAATCAATTAAATTAATAGTCAAGTGAGAAATAAGGTGGGAGCCCACACAAGATAAAAGTCTGCAAAGTCTAGGACCCCTAGACCGGCTCCATACACTCTCCCAGAGAATATCATCATTTTAGTTACTTACACACACAATCCAACTTTTCATTGATCAAAATCTTAGAAGACTTTACCCAAAACTTTTCCTCATTTCCCTCCCCACAGCAAACACAAACAGAAAGCATTTCCTTTCACTTTTACTCTCATATCTCACGAAAAATCACAAGAAGATTAACGGGGAACTAGGAGTCAAGCTTCACGATTTTTCATTCACAACTTGTTCGTCACATATTTTTCGGGTAAGAACACACTTTTCTCAACTTATTTTGTTATTCGTAAGATTTTCTGGGTTTAACATGCTAGTAAGTTCACTCACGAAGTATAAACTGAAAACCCACTTGAAAGAATCTTAAAACAAACTTCTTAAAGAAACTTACCAGAAAACCATTTATAATTTCTTACCGAAAAACCGGCCTACTTTTACGTGTGTAAAAATAGTAAGATTTAACGTATAAAAGCCTCGGGTCCAAGGAGAAATTTCTAAATCTAAACCCGTGAACGAAAATGATTTCCCAGAAACAAACAGTAGAAATACACTAGCAGTGGTGAGTAAAATGAACTAACAGTAGAAACTAAGGATATATGCTAACAGTGGTAACCGAGGAAATGTGCTAACAGTAGTAATAAAGGAAAACGTGCTAGCAGTAGAAACTAGGTAAAATGCACTAACAGTGGAAACTAGGTAGAATGCACTAACAGTGGAAACTAAGTAAAATACACTAACAGTCAACTATGTAAAATGAACTAGCATTGGAAACTAAGGAAATACACTAACAGTGGTAACCGGGTAAAATGAACTAGCAGTAGAAACTAAGGAAATACACTAACAGTAGTAACCGAGTAAAATGAACTAGCAGTACTAATAATGTAAACGACTTAACAGTACTAATATTGTAAATGAACTAGCAGTACTAATAATGGAAATGAACTAACAGTAGTAATAAAAGAAAAGAACCAACAGTAGAAACTAAGCAAGCAGTAGAAACTAAGAGAACAGTAGAAACTAAGCAAGCAATAGAAACTAAGAGAACAGTAGAAACAAAACGAGAAGTAAAAACTATGTGAAACCTTCAGTCTGTGGAATTAGCGACACAATCCTTATGTCGCTACCTTTGAAACCAGCCGTACTAACTTGTGTCGCAACAATTATAACCAACAGTATTAACTAGCGACACAAAGACCAACAGTATTAACTAGCGACACAAAGACCAACAGTATTAACTAGCGACACAAAGACCAAACAGTATTAACTTGGAACCCGAATGATCAACCAACTCACTACTTTATTTTATTATCCGTAACAATCAAAGTTAAATACTTACAGGGACAACTTGAAGACACCTAAGGTATATTAACCTTATCAACTTAAAACACAAAACAATCATGATAATATTAATTTGAGAATTAATATCATTTTCAAACTCTTCACCAACAGGCCGTACATGTTTTTCTAAACGTAATCATGGGACAAATAACATCGAACATAACTAGTTGAGTGGACAACTAGCATGAATGATCTTTTGAGACATTCGCTCATATATAACCTTGTGCGTTTAGGGCGCCAGAAGGTTACATCTTTGGACATACGTTTATTAATTTAAACGCACGCTTTCAAGACTCAGGTGAGTCTCATAGCCCCACTTTTACTGTTTTAACTATTGGGGTGAGAATACATGCACTATTTTCATGAACACGAGTACAGATTTACATATATACGGATTGCATGAGTTTCACTTTCATAATCCACACAAAAGACCTCTACACATCATAGTTTCGTTAGTATGGATCTTAGCGCGAGTATTAAAGAATAGTACTATTTGGGATTGACCATCCCCGTCCGGGTTAGTAGCTCTAACTGGTCAAACGGGCGCTTTATTATTTGTTCATACGGATGTTCTGGATTAGGCATTTGCAGGAGGCAAACTCATTTGGTTAAGATTCGGACTATGAGCTCATGGCAGTAGTATACATTATTTTGCATGCGTGCAACTCATATGAAATCTCGTGGTTCACATTTATATTTTGATATCTAAACCTATGAACTCACCAACATTATTGTTGACCATTTTAGTATGTATTCTCAGGTTCACAACAGGAGTAGGATTACTCCAGGAGACCATAGCTCGAGTCGCATGATTTACAAACATTGGAGATTTCATTGCATTATTATTTTGTATCATTAGTTATGTATTAAAATCTCTACGATTATTCGCGAACTCAGAAAATGATGTAAACAACTTGATTTCCAATGTAATAATTTGTACTATTTTCAAAACGACGCATATAGTGGTCGTTCGATGTAACTTTGTGTAATGATTTCCTAATTAGTTGCGCCCCAATCCGACTTCCGCTGCATCATAATTTGGGAGTGCGACAATATGGGTCTTGAGTGTGGGGGAGGGAAAGATGGCAGATTTGTGTGGGCCCCACAAGGGTGTGGGTGTGTTAATATTGTTCCCCAAGTTTACGTTACGTGCAGTACCCGTTTACCCGTTCGTTTCGTCGTTCGTTAAACGTTAAACGTTTATTCGTTATGTTTTTCGTTAACGTTTTATTCGCGTGAATTTTGGTTGAAGTTTTATTTAAAATGCTTCATTTTAAGTTATTGAAATATAGTTCGGGCTTCGTTCGGTTGTCGGGCGTGATTCGTGCGTTTTTGTCGTGTACGGTGCGTTTTATACGAAACGTAAAACGTTTTAGATATTATTGTAACGATATAAGTTAAATAACAATTATTTATTATAATTACGTTATTTAATAAAATATTTTTCACCAACGTCCGTATGATTGTGCCGGATTCCATCCGATCGAATTTGCGTAATTAAAATTTAATTACGTACGTGTATATATATTTACATACATACAAACTGTTACTGCACTTAGTCTTATTTCATACTAAATACAAGTAATAATGATCTACGATTAAACACTAATGACGGCCTAATTCGTCGGGTGTCACATGGTGATATTAAGTTGTTATTGTTGTTAAATAACAACTTAATCACCATAAAAGTATGTATAATATTATGAGATAAGTGTATGATAGCTAGTTGAGAATTGAGTGAAGCATTTGAATTCTAGCTTGTTGGATGTTAAAGAGTTAACTTTGAGTTTGCTGAGTTGTAAGTAACTCATGTATGTATATTGATATGTTTAGGTGATACAAGAGTGGGAAAATAGTTGCTTGAGTCAATTGATCACTACTCTAAGGTGAGTAATGGATAAGTATGTAACTAAATTGCAATACTTGGATTACATTGAGTAGTCAAGTATTTGCCCTTTTGTATGTTATAATGAAGTGAGATTATTGAGATACAAGATGTATTCAATGATCACACTAAATGGTGGAATTCAAGGGTGGTGATTGAGATATAAGAGTATGCAATCAACCATGTTCTTGACACCATGGTATGGACTCTTTGAGTCAAATTGTATGGAGTTGAGGATCCTTAATTCATGTTATGTGCTATGTTAATGTTAATGTGGATGTTATATTTTCCTTTACTTACTAAGCATGTTTGCTTATCGTTACGTTTTCAATGTATGTAGGTGAGCAAAGTGGAACACGGGGCGATTTGGGTAAAAAGCCCAAGCGAGAATAGTAGTGGACTTGCTACAAACAAGTAGTAAGTAATCCTTTTGAATCATGCTCTCGATACATAGAAACGCCCAAAGTTTGTAAGGTTGTTGATCAATTGAATTTGATCATCTTTTGTAACTAAGTTATTATGTATGAAATCTTTGTGAAATATTATGTTGAAAGTTATTTTGGGTTGTAATTACCCCTTGTAATTGTTGAATTGGTGTCACCCATGTTAAGATATCGAAGGTGTCCAAATGGGTCACAATGGGTTGCTCAATTGGGTCACTTTGTTAAAATTAGTCGAATGATGGTTTTGATGAATTGAGTTACTTGTTATTATGTCAAGGTGTATGTTTCAAATTTCTGAAAATATGGTAATTAGTAGTAAGTTAATATTATATCCACTTGGTTGCATAAGTGACCAAAATGGTCAAATTTTGATCAAGAGTCCAAAATCATTGAAAACGCAAATATCGTAAAAGTGCCAATTGGGAAACTTTCATTTTGTCATATTAAGCATATCTGCAAAATTTCAGGTCGTGTTTATAAACGAGTCAAAAGTTATTCGCGTATCAAATTGGGTCAAAAACTTGAGTTGTGCAGAATGTGTTGTTCAGGACTCAGTACGCGATCGCGTGAGGGGATCGCGTAAGGGTCACGTGATCGCGTACCTAGTGAAGAAATCGAATAAGAAGTCTTTACGTTGTAGGTACGCGATCGCGTACCTTACCGGGATCGCGTACCTTGTACTAAAATTTGAACATAAGCTTTTCATGTATTGAGTACGCGATCGCGTACCCTATGGTGGGATCGCGTACTCTCGGGTTGTGTCAATGTACGCGATCGCGTATGGTTACCAGGATCGCGTACGGTGTAAAAAAAAATTTAGGGCGTTTTATTTTTATTTATCAATTAAACGTACATCAATGTTCACAAAAGAATGACGTTAATCATATGTAAACAAATACGTAAACTAGCAGTTTTCACAAATTTTCAACTTTTTAGTTGGTTCTCATTTGAACATTCCTCTCTCTCTCTCTCTCTCTCTCTCTATATATATATATATATATATATATATATATATATATATATATATATATAGGGTAGGGATCAAGGGGGAAGTAATTTTTTTATGGAAGTAGGGAAGCTAATCATTTATTCGCGATGAATGATAAGCAAACGTAAAAACACATATTTTTACCAAGAAATATTAATCAAAACCGATGTTATACCTACTAATATTTATAAATAAACTAATTTTTATAACTTATATAATATCATATGATGAATATTAAGAGAATTTTCTAACGTTCATCATTAATGAATGTTAACTGAAGTGGATATTATTAGTTTTTTTGAAAATTATTCGTTAACATTCGTTCACGATGAATGATAATCAAAACGTATAAAAACATATTTTTACCAATAAATATTAATTAAAATCACTGTTATAACTACTAATATTTATCAATAAACTATTTTTTATAACTTATAATATCATATGATGAATCCCAGAAAATAGTGTTTCTCTCTGAATCCGGTCCCTATATATATATATATATATATATATATATATATATATATATATATATATTCACGAATATATATACGTTTGTTTGTTTAGTTGAACTTCAAACCTCATTATTAAAAAGTCACATCGATAGTGGTCCTTTTGTCTCAAGTTTTTTCTCAAATGAATTTCTCTTATTAAACCATCATTCTCTTATCAAAACCTTAGACTTGAACGTTATTATTATGATCATTATGTGTCACGAATTTGCTAAAAGAAAAAAATGTGTGTAGAAGAAATTTGTAGGGAAGTGAAAAAAAGAAAAAGTCAAAAGAAAGAGCAAATGTTTAGGAAAAAATATTCACAATTAACCAACCATTATCCAATGAGACCAAACACCACACAAGTCATTGAAACATCAAACAGCAAACAAAACATTAAACTTTTTCTGCAAAAGGCTGATCTTTGAGAAATAAGATGAAATTAAAATAAGAGAGGGAAATTTTTCATATTGAACCCCCCCCCCCCCCCCATCCTTCTCAGATCACCATCTCACTTTTTTTCATTTTATATTTTTTTTTATGTTTTTTTAAATCGTTTTTAGATATGAGTAAGTTTAGAGATAAAAGACCTCCAGAATTAATAGCAACATCAACACAAACACAAAATTATGATGATGCTGCTTTAGAAGGTAATCATTTTCCTGTATGTTTAGCCTTTTAACGTATTCATTTTACGCGTGTTTTGTAACAAATAAACGAATATGTTAAATTGTGATATCCGTTAGGTGTTGCTGCGAATGTGAAGTTATTACTGAAATTGATTCAAGATCACAAGGATGCGTGTAAGACACAAAGGAACGATGGAAGAAGGATGTTAAGGGTGGCTGGAATGATGACCATTCTTGACATGGTTCGAACCAGGATTCAAAAATGTCAATCTTTTGGAACCAAACGAGCCGATTTTCCTAGGTTGAGTCCTATTCAGAGCCCGAAGGATAAATGGTTAACTGAGTCGTTAGTGGTTGAGGAGAAAGAGAATTTGAAAAGAGAGCTTAATGCAAATGTGGCTGCACGTAAAAGTCTTGAGATTATGTGTTCTGGTTTAGGAAAAGAAAAGGAGATAATGATGGGTGAATTAGCTAAAAAAGCACATGAATTGGCGGAAATGGAAGAACATATAAATGACCTTAAAGCACAAAACGAGACGTTATTGGAGAAAGTGCAGGAATGTGCAGAAATGCATAAAGATGAAGAGAAAGAGAGAGAAACACAAGGAACCGTAGAGCTTCAAGAGCGTAACAAGTCATTATCAAAGCAACTTTTGAAGTCGTTAGATGGGTACAGATCGATGAAAAGGAAATTAACGGAAGTGCATGAAGAAAATATGGCAATGCAGGCAACAATGGAGGAAATGGGAGTCAAAGTTAGTGGCAGTTTAGACAAGATTCGAAACTATAGGCAGCATTTGACTACAGAAAGTGATGAAATTGTAGACATCGAAGAAGGAATTTCAGAATTAGAGCATATGTTCAAGTGTTTTGGATTAAACGATAAAAAGAATAGCAAAAAGGGTGATGAACCTGCTAAAAAACCAGATATACAGTCATAGAATATACCAAAAAAATGCAATTTCAATAAAAGGGAATCATTTGTGTGGTCTGTATAGGAATGATCAGTTTTGTAGCATGTCTCCTGTCCCTTGTAAAATGTAACATTAATACTCAATTATTATATTTTAATGACTACCACAAGAACAATTTTAACCAAACAAAGTACATAAATTTATGTTCTATAAATCCAAGCATGATTATATTCTATACACAAGGTTCGGCAGATTTAAATTAAACAAAAAAGTAAATTTCTAATCAATATTTTGCAACTTCGAAGCGGCAATGGAGTTCAAGATCCATGAGTTGCTTACCGCTACAGCACTACTTGACTTTGCTAGAGCTTCTGCATCAGATTTTCTTTTCAGAATTTGGTTTTGACCGTTTGCTTTTAACTTATCAGGAAGCTCAAGGCTGTAAATTAGAAACTGTTTCTCGTTATCTACTGGAACTGGCTTTCTATGGAGCACCGTACCTCCAGCAGCGATTATAAGGTCATGTAAATATCCCTTGTATGAAGCTACAAAATCTCCAGTAAAATAGAACTTGATGCCATTAAAAAGTTTGGGCTGCTGCATAACAGTTGGAAGTCGAAATTAGATAAATGGTAAATCAAAATCTTGAATGTATAATAGAAGGAAATGAACCTTGTTCAATAACCTAGACCGGCCAAGCTTAGGACCACCCTTGAATTCATGAATGTCGAGATTAATTTCATAAAGTTGTTCATCAACAGGTTTCTTGACCTCCATGCAAGCCTTAATCCCTTTTAACATGGATAATAAAGAAAGTTTTTAAAAAAGTGTATCATGCATAATCAATAGACAATACTTAGGTAAATTCGTCAAGGAAAAAAAAAACTATGCTTACATTCGATATTGAGAATCCACTTCCCGTTTAAAATACCCATCAAATATTTGAGGGTTCTTCTGCAAGCTCCATTCTCATCGACAGATGCAACGACATGAGTGACCCTAGAATCCCATGTCTTCAATACTGTAACTCCGGATAACTTCTCAAACTTTACTACAGTTTCCTGAAATACAGTTAGAAAGTGAGTAAAAACAGGTCATTCGCATCAACTTCCAAATAAAAAGGATATACTTTCTTACCTTCTCAACACTTGTAAGAGTTGAGCAACAAAGAACAATTTTGGTGAAAAGTCCATGTGAATCCCAACGAGAAGTTGTGACGATTGTATCACCAATAGGAACTTGAGAAGGTTTGACATTGACTTGTCTGTTACAGAAAATTATGGTGTGAATATTACCATTTCTCTACGTTCAAAGAACTCATCAAGCAAAATAACTTAGTACCTTCTTGAGATATATTTCTTTTTCTCTTTTAGTTGAGAACCACATCTTTCATTTGGCAGCTTATGAGAGGCATGAAGTGGGCATAACATAACAAAATTATCCTGTAGAAAAGGTAAAACAACAAGAAGATTAAACTATGGTCATTGCATCAATTTTTTCATATTGAACATAACATATTGATGCCTACATTATCCCATCGGCATTGTGGTGTTAGCTTTGCACAAGTGAAATGAAAGCTCTTACGACAACTCTTTTCATAGCACCCAAGTGCTGCCCCTTTTAACCCACAACAAGAGCATTTAATCCTCTTGCTTCTAGTCAATTCAGCTTCTAGGTTGACAGCAGTATCATCGTCGAAGTATACATTAGGTGCCCTGCATATACCTTAAAGATCAGTATATAAACAAAAAGAAAACACAAATTACAAAACAATATGCCCACAACTTTACATAATCTTTAAAGTATACATTACCACTCTGTGCAGTTCCTGTGTGCATGTATGGCACTCTGTACATCTTCATGATCCAAGGTTAAAGGATTTCCTTTAAGGTAGTGTGTCATGCATCCAGAGATCTGCATTATGTGTACTTCTAATTAGAAATTAATAAGCAGAGCAATTGATATTGAAAATGATAAAAGAACTAAACATACATCTGATTCTTCTGTAGACTGGCAGAAAGCACAACAGATGTTGGACAGAGCATCACATTTACGTAAGAAAGTTGCATGCAACTTCCCAGTAGAATTGGATTCTCCCAATGGGTGGCTGGCCTTTTTGGCAACATTTCCAGAAATTGGTAGAATGTTGTCCACTGATCTAACTACAGAGCTTTTATTGATAGAAAAAGTCACCTTTTTAGAAGTTTGTAATTCCTTGGAAAGTCGAGTTTTTTTAGTTTGTTTTCTGGAAGCACGGGGTTTTAACCCACTATCAACAGTAGAAGACTCAATGGGCTGCTGGGAAACAAAAGCTTTGCTTATTTCAGTTATGCTATTATTACTATTTGTTGGATCCTGGTTTTTTGACCACTTGGTCTTATTTGTAAGCTGGTGATTAGTGGTTTCCTTTTTGGTATTGTGAACACTATTCGCATTTTGAATGTTTCCACTATCTTCTCCATGAAATGCAGTTGCAACCTTTGACATCAAAGCCTGGGTAGATGAAGTATTAACAGAAACCTTCTTGCCTCTTCCACGATTCTGTTTCTTAGATTTCACTAGCACAATAGTGTTGTTACCATTATCTTGATCAGCCTTCAGTGATATGGTACTACTACCAACCACTTTGTCTGTATCTTTCTTGGCTCTCTTCTTTTGAGTGCCCTCTTCAGTCTTTTTGGCTCTCTTTTTGAAACCTTTGACTTTAGCTTCATGGTCAACCTTTTGAACTTGTGAAGATAGAGTGGTTGAAACCACTTCCAAGTGACCAGGCTCCTTCTTTCCATTCACACTATTTTCATTTTCAATTCCACACATGGCATTAGTAACTAAGTGTTGTGAGGTTCCTTCACGTCCCTTCTCTTGAACTCGGTCAATTACGTCGGATTCTTTGTCCTGTGACCCAATTCAAAATTCAGTGGCATGATTATCATGAAAATATATGAGATGGAATTGGTTTTTTAAGTTAGCATGCAATAACAATATAGACAATGTGCTACCTGCAACTTCACTGGACTTTCACAAAGCTCGGGAGAGCAAGGTCTTTGTGTCCATTCAAACATTTCACTGTCAAACATGTTGATATCCTGCAATCATGACCACCATCAATTAACATTAGAAGAAGTAAAAACATTTACACTAATTATTTCTGTTATTTGGCTAGGCCAATGAAGTCATTAAATCTTTGTTGAAGTAATCTAAAATCAAATACATCTATTGGAAACACTCACAAGTTCATTAACAGTAATTTATTTGTGACTCAAATGTGTTCTATCAAGTTCCAACATTTGAATACGTGATGGAAAACAGAAAAAGTAAATAACTACGTGAAATAATCTGAAATCAAGTACATCTATTGGAAACACTCACAAGTTCATTAACAGTAATTTATTTGTGACTCAAATGTGTTCTATCAAGTTCCAACATTTGAATACGTTATGGAAAACAGAAAAAGTAAATAAATAGAAAGAATAATGATTATTAGATGCATGACAAATCAATAGTATAGCCATCATGTACCAAGACTTGGAATTATAACTAATAAATTGTCAAGTTACCTTGGAAGTCTCATGACAATCATGATCATCTTCAGAATCCTTTATATCACTGAAACATGGAGCATATGGTGGTGAATCATTTATGGGATCCAAAGGCGTAAGTTGTGTTGTTTTCTCAGCATCTTCCTCATTTCTCAGCCAAAAAAAAGGGGTAAATAATGTTTCCTCGTAGTCATTTAAATGGGCTATGCCTTCTGGTCCAGACACATTAGTATGAGTTCTATCTTTTACAACCTCGCTTTTCCTACCTTCAAGATTTGTAGGTCTCGTTGGGGTCTCTTGTGGATGATGTAGTGGTACCTGAATTCTTTTCTTTGTTGGAAAAGATGGTCTCTCGGGATCTGAATTACATCTTTTAGTCTTCTTTGAGGATCCTTTCAAGGCTTTCACTTGGTTTTCTCTCTGGTTTTGTGTGTTTGGTGTGCGTTTGCAAGCTTTGGTAGTTTTCTTGCTTTTAGCAACGTTTTCATTCTCTACTTGATTCTCATTATCTAAGCAGCCAAGGAAAAAGTCTCAATAATGTCTATGGTAACACATCCAAATATGATAACAACCTTTTGTACCTTAACATACACTTGAACACCAATTATTTTCGTATCTAATGCCATTTTATTTTGCTTTTGACTGATCATAACGTAGCACACAAAGTGAACGTAAATGCACAAATAATCTTTGTAATTTATAAGCTTTATCATTATGTAAAGTAAAAACTTGTAATACCCAATAACTAACTACACACATCTAGTTTCTGCTAATATAATAAAATTACACAATTCCACACCTTTGATTCTTAGATACATATATATAACAGGCCATTAAATCAATACCTGTTGCTTGAGGTTCTGTTTGAGTGCCTAGTATGTTCACTCCAGAAGAAACTTCCATGCCCTTGTAAATACTCACCAAAGTATCCATGTGAGGAGCAGGTCGTATCTCTGCAACAGAAGAAATCAAATCAAAAAGTAATTAAAAGCATGAATGCGGACCAGATGAAACTCAAAAGACATACATAACACATTATCGCACAATATGTCTAATTCACCGTGCAACAAACAGAAATGGCATAACAGACTAAAATTCTCAAGTCTATTATGTCATTATGTAAACTGATTAATGAAACTTTATACACCTATAACTTTATCTACTACTGTGTTACCAATTTTAAACCATAAAGTTCAATATAGATCTCAAAAAAACAAGTAAAAGTTGGGGAGACAATAATCAATTTGATAAATACCTCTTCGACGATAAGGAATTTTGCATACAGGACATGTTGAATCAGACTTCATAGATTTATCGATACAAACACTGAAAACGATCATAACAAACATAAATTAATTCGGT
Organism: Gnaphalium uliginosum; assembly: GCA_963930675.1. Lineage (NCBI taxonomy): Eukaryota > Viridiplantae > Streptophyta > Magnoliopsida > Asterales > Asteraceae > Gnaphalium > Gnaphalium uliginosum. Next base: position 26,061,035 of record OZ005680.1, on the reverse strand, counting down.
TCGGACGATTAATCGATCAAAATAAGTTCTGAATAACAACACTTACTTGCAAAATATGTGATTGCAGGTAAGCGAAACTGCAGATTTCAGAAGACTTAAGCTGCAACATATTATTTATTAGAAACATTTAATATTAGTAAATTGAGCATGATATTGATAACATATATATTGTATTATATTGATTTTGTGTATAAGTATTACCAGATAGGGCATTTGAGTTCTCCGGCCATTCGTTCGAGGTGTGAATTGGTGTCCATTTTTTGAGATTTGAAAGGGGGCAGCAGCGAATGGGAGAAATAAGAGGTGAAATGAAAGTAAAGATGAATAGTGAATTTTGTGAGGTGAAATTTGGGGGTGAATGAAAGTTTGAAAATTGAAAATTTTTGGATATCGCGGGAGTATTTATCAACGGCGGTTTCGCGCGGCAAATTATTCGAAAATTTTCAGATCTTCTTTTAGATGCAGCTTACAAGGAAAGTTTTCATGAATAAGTTTATAAATTTTGATTTTATTTAACAGAATAAGTAAGTTTGTTAAGAAGCCAAATTTAAGCCATCAATTATTTTTTTTGTTAAAAAATTCAACAAAAATTTAAAATAAAATTAAAATATTAAAATTATTAAAACAAAATACAATACTAAATCAAATGTATATTGCCTTACTGAAATTTACACAAGTCTAGGCCTTTAAAAATTATAGCGTAGCCTAATAAAAATTAAAGTCCATCCCACTTAATAAACCAATTATATAAACATAATTTACTGATTTAGGTTCTTTCACTTCTCCACAACACTTCCATATTTCAGCACACAACTAAAAAACAAAAGCAGTGTAATTTCTTTTGGTTTGTTTTTTGTTGTTTTTTCACTCTAGCCTTATAACCCATTGTCGAAAACATTAAAGAAAAAAAGACATTTTTTTAACGCAACGTTTAACTTTGGTAAAAAAAATGCCGATAGGGAGTGAAAAACAAAACTATTATTAAGTTATCAAGAGTTTTCGACCACATTACAAACTCATCTTCCATATCATTGTGTATATCATTAAATTATGAACACAACACGTAAAACTTGTCGGAAAAGTATACACTCTACACAACATAAAAATCATGAACAATGCACAAAAAAGTTATAACTCACAATGTTATAGATATACCACCTAAGACCACTACCATCCGTTTGTTCGGTTTCATGCTTTTCCTTTCTTCCTTTGAGACACTGATGGAACGGCTTCATCACTTCATTTATTCAGTTTCATACGTCGCTTAGCCAACTAAAGGAGGTGAAAAAAGTGAGGTCCAACTTATATTTAATGTATTGTTATTTTTAGTTTAGTGTGTGTAAATGTAGGTATATTGGTAAATGTGGCGCCCAAAATTGAAGTGACGAAATGACTATTGGCAATGTTTCATCAGTTGTGAACAAGTTGACGTGGCACTGAGCTGGCATAACTGAAGAAGCAAGTGAAGAAGCTACGATTGGAAGTGGTGCAAGAAGATGTATTATTAGATGAGAATACATTCTAAGCAATTTTAATTTACGAAAAAATTAAAATGACATAACTGTGATATGTTTTCACCTTTCAATTTGACGTGATATGTAGGTAGGGTATCCACTAAAAATCTATTGTTTTCTTAATCTGACTTCACAACACAACCATTCCTTTTGGCAAGTGTGAGCACACATCCACCGCCAACAACATTAACGTAAACGCCCTTAACCACTAGCATCAACACCCATCGACTAAAACCACCACCATAAGTCGACTGGTACATTCAATATCACATTAAGGATGAATATATTAAAATGATATATGTTCAATCTAGTTACAATTCAATTGATCTTTGCACCTAGGCACTCTCTGCTACTATTTTAATTTCATAAAACATATGTTGGAAAAAAAAACTCCTAACACACAAAGCAAATACGAATCGACAATAAGAGAGAAAAATTAAATCGACACAATAACACAAACGTGATATACCCTCAGACGCCTACATATTTTATTAACAAAAGATTCACGAATGAGTACAAAGAAGAAACTACTAACTAGCATCCCCCTCACAGCTTTTTATAGAGATGAGGGGGTATGTATGAACGGAAGCGAATTTAGAGAAGAAAGTATCATTTCTCATTGATTGAAAAGTAGCGTACAAAGATTGTTATATACAACAAATTAGATTAACCGCTAATTAGCTGACGTAATGACTAACTAACAGACTTAACAAACTATTAGCTAATATTTACAGTAAAACCCCACTACTCTTAAATATTACTTGTAAACCCCTGAACTTAGCAATAAGTCTTCAACCCCCCCCCCCTTCAAGTTGAAAAATCTGAAATTTCCAACTTGTGCACCAAATGAGAATGTTGAATTTTGTTCAGGGCTTTAGTCATGAGATCTGCAAGTTGGAGATGAGATGAAATAAAAGCTGTTTGAAGAAAACCATCCTGAATCTTTTCACGTGTAAAATGACAATCAATGTCCAGATGTTTAGAACGATCATGATAATAGGGATTGGCTGCCAATTGCTATGCGGATTTGTTATCACAGAACATAGTGACTGGAAAATGAACATAAACATGTAAATCCTTTAAAAGATAAGTCAACCAGAGTAATTCACAGGTTGTGGCAGCCATGCTTCTGTATTCTGTTTCAGTAGAAGAACGAGAAACGGTTACTTGCTTTTTAGTCTTCCATGAAACTAAAGCATGACCTGAGAAAATGCAATAACATGTGAGGGATCTTCTTGTCATGAGACAAGATGCCCAATCTGCATCAGTGAACCCAGTTATCTTCAAGTGAGTTTGCATTAGGTAAAACAAACCTTTGGAAACAGTGCCTTTCAAATACTTGAGTAAGTGTAAAGCAGCATGCATATGTACATCCTTTGGGGCAGACACAAATTGACTAAAGTGTTCCACAGCATATGATATATCTGGACGTGTCATAGTTAGATAGAGTAATATTCATATTAAACGTATGTAAGCACCTGGATCCTTTAAAGGAATGCCTTTGTTAAGTGACAATTTCAAATTAGCTGGAAGAGGCATTTGCATAGGTTTAGCAGCAGTAAGGCCAGCATTTTGCAGAATATCCAAAATATATTTTCTTTGATTGAGGTAAGTGCCTGCTTCAGTTCTGCACACTTCAATGCCAAGCAAATATTTGGCTAAACCAAGATCTTTAATGGTAAACTTAGCATCAAAAGCATATTTGGTTGCTAAGATTTCAGTATCACAATTCCCAGGGACCAAGACATCATCAACATAGACTAATGCAGCAGTAAAATTATCATTATGATGCTTGAAAAAAAGGGAATAATCATGTTTGGATTGTACAAATCCAAGACCAATCAAAAATTTAGTTAATTCATGATTCCACTGTCTTGATGCCTGCTTTAAGCCATAAAGTGATTTATTTAGTTTGCAGACCTGCCTAGGTAAAGCTTTTGTGTAACCTTCAGGAGGTAACATGTAAATATCCTCATCAATAAAACCATATATGTCACACCCCGCTAAAGCGGAAACACGAGGTGTCACAGCTAATGATTTCACATTACAAAGATATAGCAACAATACCACTCATATTAAAAGATAACAGCCTTGAGGCATGATAAATACATCAAAATATGTTTAAGGTACACGGCATTGTTACAATTATATTACAAAATTTAGTTCAAAAGTCCATTTAAGATGGCTCGGTCGACAAAATCCCATGCATTAGCCCACATATGATCCGTGCTTACCGACGTTCTCCTGAAAAGCATGCCAAAATAAAATGGTCAACTATGGCCATAGTTGGTGAGTTCAAAGTTTGAAACAATTGAACCAAAAGGGTGTCCAATAGGGGACATAAGTATGGGTGTAGCCGTCAGATTCGGGAACGTTATCATCCCTGTGTTTGTCCAATCGGGACAGTTATAACAAGCATTTGGTTGATAAAGTTGTTGTAAATAAACATGTGGTAATAAAGAGAGAAATGTATAAGCCTTGAGACCACTACTAATCCGATTATCCGACCGAACGTGCCCCAAAGTATAAGTGCTCCATGTTCTTCAACAAACATGAGTAGAAGGCGATATTATGCACCCACGTTGAAGTGTGAGTGAGAGATGGTCCTACCCTAAATAGCATGCTACCCATAATATCTACGGCTCGTCGCTACGAGTTAATTAGTAGTGAATAAGTTGCAGGGGACTTTGTATAAGAGGGAAAAACCCAAGCTTAACATGTTGACATACCACAGTTTGTGTGAAAACAGTTCAAAGCAGTTGATAAATATGTAAAAGCTCAACCAAAAGTTTAATGTAAGTACATGCTTTTCAGCCCCAAAACAGAAATCAGAAAAGGGGACAGTGAACTCACCTTGTGAGCTGGGTTAACGGGTAAAGCTGTGAGAATGTTGTAAACCGAAGTGATTCTCTAACCGAGACCTAGTCCAGTAACAAAGTGTCCATTAATGTCTAGTGATATGCTTTAATATAATAGTTTGTACAAATTGGTTACCCACTGTTTTAAATAATGAATCTGCCCAGGTTTTGTAGTTGGTTTTGTGACTCTTTTTAGCAAAGCTTTAACAGTTTCTGGGCATCTCTTGATACACCTCAAAATACTAGGTCATTGGTGTATGATTTAGGTTTTGTGTGAAAGATTAAAAAGCAAGTTATTCCCAGTTTAGAGTCACCATTTTTATGAAGAATAGATGGGGATACGGTTGTCCAAAGTTAGGAGAGGGAAAACTGCCACTGCATGGCAGCCTCACATCTTTGTCATTCAACCAGTATTTGAAGACCCAAATCTTACTGTTTTTGTATGAAATCAATTGGGTTTGGAAGATAACATATAGAGTTAAATTTTAGAAGAAAAACCATCACTTTTGGTGAAGTATTCATGGAGTTAAAGCCTTCCAAAGTTGGCTTAAAAATCTGGACAGTAAGTTGTCCAACTCTCTTACTTTACCAAAAATGCATAGTATAAAATAAAACCCGTATGTAAATGATTTGAACAAACCTTAAGTGTGTTTTTTTTTTTTTTTTTTTTTTTTTTGCAAAACATATTAGCATTTCTGGTACAAAAACCCTAATGTACACATATTATGAAAATGTAACAGTAACCAGAATAAAAATAAATGGGTTGTGCAGAATAGAATGTAAACATTCTTGCACTTTATGATTACCTCTTCGACCAGAAGTGTAGGGTTTTGGGGTGATAAAGTTCTTTCCACAGAATGAGCAGGGTTCCCGGAGTGGTTGGTTTGGATGAAAATGATAAGTGAACTGGGTATTCTTGCTAAAATCGTGCAAGTGTTGAGAGAGTTTGAGAGAAAGTAGATGAGTGTGTTTTGAGTGTGAATGTATAATTTCTGCTGAGGTTAACAAAAAGAATAAGAGATGGAGTGTTTAAGTTTACTATCCGGGAATTTGATTGGGTGAAGGTGGAGGTGATTTTATGAGAAGTGTAAGTTAATTGATTTGGTTTATGGGAAATAGGTTTGCTGGCCGATTTTGAGGGAAAAGAGGTAATCATAACCCTTTTTGCGTGTGCAGATTACTCTATTTCAATCTTAAAGTTCCTTTTTACAGAATACGAATGGTTACTTATCTTTTAATATTACTTAAAAAAAAAGCTTTTAGCTCGGGCGGGAAGGTTTACTATATATGTGGGTAACACTTGATTAGTCTTAAAATCGTTTAAGCATATCACTGGTAATAGATTGACACTTAGTACTTCATGATTTGTTCGTGACATTAATGTGCTAACTGTATAAACTTTGGGTCTAGCGGTAGAAACTGAGCTAGCAGTTGTAACAATGAGAGCAGTAGTAACTCGACTACAGTGGTAACTGAACTAGCAGTAGAAACTGATCTAGCAGTAGAAACTGAGCTAACAGTGGAAACTGAGCTAGTAGTGGAAACTGAGCTAGCAGTTGTAACAATGAGAGCAGTAGTAACTCGACTACAGTGGTAACTGAACTAGCAGTAGAAACTGAACTAGCAGTAGAAACCGAGCTAACAGTGGAAACTGAGCTAACAGTGGAAACTGAGCTAACAGTGGAAACTGAGCTAGCAGTTGTAACAATGAGAGCAGTAGTAACTCGACTACAGTGGTAACTGAACTAGCAGTAGAAACTGAACTAGCAGTAGAAACTGAGCTAACAGTGGAAACTGAGGGTTTTGTGCTAGCAGTATTAACAGAAGTATTTCTCAAACAGTATTAACTTAGGAATTGTACCAGCAGTATTAACTTAACTTTGTACTGGCAGTATTAACTGGACTTTGTACTGTACTGGCAGTATTAACCCGGTAAGGAGTATAAACTTCTAACCAACAGTACTAACTACGACTATCAGTATTAACTTTTGATTAGCAGTATTAACCAAAATTCTTAAGAAGGTCAGGTCCAGATTTAGGTGGAGATTAAGTTAAGTATTAACCTGATATTTTTGATGGTTGTTACAATATAAAAAGGCATTATTGATGTCTAGCCGGTGCAATGGCCAACCTTTAGTAGTGGCTAAGGCTATAAGTACACGTACAGTAGCTAGTTTAGCCACTAGTGAAAATGTGTGCTTGTAATCTATCCCCTCTTGTTGACTAAAACCTCTAATAACCAAACGAGCTTTAAGCCTTTCTACTGTGTCATCTGGATTAAACTTGATTTTGAACACCCATTTAGAAGAAATAGCCTTATGACCAACAGGTAAGGATGTAAGAGACCAAGTTTCATTCTGTTCTAGAGCATCCAGTTCTTTATTCATAGTCTCTACCCAACCTTTATGATCACAAGCTTGGGCATATGTCTTTGATTCAACAGTAGAGAAAACATTTGCTAAGAAGGAAATGTGAGAGTGTGGTAACTGAGTGAAGTCTGAACAAGCAAATAAGGGATAAGTAGTCTGCTTGACACCAGGTTTAGATACCACAAAATCTTTAAGCCATACAGGAGTAGAAGTAATTCTACTTGATCTTCTTAATGATTCAGGTGCAGTAGTGGTAGATGGTGCAGGATATGTGTCAGTAGTGGGCATAGAATTAGATGTAGCAGTAGGATTATCAATGGATGTAGAACCAATTATTGGAGGAGATAAATATTCATCTTCAGGTAAAGGTAAATGAGGCTGAATTGGTGGAGATATAACAGTAGAAGGATGTATGATATCTTGTTTGAAAGGAAAAACATGTTCCTCAAAAAGAACATCTCTACTTGTAAATACCTCTTTAGAAACAAGGTTATACAACTTATAACCTTTTTGACATGGTGAATAACCAATCATAATGCATTTAACTCCTTTAGCTGCAAATTTATCTTTATGTGGTTTAACATTTGTTGCATAACACAAACACCCAAATGTTTTCAGGTTATCATAAGTGGGTGAATGTCCATGAAGAACTTCAAATGGAGATTTCCAAATCAAATGTTGCATGGGCATTTTATTGATAAGGTAAGTTGCAGCCAATACACAATCTCCCCAAAATACATTTGGTAGCCCTGTATGTAGCTTTAGAGCTCTTGAAGTTTCAAGTAAATGCCTATGTTTTCTTTCCACTACCCAATTTTGCTAAGGTGTATACACCATGGATCTTTGATGTATAATTCCATTGGACTGTAGAAAACTAGTACACTGCCTATTTACTATCTCAGTCCCATTGTCTGACCTTATGAACTTTGGTTTTGTCTTAAAATGATTGTTAACATATGCTACAAAGTTAGACAAAATCAAGGGAATCTGATCTTTGGTATGTACCAAATGAGTCCAAGTAGCTCTGCTTTTATCATCGACTATAGTGAAAAAATAATGTGCCCCATTTAAAGCATGACTCTTATATGGCCTCCACAAATCAACATGTAACATTTCAAAACAAGCAGAGGAAGAAATAGAACTTCTATGAAATGGTAATCTGTGAAATTTAGCTAGTCTACAACTTTCACAAGAAAATTCTGTATGATTGAAATGTTTACATTCTTTAATATGTAACATTTTAGAAAGAGATACATGACCAAGTCTAGCATGAAATCTATCCAAGCTCAAAGCAGAATTAGAAACAATAAAACTATTGAAAATAGTTTGCTTATTAAAAGGAACAAAAGATTCAGGAAGAGTAAAAGAATTGTTAGAAATGATGGAACTATCACTTCTTGGAACAAGTGTGTATAAGCATCTGGAGCCCTTTCCAATAGCCACCACATTGCTAGTTGAAAGGTCCTGAAAAACACAAAAGGTGAGAAAGGGTTGAGCAAAGAGGTTTTGGTTAACCAGAAGTTTTCCCACAGAAAGAAGATTGAATTGAAATTCAGGCACATATAGCACATTAAGAAGAGTCAAAGATGAGCTCAGTGTAACTTGTCCAATAGTTTTAACTTTCTTAATGGTACCATCAGGTAGATGTACTGTAATTGGATGTTTTAGTGTGCTAATGGAATGGAATAAAGAAAAATGAGGAGACATGTGGTCTGAGGCACCAATATCTATGATCCATTATGTATTAGCAGGTAAACCATTTTGACTAGACAATGCAAAAGTTGTTGCATAGCATAACTTACCTGCATGGTTCATTGAGGTACTAGAATGACCACTTTCCTGAACACTCTCTTTTCCTCTGAATAGCTTCATCATTTCTTGACAAACAGCTGCTACTAATCTTTGATCCACCCCATTATTAGCATTCTGCCCCATTCCAATACCATTTTCACTGCTCAAATCAAAAGGAGTTTCTTGATCATAGTAAGTATCAACCCTAGCAGCCATCTTACCTCCTTTCTTTCCTCTTTTACCTTTGTACCAATCAGGATAACCCAGTTTTTCAAAGCATTGTTCCTCTAAATGCCCATCTTGATTACAAAAAGTACAGTGCTTCTTCCCATCCATCTTATACTCAGGTTTTATTCCTTTAAAATCTTTTCTCCCAGTAGAAACATTTTTAGAATTCATATTTGCAAAGAATGCAGTAGGATCAGATACCTGATTAGTGACTTGTTTCTGTTTTTCAACTTGTTGCACAATGTAATAAGCTTTGTTTACATTTGGCAAAGGATCCATAGACAAAATTTGATTCCTGGCAGACTCATATTCATCATTCAACTTCATTAAAAATTGTACTAGCTTAGAACGACCATCTATTTCAAGATATTTGTCAACAACACCACAGCCACACTCTCTCATTTTACCACAAGTACACACAGGAACACCATTCAAATTGTGAAGTTCATTCCAACATTTCTTCAATTTATTGGAATAAGCTGCTATAGAAAGATTACCATGTGTTACCTTGTTCAACTCTCTTTCAAGTTGAAAAATGAGTGGACCATTACCTTGACCATATCGTTCTTCAATTTCTTTCCACAATTCAAAAGCTGATTGTGCATATAGAAATGCATCTGATAAATCTGTCACCATAGAATTAAGAATCCAGCAAGTCACCATGTAATCACACCTTATCCACCTCTGTATTTTATCAACATCATCGACACGTTTAGTACACGAACCATCAATGAATCCTAACTTTAATTTTGCGCCTAACGCCATTTTAATGGTACGGCTCCATCCATGGAAATTACCACCACCAAACGGCGTGTTTGTTAAGATCATTCCTGGATGAACAGAACTGGCTACATATAAAGGACCATTGATCGAATTAGAATTAGCACTCTGTACGTTACTACTGGTAGCCGAAGTCGTATTAGATGCCGGAATCGTCATTACTTATCGAAGAATTTCAAATCAGAAATTAACACCGTAAACCTAGAAATTTCGAAGAAAATAAGTACGAATTCTTGCAATCGATCAAACAATTTCAATTTCAGAGGTTAATTGAACAAGAATTTGATTGATTTATGAATCAATCAACTACGCACACGAATTCGAAGAATTAGGTTTTCAAGAGCCTCAAGCTCTGATACCATATGAACGGAAGCGAATTTAGAGAAGAAAATATCATTTCTCATTAATTGAAAAGTAGCGTACAAAGATTGTTATATACAACAAATTAGATTAACCGCTAATTAGCTGACGTAATGACTAACTAACAGACTTAACAAACTATTAGCTAATATTTACAATAAAACCCCACTACTCTTAAATATTACTTGTAAACCCCTGAACTTAGCAATAAGTCTTCAGTATGAATCTTTGTCATAGTCCAACAAGTAAAGGTTTTGTTTGTCTTACACTCCAAGAAAACCTAATCCTAGTTCTAATCTAATCCAAACAATTAAGTTACATATTACTACCCTTTTAGTATTGCTAATATTTCTAACAACATAATTATAATTTCGACATGCTACTACATGTTCAAAAACTGTAACACTTCCCCTATTTGGAAAACATGTCTATATACATGGGACATGTTGAAAACATGTTCAAACTTCAAACACTCACATATGTTCAATCTAGCAACATATTTATAGTATCTACATGAGTGATAATCATCTGTGCACTACACTAATTCTTTATTAGCTAACGTTTTTTATTTTCCAGTAGATTTTCTTTAGTAAAATTTTTCACGATACGATACTCTATAGTTGATTTATATATATGATGAAAAACTATCTTTCAATGGGGGAGTAGTACGAAAGAGCGACGACGCATGTCATTGGTCGTATATGTAGATGAGCAATTTTGTTGCATAACGTCCTTGTTACTATTTCTTAATGCTTAACATCTAGTTTTAATAATCGCAAATAAATATTATTTGTATAGTAATATTTGTAGGATAAATAGATAATGAATGTAATATTGTAATTTGCACATCTCAATACGTTAGGCCATTAAGTTGTTATTTATTATTAACATTACAAAATAGAGATTGTTTGTAAAAAAATTGTATAAACATATTTTGATCTAATGGTTAAACCTATATCACAACTCCAAAACCATTAAAATGTATTATTATAATAGAAGAATAGGTTTGAAAGAATTAAACTTTATCACTTCATTTCCTATTATTATAATGCATTTATTATAATGATTTTAGAGTTTTGAGATATGTTAAACAACTGGAACAAACTTTTGTATGAAAATATTTTTCTAAGAAAGGCTTTAAGCTTAAAAACTTTGAAAAGTTTAGTGTGCGTTTCGTTACAGAAAACTACTTCAATTTTTTCTGAAAGATTTATAAGAAAACTATAAAATTTGAACATGTGTTCAAGTTGAGGGTTTTTTTATAAGTATTCTAAGAAAGCGTAATCTATCATTTATAGTTTTCTACATTTTCTATTATGAAAAATAAAAAATATATCTTTTATACTTGAACACGTTTTCTGAATTTCTTTAGTTTTTAATAAACTAGGAGACACAAGACTCTATAACAACAGAAAAAGAAAAAATTGAGATATTTTTCTATAATTAAACGCGCACCCCTTGAGAGTTGAGATTCAAATTTTGTGAAGCTCGTCCTTTGTGAATAACAACGTTTTTGTTTGACAAAAGAAAGCAAGTGGAAGTTATTAGAAATTAAATCTCCTATCATTGTCTTTTTAGCAAATTTTTTACTATTATGTTCTCGAGTTTGAAAATGAGAGGAAAAGGAAGAGAAATTATTAAAGAAGAAAAAAGAAAGGTAAGAGAAATGAAGACATTTAATGAGGGTGTGTTTTGAAGTTGAAAGGAAAGAAAATGGACTAATCACAACACATTTCGAAGGAAATGCTTGAACAAAACAATAAATTATGAGCTTAATTCCTCTTATATTGTTTCCATTCCCTCTAAAAACTTAAAGACATAAATTTTACCTCCTACTTTTTGCTTCTTTTCTTTTCTTCCATATAAACTCGAGAATACATTTTTATATTTGTCGAATACCCTTTTACACTTTGTTCTCGAGTTGGTAATAGAGTGGAAAGGAAAGAAAGCCAAAGGAACTATAACACTGTGTTTCGAGTTAAAATTTAGGTGGAAAAGAAGGGAGCAGAAGAAGGAAGAAGAGAAAAGAAAAGAAATGGAAATAATAAATATTGTGAAGTTGTGTTTTTAAGATGGGAATAAAAGAAATGAATGTCAGAGATTCATTCACAATCATTCAAATTATGGAAGAAAATGATAAAATGATAAATGCATTAAGATATTCCCTTCTCTTCCATCTATTCCCCCCCCCCCCCCCCCCCCACCCCCTTATTCTATTAAAAAAACTCAAGAATAACATTTTGTTTTTAATCATTTCTCTTGTTTTTTTTTCATCCAAATAACTCAGGAACACATGTTAAATTTTTTGATAAAATGATAAATGCATTAAGATATTCCCTCCTCTTCCACCTACTTGTCCACCATTTTATTCTTTCCTCTTGGTTTTAAACTATTCTTTATTATTATTATTATTATTATTATTATTATTATTATTATTATTATTATTATTATTATTATATGGTTTCAGATCACATGGAAAAGGTAGCTATAGGGCAAGGAGGGGCAAACCATCTTGACGATGCATTTCCTTCATCAATGGTCCAAAATCGTGCCATGTCACGTAGGGACTAATTTGGAATTATTTTGGACGGAAAGGACTAACTTGAAATTTTGATAAAGTTAACTTGAAATGGGTCAAATGACAGCCATATCTCTCTCTCTCTTCACACAAACACACACAAACTTTCTCATTTCACACACAAACACTCACACACTAACACACCACCATCACCACCACCGTCAACCACCTCCGCATCGTTCAACACCGCCTCTCAACCACCATCACCGTCGTATCACCGTCACCACCACCGTCACCGTCACCGGAGAATAGAGGTGGAGAAACGATGACGGATTTGTGGCCGGAAAGTTGAGATGCGAACCACCACCGTTGGTGAACCGGCCTCCACCGGATGTAACCAACCGTGATCGTTTCTCCATTTTCTCTCGCTGTTCCACCGCCACCATCACCGCTCCATCGCCACCACTGCCGCTCCACCGTCACCACCACTTTTGTCATCATCTTTACAACCACCACTATATAGATCTAGATCAGGAAACTCGTAGATCGAGATCTAAAAAGAAGATCTGAAAAGTAGATCTACTTTATAGATCTGAAAAGTAGATCTACTTTATAGATCTGAAAATAAATCAACTGCATCGTACATTTTTTCAACTGCATCTTAAATGCGATTAATGTATATTTGTGCTGGTATTTGTTTACTGTATCTTATGTTTTTTTAGCATTTTATGTGTTGGAATAAGAAACTAATAGTACTTAGCTACTGCATCTTTTTGTATATTGTTACTGCATCTTATGCTTTTTAGCATTTTTATGTGTTTATGAATATTGTTTTTTTTCTTTAATTTAAAAAATCACTATTATTTGTTTACTGATATTTGTTACTGCATCTTACATTATTTATTATTTTTAGCTGAATCTTACATTTTAAAAATTTTTATGATTGAACAAATTTTTAGATAATTTTTGAGTATTTTTTTCGAACAATATTTCGAACGGACGTATAACTCTGTCAAAATTGTAAAACCGTTCCTCCCTCACCTCCCTGCTTCCCTTATTATGTAAACCTGTTCATCTTTTTCTTTTTCTCTTTTTTTTTTTGTTTTTTTCTGTTTTTTTTTTACATCTCAGGGTCACAGGCGCCGATGAGCACCCAGAGTGTTAAGCGTAAAAACTTCAAAAAGACCAAACGTACCCATTTCTTCTCGAGTTCTCGGATATTTTTGGTTTCAGCCGGCAATATGTTTTGATGTTTATACCTCAATAAACTTGTTTTTTCTAACTTAGCTCACAGTGACATTGAAGCAGAACAACAATCAGCAATGAGATCAGTTTTCATTCCGTGCATATGCAGGTAATCCTCATCTCTTTTCACTAGAATATTATCAATTGGGTTTGTAACAAGTAAGCGTCACTATGTGTTTGTTTGCGTCAATAATACTTGCAAAACCTAAAATTTTTAGATCAAGTAAATTATATGACACAGGTTTGATTTTCACTCAATTGCACTAGTGTAGACTACACACAAATAATCAATTATCTGATTCATTATTTGTTACGAGTAATAGCTTTAATGGATTAAATGTAGTATGTCAATTGGAATGAATACCGTTCCAAACAAGAATTAAAAATTTCTTTAATAGTAATACTATACTTGCTAAAAGACAGGAGCGGCTCAAGGCCTAAAGTGAATTATAAGATTGAGGCCTTTTCGTTTTGATAATTTCTATAATTTACTTGGTATAATATTATTTTTCAGTCAAAATTTCGTCAATCTATCTATTCCTCCTATTGATGTCATCCATTTCTATTAGTTTCTCACTGATTTACATTGTAATTTTTTTTTTCCAGCTAAACCAAATATCACGATTACTTTTAGGGACTAATTACAAACTCACGAATCTGACAAATTTCCTTTTTGATTTAGCATATAAAGGTATATGCAACATATATGATGATAAGCGCAAATCGTGATTAAAAAATACAACTCTTAAAACTAAAGATCTAATAAAGGATTTGGGATGTAAAGAATAAAGAATAAAAAATAGCTGATGAAATATATGCAAAGGACATGAGCAATGGAACATCAGAACTTTTTTGCCGAAATAACTTGGAACTAAAGATATAAAAAATGAGATTAGTCGATTTGTTTTCACTTAAAAGAAGCTTACTACTTGCAACTTAAACTATTAATGCCTTAAACGTTTAAAAGATAGACTTTACTTGTTATCTTATATATAACATATGTCATAAAAATTTGGGGGCCTTAATAATATGGGGGCTTAAAGCCGTGGCTTTACTGGCCTTATCCTTGAGTCACCCCTGCTAAAAGATGACTTGTTCTGTTTGTTTGTGATTCATGTTTTCATATTCACTGTATCAGAACCTCACGATCGCAGGCTTTCTCGTGAGGCTTAAATTGGTGATATAACAAAGTTTATCGAGTTACCGAAAAATCTTATAGGCCTAAGTTTGCTTGCAAGATGTTTACGAAGGGAATCACTCGAACATCTTTAACAATCTTAAATTGAAAGCACGCATTGCATTCAAGATTCTAATGGTTACCAAAAAGCATTTTAAGCCCCTAAAAGACGACAAATGCTTGAAAATTGAAATATCTTGGTTTATGTTGGTGCTTGATTTTGTCATAATATCAACAACAGAAAGTAGCAAACCTTATTCAAACATTAGAGTTGTCATATGATTTACATGCCTTTTGGCGTCCAATAGTCATTATTGCGTTTGCGTCCTGAACAACAAGAGTTTGACTCAATCAGACTAATAAAGTATTTGTAAATAAAAGATGTTGAGTTTTTGACTAAATAAAAAAATCACCACCAAACAAAAGCATATTTATTTTTTCTTATATACTTCAGGAGATTAATAAGGGATTCATCAGATTGAATGATTGAAATATTGTTGTTGACATGACATTACCAACAAAATGAGGTAAACTCCCACCATACACCCGATTGTCAAATTATTCATCTGCATATTACGTCTTGCTGCTCATTATTGCTAGGAACACAAAAACAATAATGAATTGCAAGATGTTAAATACAGCAGGTTTGTGTATTGATGTAAGATTTCTTGTTTAGTTCCTGGCTTTTTTATTGCAGAATTAGTTTCTGATCATTTGTGAAGTTCTGTTGAACTTTCGATGACCAAAAGGGTTGATAGCGCGTGTGGCAGTGCTAATTGGTGAATCAAAATCAGATTTGAGATCAAAGGGTTGGAGACCCTATGGACTACTGTCGTAATAACGGAGAATAGATGTGAATGAAATTTAAAATTAAAGAGCTGCATAAGTCCCAGGTAGAAATTTTTGAGTTTGATAGCATAATCTAAACTATTGCATAAGGTTTTGGTTTTGATTTTGATTTATAAGTTCTCCAACACTTCAAGTTCTTACTAAAGTTGCGTGTTTTAATTTTGTATAACTTATGTATGGGCCACCAATGCATTGAAAAGGTAACAAAACGGCCACCTGAAGTAGTAACTAACAAACAGGTCAGTCAAATATCAATTCGGTTTCGTGGTCAAAACATAAACATGTGAACTTAGTGGTCATTGGTTCAGAAATAAACCTACAAGAAAAGGGTAGTCACGGATTGTGCGCACAGGGAGGTTGGTGGGGTGGTTGTTGGCTTTGGCCTGTGGCTGCTCCGGTAAAATGTTCTTTTCTACTGGTACCGAATTAGTCTAAACACATTATTGCTAGGCAGTTATTTCACACAAAGAATAACTACGGGGATAAGGTTAATTCACAGCCAAGTCGATTGCGTAATTTCAAGGCTGACTAACTCACTATATATAAAGCATACTATCAATACGCATGAATTTATATATACTATTATCAACAAAAACCTTTAAGTTCGATCTTTCGTTAGGTTGTTCGACTTCTGTAAATCTGTAATTGTAGGTGAATTGATATGATGAACTCTATGTTTTATAGACCCTTGTTGATATCTTTTGTAGTTATTAATTGAAATGGAACAATTTCCACAAAGACAATTGTTTGGTGGAGCAATTTCCGCTACTTTCCCTCTTAGGTTTGAGGTATGTTTGGTTTCTGCTTGTTTAATATTTTTATTTGTTCTTCATTTGTAGTTTTTCTTCTTATTGTTGTTGTTGTAAGTGTAACGGTGTCTTATTAATTAATGATTATATAAATGCAGGATGTGAGCAATATTCGCGAAGTTCCTGATCATCAGGTTTGTTTAGTATTTATGTTTTCTTTCTTTTATTTATATTTGTTTAGACTTTGAATTAAGTTATTGATATGTGTTCAGGAAGTGTTTATGGACCCGAAACATGACGAGAGTCTGATAATCGAGATTGTTGAAATGAAACATGATGTTGCAGAAAATACAAGTGCAACTTGGTTTCTACAAGATCTTGCCACTGAACAAGGCACTGAGGGCAACATTGTAAATTCACTTTCTTTCGCCTTTTTTGCAGTGCATTCATTACATTTACTTTTATAACAATGATATTATACCTATTTGCTGACTAAGTTTATTAGTTACATCGCGCAACACCACATAGTTATCAAAACATTGTTTCTGGTATAGAAAATTAAACTGATTCCTAGTGCTATTTTGTATTTGCTAATGACTCATTGTGATTTGCAGACAATGATATTTGTTCTTCTTGACTAATCGATATTCTAAAATTTTCTGTTTAATTTGTTTCATTCAGGTGACCAAACAATCAGCTGTATTTGAGGCTCAAGGATTAAGATACAGAAACATGTCTTCTGTCACAACTGCTACTGCCCCAATGGTAAACAAGATACCAACTTTGACTTTGCACCTAGTTCGAGGAAAATGCATGATTTGTAATGACAATTATAATGTGCAAAAACACTAATACGATTAGAAATGTGAAAGAAAGTGTTAAGCTCTCAGCCTATGATCCCAAAAAACATGATATAAATGTATTAATGGAATCGACTTTTACTCTTCTTATCTTGTTCATGTCTGCTTTTTGCAATTCGTGCAGGATATCTCCAAAGGACACCAAGGATGAGAAGCACAAAATCTCGTGAAGGTATTTCATCATATTTTCATTAGATTAAATCAAATGGTTGTTTTAATGGTTTTACTTTTATGGTTCTTAAGGTATACTTGGCAAATTTGAGACTTAAAGTAGTTCCAACAGATATACTTATCACTGCATATGAGCCTGTCTTCATAAGGTATGTATGGACTATGGACAAATAATATGTATTAATTATTAAAGTTCATGAATCAAAGAATTTACCGTGTTCTGTTTGTGTTGTGGTTGCAGCCCGCTAAGTGCAAGTGCAAGATCAGTTGGAGCTGGCGCAACTGTATCTGCTGTAGAGTCGGGTTGAACCCCGATGGCTGATGTTTTCAAACAAGTGGTTGCTACATTTAGAATCAATGATTGGAACCTTTTTGGTGCTGCTGCCATTTGATAAATCTCTTGATGATGTTCCTTTTTTTTTTGGTTGGCGTCCATTATATTGCATCTGGGTCCATCTTCCTTGTTCATTATAGGTTTAGGATGTTTCGAGTTTTTACTAGTTTAGCCTTTTATTGCTACTGCACTAGAAAAAAGAAGGGACGGGCGCGTTTCGTTTCGATTTTATTGGGAATAGGTAAGTTTTAGTATTACCATTTCACTGATGTATATTAGGCACATTAGGACTATAAGATTAGTGTAACTTCTTAATTGTACTATGTTTACGTGTATCAATAAATTTAAGTGTTAGAATAAACGGATACACCATTGTTCGTAGCATTGCGCGAGTTGTATATACTTAGAAAGCATTCTCCTCTTTATACAAAAAATCACATGTTGAAAACGAGAAACACTAAAAGGAACCAGTTCTCTTTTGACCA
The DNA here is from genome assembly GCA_963930675.1 of Gnaphalium uliginosum. Lineage (NCBI taxonomy): Eukaryota > Viridiplantae > Streptophyta > Magnoliopsida > Asterales > Asteraceae > Gnaphalium > Gnaphalium uliginosum. The sequence continues at coordinate 26,042,747 of OZ005680.1, read as the reverse complement.
AAAAAAGTGGAAAAACGGACTATCCAACCCGGATCGTTCCAAAGTCAAAATATAACGCGTCTCGTTTTTGACTAGTCAAATTCATGACTTAATGACTAATCCTATTTTCCACACCAATAATCTCCATATTCAGAAATCATCTTCGAAACAACTTGTACAAACCTCAGTAACAACAGTACGATACTTAATATCAAAAAAATCCACTTCTGAAAAAAGTAACATTTGTTCTTCTATATAATACGAAAGTCTTCTCATTCCTGCATTTCAGATCTTAATGTCAATTCACAAAGCAACGGCAGCCGCCGTGAATCCATTCAACTACCGCAACAAACCGTTAACCACCACCACCAACCGCCACCGTGTAACGGCCTCATTTAACGAACAAGCAATCAACAAGTCAACTCGCTTTGCAAAATCAATCTCAAATCTCGTAAACCTATACATCGAAAAACCGTCACTAAAAAGTTTTCTCCAACGTACAGACTGCAACGACGTCGTTGCGCAAGCTGAATCCAAACTTAACTTGCCAACCACGTCACCAAAAGAAGACCTATCGAGCATTTGGCGTGACATACACGGCGGTTCGGATTGGAAAAACCTACTTGATCCGTTAGATGATCGGCTACGTCAAGAGATCGTAAAGTATGGCGAGTTCGCGCAAGCGACTTACGATGCGTTTGACTTTGACTCGTATTCGGAGTATTGTGGAAGTTGTTTGTATAATAGTAAAAAGTTGTTTGAAAAATTGGGGTTGGTAAAACATGGATATGATGTGAAAAAATACATTTATGCCATGTCACAATATGAAATACCTAGGTGGCTTGAGAAATCCTACGTGGCTGATACGTGGAGTAAGGATTCTAACTGGATGGGGTACGTGGCGGTTAGTGATGACGTGGAAAGTAAAAGGATTGGGAGGAGAGATATTGTGGTAGCGTGGCGTGGGACCGTGTTGCCTTCTGAGTGGTACGAGGATATGCAACGGGATCTCGAGCCGTTAGGGCACGGGGAAGCGATGGTGGAACGAGGGTTTCTTAGTATTTATAAATCTAAACGTATTTCGACTAGGTATAATAAAACGAGCGCGTCAGAGCAAGTGATGGAAGAGGTGAAACGGTTAACGGAGTTTTATAAAGAGAGAGGGGAAAATGTGAGTTTAACGATTACCGGACATAGTTTAGGTGGTGCGTTAGCGTTATTGAACGCTTATGAGGCGTCTATGATGTTTCCTACCCTACCGATAAGCGTGATTTCCTTCGGGGCACCTAGGGTTGGGAATATTGCATTTAGGGACGAGCTCCACCATAAAGGCGTGAAAGCATTGCGTGTGACGATAAAGCAAGATCTCGTCCCTCGGATGCCTGGAATCGTATTTAATGAGACTTTACAAAAATTTGATGACCTAACCGGTACCCTTGAGTGGGTTTATCACCACGTTGGAGCAGAGTTGAAACTCGATGTCAGAGTTTCACCTTTTCTCAAACGTTTGTCTAATTTTGTCGGGATTCATCATCTTGAGACGTATTTACATCTCGTGGACGGATATGCTAGTAGCACGTCGGCCTTTCGGCCAGATGCTAAACGGGATGTCGCTTTGGTTAATAAATATTGTGATATGCTTGTAAATGAGCTTAGGATTCCACCATGTTGGTATCAATTGAGCAACAGAGGGTTGGTTTCTAATAAATATGGAAGATGGGTTAGACCAAAAAGGGATCTTGAAGACATGCCCTCACCTATTGAAGAAGAAAATTCTGATTTGTAGGATGTATCATTTGAATGTTAAGTATTTAATGGAGTGTATACAACTGTACACGTATAACATTTTGTCATTGGAACATGTTTTTGATTAATTAACATGCAACACTTGTAAATTTGTATTACTTGATAGGTGAAACATCATGTTACATCGATGTTTATATTAATATTTGACTTGTTTTAAGATTATAATGGAGAGTTATTAAAGGGTCATTAATTAACATGGAACACTTGTGAAAAGTACACACTCAAATGTGGCCTGCACGTCAAAACCGCTAGTGTACTTGATTATGTACACACTTGACGATCAATTCATCATATTTGCCGTTGAAAGTTATCCCAGTAGGACCAACTTGAATTTTCATCATGAAATGTCATGATCCAACCGCTAGATGAAATCATGAAATTGGACAAACAAATGCTTCATTTTGTCACAAATTTGAGATTCTCATTCCATTTGCAGTAACAATACACACAACAACTCTCATAGATTGCGTACAAATTAATCAAAGTGACCCTATAACAACAACTAAGAACTAATTATCAACAAACAAATCATTTCAAAGTTATAATGCTACACAATCATAAACATACAACTTAGGGTTTCACTTAAACAGCCTCATCGAACTGTTGTTCGTCATCACTTTTGTGAGCATCGAGGCACGGAGGGAGGAAGGATTTGTAGACGATTTCCATGTTTGGAGTTTCCTTCAATTCGTGACTGGCAACCTCTAGTGCCGTGGATTGGAAGAATCGGTAGAATTTCTTGCTACAAACGAACGCAAAGATGAGAGTGAGTATTGGGAGTGGGATGATGACCGGGGTGTAGATGAACTTCTTTACTCCAAAGTAACCGAGCATCGTAACTTGGAATAGTAGTAGGGAGGCCAAGATGCGAACATGCATGTGTGGCCACATCTTCCCGTAGCTCTCATATTTCGGAACGTAAACATTTAGGACCTGTAAAGAAACATTTAAAGCAACGTAAACATTGACTAACATTTGACTATGGAAATTGAACTTGAAAACGTTATATGAACCAGCACACCAGCATAAAGCCCACTTAAATCGATTTATTCCAGAACACATAGATAAATATCATGATTTTAATCCTATTTGACAGGCCAACTATTTATAACAAATTGATAGTTTGGGACAATTTTTATGGAATCCAATCCGACGTAACACACGAAAAATACACGTCTTTACCCGAACCCGGGCTAAAATTTCATTCGTCACTCGACCCGCCCATTTTGTCACCTCCAAGTCAAACATGGTGGCCCACTTATGCACCAATTTACAGAAACTCAAGGACCTCGTGTAGAACTTAACATGCTTCTAATGAACTATGCAAATAAACTTCTTTTTCTAAATGAACTTGAAAAATGTCAGTTCATCCTACTGTAAGCCAAATGGAGGGGTGTGTGTGGGTAGGGGTGGGGGGTTGGGGGTGGGGTGTGGGGGGGTGGGGGGTGGGGGGTGGGGGTGGGGGGGCAAGTCGAGATAAGTTTGGCTTAACACGGGTAATCTTCACGCACAGGTTGATTTGACAAATTGGCAAGGTCGGGTTGACCCATCCATATGTTTGTCTGTTTTTTAAGTTATATATTATGTATTCCGTATTAGATACGATTACAAAAGCTATATTATTAAATTAATAATCCAACAAATTTTAGGTAATCTGAAACCATCTTACCAGGGGCAGAGGCAGGATATTAATAATAAAAAATACTAGGTAATCTGAAACCATCTTAGTGTCTTACCATGAATTTAACTTTGACACGTTCAACCCATTTGACCAATTTCATGTTCAACTAACTCCTATTTCACCCTTTACCGAAAAGCTTACCCAAATTGATGTATTTGAAATGGCTACCTCTACAATTCTACATATGCTACAAACTGGAAACAAATCATCTTACCTGATTCCGGAAAACCAGCCATCCTAGGCCGAAGTATACTGCACCAAATGGAAGAATCAAAGGAGCAATGACACAGTAAGAAAGGGTAATTGTGAGAATAAGCATGTCATTTGGAATTTTGGTTGCGTATCCAAGATCTGACGGATACCAAGCATCTTTCACATCTCCTTCGGTCTTGCACAGATACTTCCTCTTGAGATGGAATATGATCAAAGGAACTATTCTTGAAAGCTCGAGCCCGTAACCAACAAAGAATCTGAGATTAAAGCAATATCATTAGCATAAGATGATATTAGCATCTTTAAAAAACTATCTTTGCTAGTATATATAAGTACTAGAAGATACAATTTTAAACTTACTTGAGTGCCACGAAAGTCAAAAAGAAAGTAGCGTTTCCAGGAAGGCTCGTTGCTAGCTTTCCAACAATGGAGTCGGGTTTTTTCTCGATTTCCTTCAAAGAGTCGAAAAGAGTTCCACCAATGGTAACACCAATAAACACATTAAGCACCGAGAAATAAAAGTATTTTCCTGAGGCAGCCCTCTCTGCATGACTCTCAGATGGAATCCCCTCAGCCTTTGATAAAAACAAAAGGAATTTCGGCAGCAATGCTAGGAAAACAATAAGAGCAATCTGAGGAAGATAAGCCCCCAACACTGTTCTAATTGAAGTCTGATCAAGAATCGGCTTCAAAAAGGGGAGCAACTTTCTCAAATTTGGTAGAGTAGTGAAAGCAGAAATCAGCCCAATGGGGATCATGTAAAAACATATCGTCAAGAAAACAATAAAGTATACAACGTATTGTCGTATCTCCCTTGCATAATATGTTTTAGGAAGATTAGTCCATAAGATTTGTCGTGGTTCAGGGGCATCGATGACCGTCCATGTGTCAATCATCCGAGCATGCGCACTCTGGGCTGCAGCAGCCGCAGTTACTCTGCTAGTGAAAAAGACCACAGCTGCACCTTGTTGCTTTTCTTTAAGAGTTACTTTCTGTGCAGCCTCAAGTTTCGGGGTCAACTCACGAATCTTCTCATTGTAATACTCAATCGAATCCACCTTCTTACCAATAAGACCAAGGAAGCCGGTTTTGTGAGTCAGTCTCACTCCTTCAGGATTCGGGCCCTTTTTCGAGTCTCCATATATGATTTCGGCCCGTGCAAGCTTCTTTTTGCAAGTGTCCAATTCTTCATAGATTTTGTTGACTTCCTTGTTCTCTGTCACCACCATTGATTTGTAAAACGTCTCGGGATATATTCTTTTGAAGTATGAGTCTACTTGTTCCTTCCTACTAGAGTAACCTTCAGTTGCAGGTGGTATGTCCCTTACCAAAACAGCAAATTGTTCGGCTCTTACTTCGGGAGACATCAATGCTGCAGCTCTCAGATCAGATACATGCTTGTATGCTTTCCACAAAACGTAATACGTGACTAAAGAAACCCAATAACAAGCTATGACGGATGCCCATAACCGGTTCCCTTTTTCCTACAACCAAAATGTTTTAACAACAAAGTTTAAGTAAAAAACAAGCATAACATCAGTCAAATAAAAAAGTATAAAATTGGTATAAACTAACTTTGAGATGTGCCATTGACAGCTTGTCAAGGTCTTCAAAAGCATTTTTCCCAGTAGAATCCACAACACCGGGGTTATCTTCAGTTATACTAATGGGCAAAAGTACTGGTACCAACAATAAACCCGATAGTAGAAATATCCCGAATACTGAAAAAGAACACGGTAAAGAAAAGGTTAATGCAAATATAACAACACTGCATTTTGACAATAAAACCAATTTCACATTAGTTCATATGTTGTTTCATGTCAAGGTTTCAGGTCAATACAAATTAGTGATTATATTCATCCACAATTAATAACTGTCATTTACCACTTATATGTTCTAATTTAGCATGAATTTCACACCATTTCGGGTAAAAAACGGGTTAACGCACAGGCTTATACATTCCCGAGCCCAAGATTCCAGCTCAAAATCAATTTTACACATTAAAAAATCAACTAATTACATTTCTCAAGTACATGACTGAACTTAACTACATGAATATCAATCATGTAGGTAATCATAAATTAGGGTTTAGTTTGGTATTAAATTAGGATATTAACCTTTTGAAAACAACTTAACATGAATTAGGGATTTTGGGTTTAAGTTGGGGAATTAGGGCTTTTAATTCAGCAGACATTCTTACCTTACTAAAAAAGGAAAAAAAAATTAACAAAAAGTAAACAACAATCAAAAAATTAAAATAATCAAAACGTGAACTTACTTTAACTAATCAAATAATCAAATCAATAAATTATTCCAAAAGTAGTTTAACATCAATAATTAATTAGTTCAAAACTTAAAAATTCAACTAACCTTATATAGCAATACAGTACATATATATATAAAATATGTATAATATATTAATAATAGTATAAAAAAATAAAAAATTTACCGGTGCTTAAGAAGACAAAATAAACAGCAGAATCAAGACCAGACAAGTCAATAACTTGTTGTTCAGTAGATGATAAAGCTTCACGGATCCAAGCAAATGGGTTACGGGTCTTGGATCTGGATCCTTCCCATGGATCCATACCTTTTAATATCCGATTAGGATAATAAACGACGGCGTTTCCAGGTTTAGCAGATAACCAAGCAAATAAAATCATTAAAATCACAAATATAATAAATGAAGTAGCTAAAGACGTTATAAACGAACTCAAATCCATCTTCTTCCTTCTTTTTTTCTTCAACTAAACAAAATACATAAACACAAAGTTGTATGTGTATATATATGGGTTAGTTTACCGTTGGGATAAAGGAAAGGTCTGTGTGTAGTTTAAATATAGTATACGTAAAGGTGAGGGTGGGGAGGGGAGATTTTTTATATTTTTATTTTATTTTTTAATTATGGTGACAGATGTGCAAAATTAAATCATGGCTGTTTTTTGCATTGATTGTGAAGCTCAAAATATCCCATGTCACTTTTTTTTTGAATAAAATAGGTTTGTCGGCAGTGTCACTTGTGGACGAAAATAAGCATATACTTACATATAGATACACACGCATTACACACACACTAGAGGATTATATTAATGTGATAATTATTTATTATAATCCACTTAGATTCATTGAAGTTAATTGGTAATTAGTAATAGTAGTTTTATAAACAATTATATTAGTTTAAGTTAATGACACACTGATAGTGTTCGTTCGTACCGTACCGCTAAATGTAATTATTTTAGACTCTATGAAATTCTGTGAATCAAATGCATTTTTAGAGTCAACGATTGCATGAATGTAAGGATGTTAGTTTAAAATAGATTATGAAACGTGCAACTAATATTGATATGTCAAATTATATGTTAGATTTAAAATGGAATGGGAGATGCCAAAAATTTGATGTTGTCAAGAATATTTAGGAGAGCGAAGAAAGGAACATGATGAGAACTTTGAGGTGGTTTTCTAATTACCGCTTTTTATAGTTACAACTAACCCTTAACTAAATTCCTGTGATTGGAATTTAACCTTAGAAAAAGATTTAAATAACTAGTCTAGTGTCACTTTTTTTCTTCCTTTTCCTCTAGAATTCTTTCTTATCATTCTTTTTTTGCTAATAAAATATTTAAAAAAGTAACATCTACATACAATTTCTGCTTCTATATAATATGGTACTTCATGTATTTTCGAAATTTATTATTGTTGAGGATAATATATGCAATTAATATGATAAAATTGACAAAAGGATGTGTGGATTTGGTGAAAGTTGAGGTGGGGTCGTCTAATCCTGACTTTGAGTACGTGGAAGTTAAATAATATTTGATGCAAAAACAGGAAGCTTGTTTGATTGGCGGTTGGTACTTGAGCTGACAGCGAAGCAAAACGGAGCTTACGCGTACACTACACGTGGTAGGGAAGACACTGACCCATGCCACGTCACCATTTCCCCTACTGTTTATATTGTGTCTTTATCTTTTTTGTTTTTGTTTTTTTGTTACCTCTCTGGCCTTTAATGTTAGACATGAGCAAGTGGTACAAAAGATTTATTACAAAATGAACATTATACTAAACTAAAAGCTCACTGGACTCGGCTTAAAAAATTTATTCTTTTGACACTTTATTTTTTTCTACTTTTTATTGTTAAAACACATATTATCTTTACATTTCTTATTAAAATTCCAAGTCATATGAACACATCAATCTCATTTTAAAAAATCATACTAATGGACGATACGAAAATATGATACGTTGTACACTGATTAATTACAAATGAACATACATTAGAAATAAATTGAATTTTATCGAGGTCAGATTTAATTAAACAAGTGTTTTAGACTTGAGACTCATGTAATATATGTTGGTTAAGGTTTACATTCGACGTGGGAACCACGACTTGGCCATGTGTGTAATTATGGGCTATTGAAGTGACATTACTATTGTTGCTAAATCAGCAACGTGCATCCACATTCACTTTAAGTTGGTAGACCATAAAAACACATTTAATCATTACGTGGTTTCTTGGTTTGGCTTTGGGGTATTATCCCGATTTTGGATTATTTGGTTCGAATTACTGGGTAATCACAAGTTAACCCGTAATCCAAATCAAATAAGAAACAGATTAGTCGGTATGCATTAAATGGATCCTATTTGGTTTTTGGATTAATCAGTTTCATCAGAATTATCTCAAGTTATGCTTGTGAGATCAAATTGGCCAATTTTAGCAGATAGGGTATTCATAAAATTTTATAGACATCAAAATTGATACCTTTTGAAAATGTAAATATACACCTATTATTGTGACTTGTGAGTTACGCCAATTAAAATTTTTATCAAACAAATTTAATCAAGTATAAATGAAACATTCTGTAACTCTCAAATATATTTTATTTAAAGCTTTTGATTTTGGAGGAAACTAAGAAGACGTTTTGAAGAAGATATCAACTATTAGTAAATGAATTTGAATTAATTTTATACAGTCAACATAAAACTATCAAATCTTATTCGGATTATTTGTATATATACAAAGTTTTTTTATTTTGATCATTTATCCGATCCGTGTATCTCTTTAAGCAATTCATAATCCGACTAAGCAATTCGCAATATAGATAATCCGGTCCATTTAATCTAAATCGAATTTGAATAAGATGAATTACTTTACTGCACAATTTGATTTTTTTTATAGATGTTTTATTTTAACCCAAACTTATAATTACAAATGAGGACGTTAATAACTTAAATGTAGCAAAGAGTAGAAATATGATAACTTTGTATTTTAGACTATTTTAGACATAATAAGCTTTTACACACTATTTTACATATTTAAGAATATTGCCAAAGTTGATTGAGTGCATGTTACTTAGCATATTGAATATAACAAGTTTTATATTGTACGTCCGTTGCAACGGGTAAAATTTAGTTTAGTTTAGTATCAATTTATTTCGTTAGCTTTCATTTCAATAAAAACGTCATGTACATGTCCTTTTGATTTTTGAAAAAGCTATTATACACTATCTTTTTAAATCTAACCGATCTAACAAATGTATATTAGTGAGTTCAAATGAGTACAACAATTTTGTGTGAGAATAGGGAATCAATCTCAACCATTCATTTTCATCAATATCCATTTCTCCAATCTTTTTAAAAACTAAATATCTCACAAACGACAAGTCGAAAAATTATGAAAATTGCACCATATTTTTCAGCGTTTTCTCCTCTTCGATTTAAGATCTGACAAGCTATACTTTCGACGAGTTTTTTTTTCATTTTTTGGTGGGTTTTACAAATTAGTAACACATGTGTTACGGATTAGTTGTACATTTGATTTGCGGTTAGGGTTAGGGTTTAGGGTTTAGGTTTTAACAAGGGTTAGGATTTAGGGTTTAGTATGATTTAGGGTTCTGTAAAGCGTTTAGGGTTTAGGGTTTAGAGTTTGGGGTTTAGGGTTTTGGGTGCCGAAACCCTAAACCCCAAACCCTAAATCCTAACCCCTAACCCCTAAACGCAACACTAACACGTGCCGAAACCCTAAACCCCAAACCCTAAACCCTAAACCCTAAACCCTAAACCCTAAATCCTAACCCCTAACCCCTAAACGCAACACTAACACATGTGTTACTAATTTGTAAAACCCACCAAAAAATGAAAAAAAACTCGTCGAAAGTATAGCTTGTGAGATCTTAAATCGAAGAGGAGAAGACGCTGAATTTTATGGTGCAATTTTCATAATTTTTCGACTTGTCGTTTGTGAGATATTTAGTTTTTAAAAATATGGAGGGAAAATGGGTTTTGTGACATGTGACGCATTCCTATTGGTTCCCCTATCCTCAACACTTTTTTCATTCTCATTTGAACATCACCCTAATGTTTGATAAAATGAAATTAATTGATTAGATTTCATTTATAGATGTTTATTTCAAACTACTTGTTGAATCCGGATTAATACTTCATTAATAAATACTCAAAGTTTTAATATGTTTCTCAACGTTAACTTTATTTTGCTAAATAATTAAGCAAAACTTAATGAAATCCTAAAATTAACTCTAATTGTATAGGTAAATAACCGAGCAAAACTTTAAGAATATGTACTTCCTTTTATTAAATCTTCTCTTTATATCTTTATGCAAATAACTCTAGTTGTATATGTATTGTACTTCCTTTTGAGTAACTCTAGCTGTATAGGCAAATAACTCGAAAGACATTTTTTGATAGTATCTGGTGGTAACCCTTGTACGCATCTAGGAAGTACTTCAAAGGAAAGCTAGTTAGGGATTCCACTTTCTAGTCTATTGCAGGTAAAGGGTAGCAGTCTTTTAGAAAAACTTTGTTTAAGTATGTAAATTCTACACACATACGCCACCCCCATCTGACTTTTTTACCATCACAGGGTTGGTAATCCATGTTTGGTACTATACCTCCCGTAAGATGCCAGCGGTCACCATATCTGTCGCACCCCCAAATTTATTGTGCAGCGGAAGTCGGGTCGGGGCGCGACTAATCATGGATCATGACACAAGTTATAACAAACGACCTCTATATGAGACGTTTAGAATTTCATTCCATAAAACTACATTGTTCATCAAAATACATGTTTTGTTCTATCAGCGAATTCGCATAAAAGCCTAGAGATCTTAGTACATAACTATAAGTACAAAAATAGTAATGCAGGAAAATCTCTCTGTTTGTTGTAAAGCATGCGACTCGAGCTAGGGTTTCCCTGTAGGCCATCCTACTGTGTCTGCGTACCTGAGATTACATACTAAAACGGTCAACATAATGTTGGTGAGTTCATAGGTTTGAAACAGTTATCAAAAGTTGGTAATAATCACAAGATTTAATCAGTGTTGCACGAATGCAAAATAAGAGTACACTATTGCCATGAGTCTCACAGTTCGACGCTTAACCTAGTTTGTGCCTCGGGCAGATGCATAATCCAATACACCTGTAACAGTCAAATATTAATGCGTCCGTGGGTCGGCTAGAGCGACTAGCCCGAACGGGATTGTCAATCCCCGATAGATCTATCCACTAATACTCGCGCTTATACAATTAACGAACTATGATAAAGTGAGGACTTTTAGTGGATTAAAGGTCTCATGCAATCCGTATAAGAGTTGTTTCAGTACCTGTGATTATAAAAACAGTGTATGTAATCTCACCCCATAGTATAAAACAGTAAAAGTGGGGCTATAAGACTCACCTGAGTCTTGAAAGTAGTTATATCAAGAGTGGGTGTTCGTGTCCCAAAGTGCAATCTTCTAGCGCCCTAAACGCACAAGATTGTATGTAAGTGGTGGGTTAATGTCCACTTATGTGTGCAAGTGGGGGTTAATGTCCACTTGTGCTAGTCGTCCACTCAACTAGTTATGTTAAATGTTGTTTGTTCTACGATTACGTTTAGAAAAACACGTGCGGCCCGTTGGTGAAGAGTTCGAAGTGATATTAATTCTCAAATTAATATTATTATGTTTGTTTTATGTTTTAATTTCATAAGGTAAACATACCTTAGGTGTTTCCAAGTTGTCCCTGTATATATTTACCATTAGTGTCACGAACATAAAATAGAGTAGCGAACTTGTGATATGTTCGCTAGTGAATATATTCGCCCGTTAGTGCTGCCGGTTGATTATTCAAGTTTCAAGCTACTATTGTTGGTTTAGTGTTCAATAGTTAACACTGTTGATTAATGCAACACTAGGGTTTATACTGTTTGGCTAGTGCGACACTAAGGTTAATGCGACACGAAGGCTAGTGTCGTTAGTTAATACTGTTGGTCTTTGTGTCGCTAGTTAATACTGCTAGTGTAAGTGTTGCGACACAAGGGTTAGTGTCGCGGGTTTGTGTTGTTCGTTGTGGGTGTTGCGACACTCGGGTTGTGTCGCATCGAGTTTCTACTGCTTACTTAGTTCCCACTGTTAATGCTGTTGGTGTGTTTGACTTTGTTATCACTGTTTCCACTGTTAGCACGTTTTACATAGTTTCTACTGCTGGTGCATTTTACATAGTTTCTACTGCTAGTGCATTTTACATTGTTTCTACTGCTAGTGCATTTTACATAGTTTCCACTGTTAGTGCATTTTACCTAGTTTCCACTGTTAGTGCATTTTACCTAGTTTCCACTGTTAGTGCATTTTACCTAGTTTCCACTGTTAGCACGTTTTTCATAGTTTCTACTGCTAGTACGTTTCACATAGTTTCTACTGCTAGCACGTTTTCCTTTATTACTACTGTTAGCACATTTCCTCGGTTACCACTGCTAGTTCATTTCCTTGGTTATCACTGCTAGTCCGTTTACTCGGTTACTACTGCTAGTATATTTCTACTGCCCGTTATTAGTTTCTACTATTCGTTTCTGAAAATTTGCTTTTGTTCGAGGGTTCTGATTTTAACGACTTCGTTTTAGACTCGAAAACTCTTATGCGTTAAATCTTAATATTTTTGCACTCGTAGGAAGTAAAGTTTATATATTTTAGTAATCCCGAGAGTGTTCGATTTTTGGCACAGAAATACAAACAATTCTCTGGTAGATTTAAAAATGTTCGTTTTAGGGTAACTTCGAGTGAGTTTCTAGTTTAGACTTTGTGAGTGAACTTACTAGCACGTTAGATCAATAAAACCTTACGAATAACAAAATAAGTTGAGAAAAGTGTGTTCTTACCCGAAATGTGTGACGAACGAGATGTGTAGGAAAATGGTGAAGCTTGACTCCTTGTTACCAGTAAGCTTTCTTGTGATTTTTGGTGAGAATTGAGAGTAAAAATGAAGATGGAAAGATTTGTGGTTATGGTTGCCGTGAGGAGAGAAAAATGAGAGAACGTTTTGGGTAAAGTTCTGAAAGTTTTGACCAATGAAGGGTTAAGTTGTGTGTGTAAGTAACCAAAATGATGATATTCCATTGGGAAGTGTGGGGGCCGGCCTAGGAAGTCTTGGGCTTGCAGAACTTCTATTTCAATTGTGGGCTCCACCCGATTTCCCCCACTTGCCCAATTCATTTAATTTGTTTGTTTGTTTTAAGGGAATTATTATATTATCATTTGAGTTCTCCTTTTATTTGTCGGGCGCAATTCGCGTGTTTGCGTTACTTACAGCGCGTACAAGGTATTATTATAATATAAGTTAAATAACGATCAATTAATATAGTTACGTTATTTAAGAAAAGTTTTTCACCAACGTCCGTATTTACCGTGTCGGATTCCATCCGATTGAAATTGCGTAATTACAATTAATTACGTACGTGCGTATAATACAACATACAATGAGTTACCGTAATTAGTCCTATTTCACACTAATTACATGTAGTAATTACCTATCTTAGGTAATAAATGATGACCTAATTTGCCGGGTGTCACAATATCGCTGACCTGTTCACAAGCTTCTCCGCTTCTTTCTGGAGCCAGATGTCTCTTATTCTGTTGTACATGTGTGTTGTTTGGATGAATGTTTAAGTGGTGTTCGGTTACCAATTCTTTTTCTTCTCCATTCTTCTCAGTATGTATGAGTTTCCTGGGAACTCTCGTCATACAATTCGGACTCCATGCGAACACATCCACATTCTTCCTTAACAACTTGAGCAGTTTTTCCTTGGTGTTTTGGGGCAATTGCTTCCCTATGGCCACTGTTTGGTCTAGACATGACTCTTTTATTACTTCCTTCTGTTCTGCCTCATCGCACGAATAAATCACTTGCTTTTCTTCTATGTAGCTTTCATTTTTGACCGGAACCCTTTGCTTTGTTTTCCCGGTGGAATATACAGTTGCCATCCCGTTCGGGGTTGAAAACTCCATTATCCCGTGTACGATAGATACTACTGTCCCGAGTAGACACATAGAGGATCTTCCCAGGATGATATTATACGGTGAATCAGACCTTACAATCATGAAGTCTAAAACCTCCGTTCTTACAGTCGGATTTGTTCCCAGTGTAGTCCTCAGACTTATTACTCCCAATGGCCAAGAGACCTCAACGGAGAACCCTATCAATGGTTTGGTAATCTCCTGCTTCAGGGCCTGGATTCCTCGGGGTAGTTGTCAGAAACAATTTTCATACATCACATCCGAAGAGCTTCCCCCATCTATAGTAATTAACATTGGTTCTTCTGAGGGTATTATACTTTGAATAGATGGGAAAGATATTTCTTGCTTATCCCACTGCTCCATAACTTTCGCTCTCCTCTTCATTCCTATGACAGGAGATCTAATCATCAATATATCTTCTTCCGTAGGCCTAGCCCCATCATCTTTTTTCTGCCATGCCAAATTCTTCTTCTGCCTGGAGGTATTTTTCTTCCTTTGGGCTTCTAAGTTCTTTCCATCCTTCATCAAGTGGGTCAATTTGCCTATCTTCAGTGCCTTCTTAACTTCAGTTTGTAACTCTCTAAAGAAGTTAGTGTCATGCCCGCATTCTTTACGGAACTCGCAGAATCTTCCATTTTCTTTGTTTTTAACCTTATTTGGGAGCTTTGGTGGAGTTTTAAAATCTGCTGCTACTCGCCCCGTCATCAATACTTCTTTCGGGGATTTAGTTAAAGTTGGCCATAGACTTCAACCCTGATCCCTTTTTTGGTAGGGAGCATTCCTATTTCCCCTCTCTTGCCTGTTATTAAACCTTCCCCTACCATCATTTTAAAACCTGATAGATTTGTTGTTGTAGTATCCTCTCCCCTCATTCTTTTGGGTAGAGGATTCTTTCCTGGAAAATCCTCCATCCACATAATTACCTTTCATGGCTATTTCCTTTCCTCTAACATAAGCATAAACTTCGTCTTGCAATTCTTGATAGGTCTCGGGGAGTATTCTTCCCAATTCAGCTACTAATACCTTGCTTCTTGCACCATGTATGAAACCTTATATTCTCTGGTCCTCCGATAGCCCTTCAATTTGTTGTCTCATTAGTGTACCTATCCATGAAAGCCTTCAATCCTTTAGTTTCTCCTTGATAGATGTTGTGAGCTTCCAAATGGGTCTTAGTATACTTCTTCTGCTTCACGAAGTGATATAATAACTTTATTTCCAAATCATCAAAGCTATTGATACTTCCGGATGGAAGTTTATCGTACCAAGACCTAGCAGCTCCAGCTATGGTCATGAAGAACATGTGGCAGGAAATTGGCATGGTCTACTTTTTTATCTTTTCTGCTCCCCGGAAGGTACGTAGGTGATCTTCTGGGTCATTTTTCCCATTATATTCTTTGATGTTGGAAGGTAACTTCAGACCATCAGACATACCATAAAATTCAATCCATAAAGCTAAAGAATATTGTTTATTTTTTATGGGAGAATTAACTCTTGACCGAGTAGATCTGAATCTTTCGTTGGGGTCCATCTCCATCTGGGGGTTTGCAGGATTATAACTCCAGGTGGGAATTTCATCCAGGCCCCGTACTATGGTGAATAGTAAGACTGACCTCCGGGTGGAGGGCAACCTACTCCTGCTATAATATTTCCGCCCTGTATCTGGTTATTCATCGGAACGTACTGCCCTTGGGTATTGAGATAACCTTGAGTGTTTTGTGAGTAGCTTTGGTTTTGTAGCATTTGGGCATTCTAACTTGTAGAATTTGGGATAAATTTATTCTGTGTAGATATAGGGACTGTAGCTATAAGTGCGTTGGTTACATGTTGGTTTAACAGAGGTGGGAGTGTGACACTGGAGTTTGCCCCTGACTGTATCCCATAACCTTGATACATCATCCAAGGATTTCCCATTGCGGTTTGGAGGTTGTTTGGCATATTCGATTGGGCGATGGTTGGTGTTGTGTTCCCCAAGTTATTGGTATTTGGAGTGATGCTAGTATCTGTTATTGGCTCGGTTCGGATGATATTTCTAGAGAGGTTTGGTGTAGTGAAGGTAACGGTGGATCTGTTGATAATCCTCTGGGTCCCAGCATTTGGACCCTCCACAATAATCTCTTCATCTACGTCATCATCCTCTTCCCCCATGTTCAACCTGGATCTAGACCTTAATTCTTCCAAACTCATCATTCTGATCTGCCTTGTAATCAATGGTTCTAAAAACTGTCTTAACATTTCATCGCTTACCCCCGGAATAGAGATACCGGAGTTTGAAGGTCCGGTAATATTTTTTTGGGTAAGAAAGTTAGAAACTAGCATTTCCGATCCAGACACCGGTGTAAACCCTGGTGACGGTGAAGGCTGTCGTTCACCACCTCCAGTTACAGTAGGTAACGACATTATGACGAGAAATGAAACTTTAACTAGAGATATCAACTTAACTGAAGCTAAATTTAAGAAATAATAAATGGAAATAAAAGAGATTAAGGTTTCAAAACACTTAACTATTATCGCGTCCCACTGGGCGTGCCATTTGATTGTGCGTCCAACCGCACAAGTCTTATAACTCCAGAAAAGCTCCTGCGTTCTTTAGCCCGAAAGGCATTTTTTGATAGCAGAAGATTCTCATATCCGTGTGGAATGCTGTTTTATCCCCATCCTTCTCTGCCATTTGGTATCTGGTGGTAACCCTTGTACGCATCTAATAAGCACTTCAAACGAAATCCAGTTAGGGATTCCACTTTCCAATCTATTGCAAGTAAAGGGTAGCAGTCTTTTGGACAAACTTTGTTTAAGTCTGTAAAATCTACACATTATTTGATCTTGTTGCGTATAGTATGTGCTTATTGAGTACTTACTACCCTATAGGGCATCACCACCAAAAAATCTATCATTCCACCCCTACCCAGTAGGTTACATCATACACCTCCAGGCTTAACAAAATTAAAGTGGGGACCATGCAAAGATTTGAGGGGATCATTTAGAGGATTGTGATTGATCTAAAGAGAATAGTTATGAGTGTTATCATCTCATTGGCTAAGAGGTGTTTCTTGGCCAAGGCACAACAAGTATAAAAGGAGTCACACCCTTCATTGGGAGGTATGTTCATCTTCTCCAAATTAAACCCTAATTTACTCATCACTTCATATTTTTCGATCACAGTCACTTATTCTCACGCCGGAGGTGAATCACGAGAAACCCTCCCGTCTTTCACCTAACGCTAGAGGTGTTATCTGTGATTGCAGTTCTGCGAATGGAGATATCTGAAAGGAGCTTTTCTGGAGTTATAGCATTCTGCGGTTAGACGCACAATCAATTGTTATTTTTTTTGGTTTATAAAACTCAAAATATAAAAGTACAAGGAGTGACTTAAGCTTTCCGTGTAACGTGTATGGGACGGTTAAGAAGGACCGATCTGGTTCCCGACGGATGCCTAGTTTTGGTGGCTTCTTCCGGTTTGTATAGTTAAACCGGGGCCTTCCTTCATGTCCATCGTGTGTATGAAGGAGAAAACCGGGACCCTTTTAATACTAGGGACCCATTTTTGGTTCTTTATCTCATTCAACACTTCAAAATTTTTAAGCTTTGTTCAACATTCACAGTTATTACTCCTTACAAACCAATTCATTAATCAATTTATCATAAAAATTTTAAACTTTTTGTGTCTACTATTATGATGCTTGACCACTTTTTTTTTTCTTCATGTTGTATGCAATAAAGACAAGTTTGTATGTGAATGCATAAATTATATTTACGTTGACAACTATATTTGATATCGATTTTAATAATTTAAAAATCGTCGATGCGCAGAGTACATGTAATATCTCGTTTCATTTAAATACTAAGGGTCAAAGCCTAAGCCTATGATTTAGATTTTGGAGCTCTTTGTGTCAGTAATGGAACTTCTCTAATGATTTGAAACTACTAAAAAAGGACAGTAAAATGTCGATAATACTATGTATTTATTTTCAATAGATTTCACAAGCTTGCTGGTAGCATAAGACAGTGTAAAACTGTAAAAGTATATAGATTCTTGAAAATTTATTAAATTTATGAATTTTAACCCATTGAATCTAAACGCCAAGTTAAATGCACCTTACTTTTCATGTAAATGAGGAGGTGAACTTTATTCTCGTTCCACTAAAATCAGGATGATCAGTTCTGTTAATCTAAACACGTTAAATCGAATTTCTACTGTTGTAGGGGTTTTTTTTTCTTTTCTTTAACAGCTTTCAAACTTCAGAATACAAGAGAGCAAAAACCAAGCAAAAATATAACCTAGCAAAACCAAAAGCTTCTACACACAAGCGAAAAGCAAACCAAGTAACCTACCCCAACTGCTTGACGACACAAAAGCCCCGTTGGATCAGAGATCCAAGATAACCAATCTGCAGACAACGATTTCGACCGACTAGAAATCCAAAACAAAGAAGTCAACTGAATTTAAAAGAAAATGTCCAAGTTAAGCAGCACCGGCCGTTTATCAAAATACTAATGGACAATAAGATTTCGCCAATTCTAAATATTCCAACTGTTGTTTCATAAGATTTAGTGAATATATGCGGTAGATAGGATGCTCCAAGTGACTTGACTTGTAGTTTAGAATGTTTAGATCAAGGAGATGTTTGTTTGACATTAAATATGTATACTTGGTATGTTTCTATCATTAAGCTTTGTTCATATACATGATTGTTTATTGTTTATTTATTTGTTATAAGCATCTTATTAATATTAATTAATTATTCTCTTTGTCTCCTAATGAGTTAGCATAAATGTATGTCTTGCATATAATCCAATTAGTGGCTTAGTGCATTTGGTAAGGCCCAAGCCTGGTAGTGAAATTGAACCCAGTTCAATAATGTAAGATTATCAGCTATTTTCTTCCCCCTCTTTTTTTCTTTCTTTTTTTTTTTTTTTTTGTTATTTATTATTTTAATATGATAACTAACAAAACAGCAACTGACTGAACTTGCATGTCTATCAGTTAGCTTGTGCCAGTTTTTACCTTCATACAACTGCTTCTCTATGTATATCGTATGCAGTTGTATACATAACAGCTCAATATACACACTTCGGCACTTTGCTGCTGATTCTTGACACAACACAATAACACAATCATACCACTTTCTGAAGGATGCTCTGAACCCAGTGTTTATGCCAACATAAAATGTGTACTTTCTTTGTCATTCATTCATATAGACTGCTCAGTGCTCACCATTCTGTTACCGATGATGATGTTACAGTGGTCTTCCATGAAGCTAGTTCCTAAACATGATGGTTCCAAAGTTCAAGAACTCAATAACATTACACATATGTTCATTATGTAACCCAACAGAAAATCGCGGTCAGTTATGCAAAGAACCAACAATTCTCCACATAAAAGATGTCAAAATTGATTACTGTTGGTAACAAAAAGAGCCATCATCAGTTTCTATACAAAATTAATACAACCAGGCTTACAGTCTAAATTTCAAGGGCACAAACTCAAAACCCATTGGCCCAAAATTAATCAAAAACAAGGCCAACATGGTTCATCTTCAAATCTTCATGACCATGCCCACCACCATACACAATTCATGCTACATAAGTCCACAACATAATCATGGCAACGATGAAAAAATAACGCAATACTGCTCATTGATTGCAGACTTTTCTCATCTAAAATTGCAGCACTGAGGCTGCCCTCTTGCTAAATTATCCCATAAACAAACCATTTGTCTAGGGGATTGGTAATGTGCGGTGTAGTAGTTATCCATACACCCGTATTGACAAAACTTACCATGGTGGGAGTACTTAACATGAGTCGTACTGTTGAACTGCTCAACCCACATTCCCATGCTCACATCTTCCATTTTGAATATCTGTGAATATAGAAAGAAGCAATGGTTTTAAATTTAGCAAAAAACAAACTGGAGGTATCAACTTCAAATTTACATCCTATTTAGTATTTACTTATGGGTCAATTTGGGTTATGAACTTAAACCAGATGTCCAAATGATTTAACTAAAAAGAAAATGGGTCAAATGGGCCGTACAGGTCAACAGGGTAAAAGTCACTAAAAGTTTTCCCCAAACGCTTTATTGAAAAATGTCAAAACTATTTTTGAGATAATATAGTGTTTAATACCATATTTAGCACATTATTTCTTTATAAAACTCAGAACAAATATCGAAAAACAATGTATCTACAGGTCCACCCAGCCCGTTTTGACCTGTTACCCAATCCACTTGCTCGCCCCCACCCATTTGCCACTATGACCAAGATATATTAAGAGATGGATGCGTAATGGACCCTGAGCCTTCTTTTGGAATGTTGGGATACGATGAACTTTGCTATGTCACTTGAAATTATGTATCCTGGCCCGTTTGCATAAGGTGGATATATCGCTTCCGGCCACTCCTGCAACATTAATAGGTAAAAAAACACCTTCAAATTGGGCAAATCTGAAACATTTACAGCATTGTACTTGATTTTAATAGCAAACAAAACTTCTAACAATGAAAAAACATCATGTTTTGTAGTAATTTTTTTTTATATATATCGTGAAGTTGAATGAAAGGCACTGCAATAGGCCCTTTTTATCCAAAACCATTCATATTTGTATAATCCTTATATTTTTCATTTTCACAATCAGGAAAGGTTGGTTTGTAAGAAGGGTACAAATAGTTAATCAATTATTTATAAATTTATGATAAAATATTCTCATACCTCAAAACTGACTGCCCATTTGCCATGTCTGAGAGGTCGGTGAAAGAGATTCAAATTGCCCATATAAAGGGACTGCTGTTGAGGGACACGGTCAAGTTCTTTTAAGACGGTATCCACCCTCGTAAACGTGTCATCATCACATTTCATCACATATGATGCGCTGACATTTTGAACCTGCATTGGAAGTGGTTGGACCGTAAATAAAATGATAGTAACGCAACACCAGCTAATCCAGATAATATAAAGATGGGTTTAAATGTAATGACCGCATATTCGCAGATGGCTATAGTTTTAAGCACAACGAGCTCGTAGTGGTCCATAAATGTTAGTACAACAATATCACCAAAGTAAGCAGCCTCCTTTTTCAGGACTGCATTTTGCTCCTTCCTCGGACTCTGCATTTCGTATTAAATTTTTGAGACCCAAAGAAAAATCATAAACAAACCTAGGTTATCACAATGATACAATAAATTAGCAAAAGAAAACTAGGGAATTAAGTTTAATGCAATACAAACATTGAAAATAATTTAAATGACATCATAAAGATTTCTTACCAGCGCAACAAAAAACTTTACTACTACATCTGAGGCCTTGATAGCTGAAGACTGCATCCATGTTTTCCTAATAGCCATACGCTCCGCAAAGTGATTTGTTGCAGATAAAATCCCAATAAAAACTCGTATAGGATGACGTGGCAAAGGTTTAGCTTTCCACTTCTCTGACATTTCTATTACCATTTGTGGTGAGAAGCTCGGATGAGAGATTGGGAGTGATGTAGCAAAAACCGAATGCACATCTACATCCCCCTTGATTGCTAATCCTGTTGCATCCTCAAGTGTATATCCCTGTAAAAAAATGACCACCAGGTTAGTGAAACAGTTAATTTGATAAAGCAATATTAAGAACTTAGAGTAACATACTGTACGATATGGGAATGATGTCACATGGCGGCCTCCGACATTTATATGGTATCCATCAACTCCAGCACGTATAGTCAAGACGAACAATTTACCCTCCACAAAAGGAAATGGCCAAGTCACTTCTGGTTTCTGAGCACGTCCTATAAATCGCTTGAACCATGACGATGTCCGTGATTCTTTTGAATCAACAACATCATTACGCATCCATTTTTCACATCTTGGAAATCCATCAACTGTAATAAAGACCATAAGCAATAAAAAGTGCTTATATGCCTAACAATAAGCTAAGGATCTTAAAAAACTCCAGAAAGGATGATTAATTCCCAAGATAAACACACATTTGTCAACAAATCATTCTTAGATAAACACACATAGCTCCACCCCTTCCCAAGATATTGTATTCACGTGAACCCAACTAAAATGAACCTCACAACGTCAGATATCAAGTTTTGTTGTAAACTAAAATAAGATACACGGAAAATAAAGAGCAGTAACATGTCAATCATCCTAAGGTGTTATGTCTATGCCACCATTCAGCTTCTTTTAAAAGACCACAGTAATGGTAGACATAGCCCAAAAATAGAAAGTCAGTAATGACAGCAATATCCAATATGCAAAATAAAAAAGTAGCTAACTTTTTTATTTTGGGAAATTGATAATTATAGAACTATGCTTACCAAGCATGTCATCATCGCCTTTCGATGGTAACCCATCACATCGCTGAGCTGCACCCCACTGCATCCTATAGCACGTATTATGTTCAATAACTGGTTGTTGACTCCAATCACCTCTCAATCGAGGATTCAGATGCAAAATCTTCGGTGGATCCTCCGCAACGACAGACTTTAGCCCCTGCAACTCAACCTTAAACTGAGAAACTAAAACCAACGGATCACCCGCTTTTGTTTTAGCAAGTTGAGGAACGTACTCATTATGAGCATGTTTAGGAGTTCCAACCACCGTAATAGATGACCCCGCAGCAAGACCACACGGAAGAAACATCATCCGGTCCCCTTTAGTTAACTCTTCACCACTAATCGACACCCATGGTGGACATCTTTCTTGTTTCGTTTCAAGTACAGAAGCTAACTTCGTATCCTTATCATCATACTCACGCACCTCTTCCCACGCCTTTAAACCTAAACTCCATGCTTCATCAGCCATTTTCTCTAATCCAGACATATCACGAGTCCTACGCTTTTGCCTCAATATATTACCAGTTAATCTTCCGTATCGTAAATCAATAGGCGGCAAACCATCATCTTTCTCTTCTCCATTCTCACTACTGTCTTCACTAATTTCATTACCTTGTTCATTCACTCTTTTAAATCTTATATTATTATCATTTTCTAAACCTTCACTAACTTCATCATGATATGCGGATCTAATCAATGGTGTACTTACTTCTAACTGATACTTCCTAACAGCTTCAATATCCGTCGTATTCGACGAATCAAAAAATGCAGAGAATTTAAAACAAACAACAATTAAATACAATGCAGCTAAACCAAATAATATATGTGGTAGTTTTATTACCCTTCTTAAACCAAAAACTTCACTCCTTGACCTTTTCATCCTCATTTGTTATATAAAACAAATCGAACACATTATTGATCCCTAATTTTGCAAACTAAAGCAACCTCATAATCTGATTTAAGTTAACAAGTTGCGAGATCGATGTATAATAATAATTACGTAAAAATAGATACAGATTTGACCTAATTTGGCGAAATTGGGGTTTGAGTGATTTGATACCTGAAATTGAATGTGATGAAGCAGATGGAAATCAGCGGCAATTTTTGTATGAAATGAAAATTGCGATTTATAAATAAAGACCTAAAAATAAGGGGATTCGAGTAAACGTGACAAAAGGTGCAGATGAATGTTACGAGTTACGAGTAGGTTTATATTTGTCCGTTAAAAGATTAAGATATTGCAAGCAAATGATAAATTTATCAAACCTTTTTTTTGATAAATTCCATAAAAATTGTATAATCTTAAATGCAAAAATTATTTGATTTATTAATTTAAAAATTAGAAAGAAAATAGCATCATAAACTATTATTTAAAAAGCAATTTATTTCATATAAATATAAATAACTTTTATAGGAAAAAAGTATATCTATATTCAAATTCAAAAACCTTCCTCATACATTACAAATATTAATATTAAGCGGGTGTGTGATATGGTTTTAAAAACTATAGGATAAGAGATAAGAGATAAAATAATTTAATATACAAGTTTATCAATTCATCAAAAGTTTAATGGAAATATTAGAAAAATTGTTAAACTGGCTTTAATTGATTGATTTAAAATCGAACTAAATGGAGAAAATTGATACGTACTTCACTTTTAATCTAATAGATAATTAAGTACTACTTCTTTTGTCCCGATTATATTAACTCGCAACAAATAGTTTCAATTTATGATATAGTAAATAAATGTCATTTTGACCCTTATATTCAAGGCAACTTGAACCCTTTTTTTTTGCAATAAAACATAAGTAAAACTGATTCAACAAATGTTGAAGAGAGCTAAAACAAGTTCGATCTTAGTCCTCGGATAGATCTTCAAAGTAGTACTTTGGTCACAAGTTCGATCATCAACCATAACTGCACATTCACATTCGTGCATCACCTTTTTATTCTTAATAGATTTTGGTCACAAATTCACGTATGATTATTATATTATATTTTGTGATTATCCAAAAACAGTAGTGATTGTAAATAAAATTCGAAAAAAGTTATTATATTTTATTTATATTTTTATCATAGCTTTTAAAAGTTATTTTAATAATAATCATTGAACAAGTTTTGAAGAAAAAAGTGTTTCGGATTGTTAAAAAATGTTTTTAAAGTCACTCATACGTTCTCATGACATTTAGCTTTTTTATTTGAACCATCCTCTGTACATACATATGTAATATAGAATAACATATGTAATATAGAATGTTATGTTACCCGCGCAATGCAGCTGAATGTATACTTACTTTGTTGTGGTTCAGGTTACATTTTAGTACCTCTCTTCTTCGTCAGAATTAAACAATTATTGACAAAATACTAAAGATCAGGAATATGAATCTTAAATCAACAAACATTGTAGTTCAATTTGACTTATATACTTATATGTCATAATATCTCTATACATTAAATTGTTATTATTTTATTCTTTTGTAATTCCTAATCATACATTATATTAAAATTTTAAATTTAACATTGTAGTTGTCAATCAAATTTACCAAAAATAGTATTGTTAGGAGGGATACAATAGTGATTTGCGATCTTCACAATTCAAGGACGTAGTCATACACTCAAATACTTTATAAGAGTTAGGCATACACTCAAATACTTTATAAGGGTATGATTCTAGATACCATATTTATATGTTGTCATTGAATTGAATAATAAGATGAACAAAATAAATATTAATTCATTCGGTGTGTGTCTATATATATATATATATATATATATATATATATATATATAGTGTTGGGTTCAGGTGAAAACAACGAAATAAAAAAAAATGGTGAAAAACACATGATGACCCTTGATTTGATCTTGGTCAATTTAAGTCAAAATTTCAAGTTTGATATATATATGGCAGGAGGATAAAAAAAAAGAAGGAAATTTAGAAAGAGAAGAGGAAGAAACAATATGATTCAATATTTTATTATTATGATTCAAATTTTTATTACTATAGTTCTACATTTTATTGTTTTGGTTCATTATTTTATTAATAAGATTTAATCATTTATTTCTATGATTCAAAAGTTATAGGTAATAAAAATTTGAATCATAGTACTAAAATACTGAATCAGATTGCTTCTCCCTCTTCTCTCACTATATTTCTTTCTCTCTATAATCGACTTATATATATATATATATATATATATATATATATATATATATATATATATATATATATCCAATATATTAAACAAGGATAATTAGACTAATAATTGCCGACCTATTATGATTCCACGTCACTTAATTAACACTCATTTTTCCGCCAAATTCTTACTCATGAGTCATGACTAATTTTCACCGTTTCCAATTTTTCCTAACCGTCATCATTATTTTTCATAAATAATAAAAGGATAACTGCTTTCACCTTTAGAGTCGGCTTTAGAGTCGGCTGTATTTTTTGGATCATGATCCATTCATCAATTTGGTGTTAATTATAAGATCTTCATTTGATTCCATTTGAATTCGTTTGTACAGAATTAACTTTCCTTCGTATAATTCTTTGATGATTAGATACTAAACATTAAATTTTTCATTGTGATATGATCTTTTTTTATTGTTAGAATTTTGAAAGCCACAAATATATTTACGTTGAGTCATAAGTAATGTTACTTTATTCATATATTGATTTATTTAGGCATTCATGCTATAAATAATTCTACATGAATATCAAATCAAATACTTTAATATTTGCAATCACAATTTCTTGATCATCTCCTTTATTTCTATTTCATGACGTGCTACATGAACGAATGCATATTTCTTTAATTTTATTCTATATGATTACAAATTTAGGCTTATAATCTTTAATGTAAAAACATGTCTTAAGATGTTTAGAATCAAAGCTAATTTGTCCGGTGTGTAACGCAATTTTAATTCTTAGTCAATTTATTATGTTGTTGGTACCGAATGTATTTCTCATATAAATACGACCGTGCATCGTACGGGTAATGAACTAGTATATATATGTGTGTGTGTGAAAGGAGTGGAAATATAAAAAAGGGGATGAAAACACTTTTGATATTTATTCACAGTTAACTTTTCAATGTGAAACTTAATTTTTTTAAGTTTCACATAAGTTTAAGAATGAGTGAAGCTTTATTTTCAACCTTCACAATTCATAAATTATATATGAAGCAAAAGAAAAAAAAATTAAGCTTCACAATTAAAAATCATATGCGAAGCAAAAAAAATTCAAATGTTTTCACCATTTTTTTTATCTTCATCCCTTTTGTATATATATTTTTTGATCAACGGTTGAGAGTTGTTTTTACCGTTTTTTTAGATCCTTGTTTTCAGCTGATCCATTCATATATATATATGTGTGTGTGTGTGTGTGTGTGTGTGTGTGTGTGTGTGTGTGTGTGTGTGTGTAGGGACCGGATCCAGATGGAAGCACTATTTTCTAGGAAAGAGGAAAACTACACATTCATCGTTAGAATGTTAGCGAATTCCCTTAATATTCATCATATGATATTATAAGTTATAAAAAATAGTTTATTGATGAATATTAGTAGTTATAAAAAATAGTTATATATTTCATTTATTTTCCTTTGTGTAAGATATAAATAAAAAATAAAAAATATGTTTAGATATGTCATTAAGTGCACATAATATCAATTTCATATTCCTCATTTCATTTAAAAAATTCATCATCAAATATGGTCCTTCATTAAAACATCAATATTTTATAGTCCACGACTTTCGTATACCGCCTCTTTTCTTTTGCATCTATTCCATACTCGATAATATCTCAAACGAAAAGCCTAGCTTCATAGTAAAATAGCGTCGAAACTTGTAAAATCAAATATGTGACTCGTATTCTTTAAGCCACAAATGTATTTTTGAGTGGTGAAAGATAATGGATTTGAGTTTTGGTTTATAAAATATTATGTTTCAGTGGAGAAGAGAACCGGATTTGGTGATGAATTTGCTAAATGAAATGGAGAAGATAAAAATGATATTCTGTACATCTAATAATCAATCTATACGTATTTTTTATTTTTGTATGTCCTCGTAACGACCTCGTAGATTAATCGAATCGATTGATTCGCGGAAATAATCAATCGATTGTATGAACGTGAATTATATAATGCGAGAATGTAAATAATGTTTCTGTTTATTGATTCACAATGATTACAGAAAATAAACAATTAAGCTCCACACCAAACTCTCTCAAACCCTTTGTTTCACTACCACAAAATGAAACCCTAATCTGAATATATAGGCACTGTCAAATGCGACACTTCTATAGACCGACTCATGCGACACTAGCCTAGTGTCGCTATTACGACACTAGCTTAGTGTCGCTATATTACAAATGAAGTGTCGCACAAACAGACAAGTTAAACTATGTTTTTCTATACAAGTTGTTGTCAACAAGCATGTTGATTATGCATCAACAAACTCCCCCTTGGCAATAGCTTATATAAATCTTCAATTCTTCAAATCTTCAACTTTAGCTTGATGAGAGAGTTATCTTCCGGCGCGAATCAATTTCTTTACCAAATGACACGAACCTATCCCATACTAGGTTAATACCATAACCATATGTCCAAAGCTAACTTTTGGGATAGAACAATATCATCTTCCCCTTATCAACAACTTCACCGAAACCTTCAAGAATCTGTATGTTCATAATTCTGATCCGAATATCTTCCCATAACCATAATCAGAATTTTAAAGTTACTCCCCCTGAACAACAGATTCTCCCTTTAACTCTTGAAGAACCGTCAGATGCACGCGTTTTGTTGTTGATAAATTGAATCTTCATAAGTACATATATTGAAATACAGATGATACTAAGAAATGGTGTTGGATTTCCATTTTCTTCTTTCTTTCTCCCCTTGGTCTTCTAATAAATATTGAACCGTGCTCAAATAACAGAAACAAAATTAATCTTCTTTTTTTTTACATATAACAAAATAAAACAAAAACTTAACTACAACTTTCGGAACCCTGCGAAAGGAACAAAATCTTTCCGTCGCCTTTACACCATATGTTGAAACCGTGGTGGTGCAAGCGCAAACATTTGCGCGCGTGTATAAATATAAGATTTTATTTGTCTCGATTCGGGTTATTGTGTCGGTTTGAAAGCTCTTGTTTGCTTGTGCAATGAAACCGAACTTTTGGCGCATTTAAAGTTATCAGAATCATCACAACAATCAACCGTTTGATGTTTACGTTAGCTGGTTGATTGTAATTTCTCAGAATACTTCTTATCTTTTATAAAGAATAATTTGTATCGCGTCTCTTCGCGTTCATTCTCCATGGTAAGTATCTAAGATTGAAGGACCTTGATTTCTTTTTCCTTCTTCATCAATTCCTCTTTGATCCCTTCGTCCGACCTTTTTAATCTCAATTTAGTATTTCTTCCGAAATCTTCTGTAAGAGCGTCCCACAAACAAACGATGTTTCCTTATTTTTGTAACAAGAAGCCACATCTTTTGGTAAGCACGCCATAATTGTCTCATACGTTTTCTTTTCCACATTAAAATTCTTGCGTTCTTCAGCTCACTTTTGGTTTACCGTTTTAAAAGATACTTCCTTTCCAAAATTCACTGCGATTCTCGGTCTCTCATATGGCTCGATAATAAAAATCCACAAATATGGATCATTGAACGTAATCAGATCTTCAAAAATAGTTTTCCATCGAGCAAAGTCCTTAGAGAATAAGGTCTTCAACCTTTCTCTCATGATGCCGGTCAAAAAATCCATATTCGAATTTCCACCAAAATTTCATGCAGTAACTTCGAAAAATACGAGAGTATAACGAAATTTTTTCAAAACTGAAATTAAGTACTTTTAAGCTCAAAAACAAAATTTGGTAATGCCACAATCTTTTCCACACAAAGTACTTTTTTTTCTGTGAGACACTAAGGAAGTG